>JAVIWB010006481.1:0-600000 GCA_031893035.1 Dermolepida albohirtum
TAAGTTTTGGATGGTCAATGAATTTTTGCAGTTCAACTTAAATTTCGCCTTCATCCACTCATTCATAGAAGGTTATTGTAACAGTTTCACATCAGTCTATCTTTAGTTGTTTCCTATATTTAGAGCATAGTATTACGTTCACTTGTCTCCGAGTATATTTATATATATACGTGGATGCATGGGTTTGCGAGTTTGTTTGAGTACGTATGTGTATACAAGTTTATTTTGGTAGTGTTTCTCTGTGAGTTAATGTAAACAAATCTTTGTCCTAGTTTTTGCACTTCTAACACATCTTTCCTTTCATGTCGTCGTTTTTAGATGACGTTATCCGACGAGAAGATGTACATCAAGGAATTTGGTGTTTTTTTATTCGCATTTTGACCTGGATACAACGTCCGATGGGTATCTGTGCGCCAATTACGTCATTTCCTCATATTAACGGATAAATATATTAATCGTTTTGATAAATGAAGATCAATTCAAAATAAATTTAATTATAAAACAAACTGAAGATAAAAAAATTAACGGAAAGCGAGCGAATTAATAATTTTCGATAAGATTTTCTTATGTATATTATTATTAACCTTATGTCACTTGTAAATACCGATGAAGTAATAAGCTGGATCTAAATATCTAATTAAAAAGATTAAATCACAACGTTGGTAATGCCAGATTATATTTAGATGAATTAATTTTGAACATAATCAGTCTCGTCATCTTAAATTCCTTAGTAGAATTCGTATCTAAATAACAAATTTGTAATCGGAAGTAAGCGAATTTAAAATTTTATGAATAACGCCTAAAAATATTAGGTGCGCAACTAAGTTCTCGCTGTTTTTTTTGATGAAAATGCAACTTTATTGAGAAAAAATGTTTACAAATGAATCATTCAAAATATTGCCCATCGCTAGCGACAACTTTTTCCCATCTTTCTGGCAAAGCTCGAATACCGTCACGGTAGAAGTGTTCGTCTTTTGAGGCTATCCACGAAACAAGCCATTTTGAGATGTCTTCATATGAGCGGAACTGCTGATTAGCCAGACGATGTGCCATCGAACGGAGCAAGTAATAATCGGACGGCGCAATATCTGGGGAATATGGCGGGTGGGGTAGGACCTCCCATTTGAGCATTTCTAGGTAGGTTTTAACGGGTTTGGCAACGTGAGGCCGGGCGTTGTCATGCTGTAGAATCACTTTTTCGTGCCTCTGCTCGTATTGTGGCTGCTTTTTGCGCAGTGCTCGGCTCAATCGCATCAATTGAGTTCGATACCGTTCCCCAGTGATAGTTTCGTTCGGTTTCAACAGCTCATAATAAATAACACCACCCTGGTCCCACCAAATACACAGCAAAACCTTCGCAGCGTGAATATTCGGCCGAACCGACGACGTAGAAGCATGACCGGGCAGTCCCCATGATTTTGTTCTCTTTGGGTTGCTGTCATGAATCCATTTTTCATCACCAGTAACGATGCGATGAAAAAAACCCTTCCTTTTTTGCTGCTGGAGCAGTTGTTCACAGGCGAAAAAACGACGCTCTACGTCTCTTGGCTTCAAATCATAAGGAACCCAAGTTCCTTGTTTTTGAATCATTCCCAACGCATGCAATCGCTAGGAAATGGCTTGGCGGGTAACTCTTCATCGAGCAATGCCTCCAATTCAGCGTCTTCGAAGGTTTTTGGTCTTCCTTCACACGAACGGTCGTCAACATCGAAATCACCATCTCTGAAGCGACGGAACCAATCACGGTACGTTATTTCACTTAGAGCAACATCTCTGTAAACTTTATCGATGCGCTTCAACCACCGTTTCCTTCGAATGAACGAAGAAAAGCAACACTTCCCGCAAATGACGATTATTTGGCACAAAATCAGATGTTTTCACACAACCAAAAGTATATGACGCAAAAACAAAATCACTAATGTGTCAAAGCGGTTTGTTTACCATATGTCTAAGCTTGGTTCATGACGTTTTGGTTATGTCACAATCGACCAGCACTTACTACTGGAGCCATGTCTTGAAAAACAGCGAGAACTTAGTTGCGCACCTAATAAATATGGAGCAAAAGTCTCAACAAAATTAAAACTCAAGAAAAATTAAAGATTTACAATGAAAACGTACTATAATTTTGATGTTTTTCAAAAAAATTTTAAATTCGGTATTTGGCCACTGAAACATAGTAATAGAAATTGACAAATCGGTAAATAATTTCTTCTCATTTTGCCGATGACGATGTAAGAATCTTAAGCGTTTCATACAGTTTTCAAAATAATGTCAATGATTTCGAATTAATCTCTCCACCTACATTAATTTCTTACATAGCCTTCACTTAAGCTCCAACACTTATCATACCGTTTAATAGTTCTCTTTATGTTTCTTCATCCTCAGTTGTCATCAGGTTACTGAACCAGTCAGTAACGGTCTCCTTAACTTGAACATCATTTACAAAATAACTACCGCGCAAAAACTCTTTCAATTTGGCGAAAAAGTGATAACTACTAAGCGCTAAATCTGGGCTTTAATCTGGGGTTTAAAAACGGAAGGGAGCTAAACTTAAATATCGTAAATCAAAACAACGCTGCCAGACAAAACACATGTCGTTCGTTCTGAATGGCGTGGTGGTGCCAATGAAGGACTTGGTAGTAGACTTCTGCATTTATTACTTTTTTTGGTTGGTATAAAATCGATCAGAAGCACACCCTTCTCATTCCAGACAGCATCACTTTCGCGTGCTTAGTGTTTGTGTTTTGTCGTTTCGTTTGGGATGGAAGAATGATGCCATTCTATTGATTGGCGTTCTGCCTCTTTTGTGCATGGCTCATGTCTCGTTAGCAGTAACAATATGATGCAAAAAATCCTCATTTTTTTATTGACAATAAGCAAGAAGATCTAAAGCCGCTCCTAATTGGATATTCTGGTCTTCATCCAACGAAATTTCAGGCACCTATTTTGTATACATATATTTTATTAAGTGGACATAATTTCAGGAGAAAATAAATACAAATTACTAAACACAAAATGTTTCTTCCCTTGAATTTTTTTCATCAATTTTTGGCTTGAGCTTTATTGAATCAAAGCGGAAATTCGATCTTATAGTTCTTTAACGTGGACTTGCGAATGCTCATTTAATTCATACCGTTACCACAGACTTTGCAATCTACCCATGAATTTCAATAGGACTTTTTTCGCATTTACAAAATGAATCAAACTACGAACTTCGTTCTTGGAGAGAACATTGATTTTATCAGACATATCAAAAATGCACAGGTGACAAATAAGTGTTCGTATTAGTGTTTAGATCGGAGTAGGTAAAGTTGGAGGCCATTGACCTGGCGATGATGATGAACGGGAGTCTGTGTAATGTGTCGCGTACTTTACTTTCCTGACGACCCCCTTATTTTGATATCGTAACATCTTCATTTAATCTATTGTAGAATAAACGATAAAGATTAAGCAGGTCAGAATGTTCTGATGAATAAGTGTTTAATTGTGAGACAACTTTGTTAGCTATCGTAGAACGTTGATATAATGAATTTCGTTCTGGTCTTTGAAGAATTAGCTTTATTCCAGGCCCTTGTCATTTTCTAAAATATTACTATGATGGTATTGTTTGATTTAAACTATTCTGGACATCGGCATGAAAACGACTAACACTATCTTGCATGATTATTTTAATGTATGAAAACCATGTATTCGATAAGTATTTTATAATTTAATAGCAGTTCCGTAGATCGATTTCATTAGTTGGTGAAAAGCTGCTTTCGCATTCTTGGTTCCCGTACCCTCTTGCCTGGTCTATAACGTTGAAACGATGAAAATTTAGTCTATTCAAACGGCTTTAAAAAAGTACCAGTCAACTGCTCCAATAAAAGTGGTGAAAAAAGCCGTTGCAAGAAAATGGTTGTTAATTATTTTGGTATTATTATGGATAACAACTATAGCTCTGAATGATTGTAAAACAGTCAATTCTGAATGGTAAACTATAATATGCTTGCCCGGAGTTAGCAGCAGTAATATCATTCCTTGCTGAAAATAAATAATTAAAACATTTAGTAGTGTATTTTGATAATCATTTGTAGCACTTAGATAACGTATTGGTCCTTCTCGGCTATTTTAGCACCCACTGACGTGTACTCATATGAATTCCAATAAATGGTAAATATTTCTGCGATTTTGTATACAAGACTATCTGTACCTTATGTCAGACACATACCAAAGTTTGTGGCTGACATGCCAAGTTGCTTGGTCTTAACAATATCTTATGTGTTTAAATAAGGAAATATACAGAGATTTGGGTTGGGTCTAACATTTCTCTTGAAAGAAATTTTGAGAAATCCTTACAGTCTAAGGAAATACATTTTCTTGTTGAAAAATCGGCTCCTCCAGTTTCTGACATGAGGAAAATTGATGCTCTATAATTCTTTGGAAGTAATGCTGGAACATCAATCTGAAGAACACCAGGAAGAACCTACTCCAATAGATAATGGTGTCTCATGCCATAATTTCAGCAGTTTGGTGAGCAGATCTTTCAACAAAAAATTGAAAATTTTCCAATTTTTCATATGTCAGTCTAACCACTCGCATCCCCAAACGGGAACTTGATTCGTCACTGAAAATAATTATATGTCACTCGATATTCCCATTGACAATCTTTTTCGTTTCTTACCATTCTAAAAATACATTTGACGAGATCTCTTAATGTCGATTTACACGGTCATCAATTTCAGCAAACATAAATTCAGCTTCTCTTATATCACTAATTTAGCCCGTTTGAAATATGATAATTTCCAATACTTGGATTGCAGTCATAACAATAGAATAAGAAAAATCTCAAATAACTAATATCAAAAAGGTTTATAATAACGACCGTTCACCCACGGTCAATGGACAATTTAGATGAGTAAAACTTTGATCGTATAATCCTGACTTATCACACGATGATTTCTTCTATTTATATGTGTTAGGAAACTTACTTCGCCGAATGCAAAATTAATGCGTATAAATGGGAGCTATCTAACGACAATGTAATGGCATTTCTAAAATAAAACATTACGTTTTAATGTAGAACATCCATCTTAAAATATATCATCTCTCAGAGTTTTTCTTTCTTAATTAGATTAAATTGTTAATTGAACAACTTTCAAGAAATTTAAATTGAGTTTGATTCTTATTTCGTCTCAAAGGAAACTGAAATTATTCAAGCATAAAGGAATCAATACTGCCTAGCACATCCGAATTCCCTTTAAATTTTATTATGGAGGCAGCTGAATTTTCTCTCCCTAAAATTCAATTTAGTCAAGGTAATAATTAATTACATTAGAGCTTGTTTTAATTGCTTATTAAGTTAAAATGCGAATGTCTGGCTCATGACATAAATATTAAGTCGAAATGAAGATACTCCAACTTATTCAACTGTTATCGTTCTAAAAATAGAAGCGCCAACATAAATTGATATGTTGTTTAATGTGTCATCAATTTATTAACTCTTTGTTCTTTTAGTTCAATTATTCAAACATTTTACTTTTTCAATTAAGTCTGGTTACAGTAGCTTCTGCATTGGTTAAAAATTAATTCCATGAAGACAAATAATACGCATACGTAGGGATAAATTATTTAAATTGTTAAGCAATAAAGTACTTGCTTTGGCGCAGTTATGGGTTTGAAATATATGTACCGAAATATACTTTGTATATTTATTAAAAGCGTACAGTAATTCTACCATAAAATTTGTCTTTTATATGATGAAGTATTGTATTGGATTGTCAAGAATTACCACTAAACCTAGGTACTTTCTCTCACTTGCAGGTGTTGTAGAAAATATATTGCATATTAATATGATCAAACTTTATACATTTATGGTAATGTTTATTTCTTTCATACTGAATTTCAGTGTTAAATAATTGTAAAGTTTTGCATTATTTACGTAAATATCTTAAATAAAATTCTTTTTTTGCCGTATAGCACTTTAATTGTTTGGTTTTACCAGTATCATTCGATATCGACAACGAAAGTCGGTTATTTACAGAATGATACCATCGAAGGTGTGCGAATTTGTACATGAAATAGTTTTTAGTTCATGCATACTCTTAAAATGAAAAGGGTTGCATTTTACTACACAAATGCAAAAGTGCTAATAAACTATTCAGATTTAAAATATGAAGTCATTGAACTACGTTGTTTGTCGTGCGATAAATATGTACGTATTTGGGTATGAACATGTAGAGAAAAGGATTTGAGAACTAAACGATACAAAGACAACAAGGCACGACGGTATTCTATCAAATTATATAATATACTAAGCGAAAATCCGGACTATAGTGAATTAGGTGCTATTTATGGGTGTATTCATGTACATATTTTATCATTACGATGTAGATCGTAAGCGGCTACATTAGCTTCGCGATAGTTGCTCAAGATGCACATGATTTACAATTCATATATAGAAAACTACGGCGAATATGTAAAATGGGGTCTACAGATAAGCTTGAGTACATGATAATAGATGTATCAAATAAACAAATAAATTTAAATACCTTTGTGTTGCCATAAATAATATCGAAATTGGTAGATGAGAAACTAAGAAGAGAGTGCAGGAATTTAAGATGCTTTAAATTCTATATGCTAGAACAAATATGAAAATAATAGAGGTATGGGTTAAGAAATGGTAAAAACTATTTTGTGTTACAGTAGTGAGGTTTTTACATTCAAAGAAGAAGATGAAAAGAGGAGCTGTAAAAATGGATTATTTGCGAAGAAGTACTGTGTGTCTAGAGGAGAAAGAGTTACCAATACAGAAATAAGAAATGGAGAAGGTTGGCCACAGAAACAATGACAAAGAGGATAGACAAACGAAGTTTCAGATATCTTGAGAAGAATTGACAATGAAAGATGGCCCCAACGTTATTCTTTTGGGCATCGCCAAGAACGTATAAGAAGGGTCGGCCTCGGAAAGTTTGGATCGACGAAGTCAAAGCAATAACGCAGAGGAGTTTGGAGAAGCATTTGGTTTGGGACCGAGTGACATGGAGGTTGGTAGTGGAAAACGGTAAAAAGATGTATAATTATATATTGTGTTTTATTGAATAATGGTACCACTATTTGCGTAATTGATCCCAAATATACACTACCGGCCATAAGTGTTTGTTCACCCAGAAAATAAATATACAAAATGTTTTAAAATCTTAAAAAAGCATTATTCCAAACAATTTTAAGAAATATTCTTTTAAATTTGTCTATATTTTTGATTTGTTGATATGACTATCTTTAGCTTTTATTACTGCCATTCTCACTAGTAATTTCGCTAAACTTTTTTGTGGATGTTGGAGCTGTTTTTCGCACTTGTCTGTTTAGCTCCTCTTGTAACAGCTCTGTAGGATTCAAGTCGAAGTTCTGAGGAAACAATTTCATATTAACAATTATTGACACCTCTTCTAATTCCTCTAAATAGCGCCGACACAATTTGGACGTGTGTTTTGTGATCATTGTCTTGCTGGAATATAAATCTTTCTTCAATTAGTAGTCACGTTCCAGAGAAAACGACATTCTTTTCCAAAATTTCTCTGTACCGTTCTTTTCTTAGAATACAGTCTATTTTGATAAGATCACCTTCCAATGTTTCGGCAAAACAACCTTTGATCATCATTCATATTTGCTGGTGGATGCAATGCATGATTCATGAAATTATTCTCTCAATGATCTTTGGATGTTTTCCCTTTTTAACCGAATATATTTCAATTTGGATTCATCAGTTCGGAGCACTTTTTTCACACTCTTCTAGCAGCAAATTCTTGTGTTTTCTTGCCCAAGCTAGTCGCTTTATTTTATTATGCTTGCGCAATAGTGGTTTTCGCACAGCAACTTCCTCGAACAATTTTTTTTTATGTAAACGCATTTTTATCGTTGTCACGTTAACTTGTTTATTCCGATTAATGGTAGTCTCTGGTGCAATTTTTCATCTATTTCTTTTACTTAACAATACTATTGCTCGACACTGGTGTTGTTATTTTTGGTTGGCCTAGCCGCTTTTTATTTAATAAACTACCAGTTTCTTCATATTTTTTAATATTTATTATAGTTCACAGTTCTGCGGCAAAAATAATAGACAAATCGTGAAACTATCAGTAGTTTCACGTAGTTATCTATAACTTTTGCCAATATCATCATGAGACACTATAAGAGCACGTGAACTAATTGTTCTTTTCTATGCGGTATTATTCAAAATATTGACTTTTTTTGTGTAACATTTTTTTTAAATACTAAATAAATATAAGAATATCGGAGTGCGTATTTGCGGACGATTTGGTTATTATAGCGGACAAAGAAGATGAATTACAACGGTATTTAAAAATATGGGAGGAAGAACTAAAGAAGAGAAGAATGAAAATAAACCCAAGTAAAACAAAAATGATGACCACTGGTGACAACAACAAGGGATTGAATATGGAATTAAATAAACAAAGGCTCGAACAAGTGGATGTATTAAAATACTTAGCGGTGAATATCCAAAGAGAAGGGCGTATTGATGAAGAAATAAACGAAAGAATAAGTAACGCGTCGCGATTGTATCACTGCCTGAATAAAGCGTTCATCAGCAAAAAGGAAATCACCGTGAAGACCAAAATGGCAGTGTATAAGACAATCTTTAGGCCAATCTTAACATACGGCAGTGAAAGTTGGGTGCTAACACAAATAACGGAAAGCAAAATAAACGCAATGGATATGAAATATTTAAGAAGAGTCAAAGGCATCACAAAGCGGGACAGAGTAAGAAATGATAAGGTCAGAGAGGAACTGCAGGTCGATCCAATAAACACCGTAATAAAAAGAAACCAATTGAAATTGTTTGGACATTTGTGCAGAATGGGCGATGGTAGGCGGAAGCAGGTATGGGAGGCAAAAGTACAAAATAGAAGAGGTAGAGGACGGCCAAAGGACACGTGGAACGATGAGATAGCGACGATTCTCAAGGAAAGAAATGTGACATGGCGCGAAGCAAAGAAAACTGCCAAAGACAAAAAAAAATGGAGAAAATTTGTACGTGTTTAAACTGAAGTGTAATACACCTTATACTTGCGGGTAGAAAGGTTTTGATAATATATACATATATATACATTATTAAAAATGACAAACTTTACGATACAATCATCAGATCGGATGCAACACTGTTAGTATTGCCAGTTCCCGAAATATAAACGGCTACCCTTGTATTATTTTAGTATGTACATATGTATATAATTTGAAAATTATTTCAATATGGCAATGTCGATAAAAACAGTGCAGTTTTCTTTTTTAATTCGAATCTTCAATTTTACTAGACAAGGTACTCGGGATCGATTTTTACACTTAACTGACGTAATCAATCATGTCAGAGAGAATTCCGCTGCTATCTGCGAAATTCCGGAATCGAACATCAATTTCCTCGATTGTTCACCTCTAGATTCTAATTTGAACAAGAAATTCCAATACCGACAGTGACAGGTGAAAGCACGTCAACAGTAATGGGTAATTCTTGTTTGATATACACATACTGTACTGCGATTTATTGCGATTCGAAGTTTGTCTTTATTTATTCCATTAACTCTTGATTTTTAACCATCGTAGAATATTTACATTCTACACTACTAGGGTAGTTTGATTCTATTTAAGAATTACGTTTTCAATTAAAAAAAAACCATTAATTTAATTATTATTTAATCTATTACGAGGGTAGTTTGACAAGTGGTGAGAATGGAAAAGAAAAACGAATTTTTTAAATACAAAATAATTTTTATTTTTCAATATATTCTCCTAAAAGAGCAATACATTTATTCCAACGCCAATGCCCTTATGACATCTCTAAAATGCGTTTCCGGAAGGCTTGCAAAATACTCATTTACGAAGATGATAAGCTCGTCGTTAGACGAAAATTTCTTTCCACCTAGTGCCGTTTTCAATTTTGGAAAAAGGTGGAAGTCTTGAGGGGCTAGATCCGGCGAATAAGGCGCATGCGGTACTAATTGGAAATGCAACTCCTGGATTTTGGACATCGCAACTGTGCTGGTATGCGAGGGAGCGTTGTCTTGGTGAAACAGAATCTTTTTCTTTGCCATTCCTGGCCGTTTAGCACGAATCTCAACATTTAATTTTTGTAGAAGTTCTGCATAATATTGTCCGTTTATTGTGGCACCTTTCTGAAGGTAATCAATGAGCAAATTGCCCTTTGAATCTCAAAAAATTGATGCCATCACCTTGTTTGCCGATAAAGTGGTTTTCGCTTTCTTTGGAGCTGCAGAACCACGTTCTAACCATTGTTTCGACTGTTGTTTAGTTTCGGGTGTACTGTAGTGTATTCAAGCTTCATCGTAAGTAACAAATCGCCTACAAAAATCAACAGGTTTCCGCTTATAAAGGTCCAAACACTCATTGGAAATGCGCAAACGAGTGAACTTTTGATCAATCGTAAGCAATCGCGGCACCCATCTTGCCGAAAGCTTGGAAAGGCCCAATTCTTTCGTTAAAATGTGGTGTACGCGTTCTGTTGAAATTTTTACCACGTTTGCTATCTCTCTCACTTTGAGTCGTCGATCTTGCGTAATAATATTATGAATTTTCATAATCATTTCCTTAGAAGTCACGATTTTGGGTGCTCCAGAGCGCGCTTCATCAACACTGCTTGTTCTACCACGTTTAAATTCATTTACCCATCTACTTATTGCGGCGGATGATGTAGCAGATTCACCTAATGTTTCCCATAACTCATCTTTTATTTCGGTAGCTTTCATACCCTTAATTACCAAGTATTTAATCACCGCACGATACTCTGCTTTTTCCATTTTAACAAAACGACGTGTTGCTTCTTTTTCGATCAGCTGTCAAAATAAACTAATCAACCGATTTATCTAAATATCGGAATGTAAACATATAAATAGCCAACTTAAATTACAGTGCTTTTGTTTTACCAATTAGAGCGCCACCTATGTGTCAATTTCACTACTTGTCAAACTATCCTCGTATATAAAAATTAATCAAATATGTACTTATTGTATTGTAACATATTGTAAATAATGCAAAATTATATTTTTATCTTAATGTTTGTAACGTATGTACAACGTACGTGTTCATAGAGGAAATGTTATTTGGAAAGAATACAATCACATTATCTTGATGAGAATACAAAACATAGGAAGTGACAATAATAAAGTTAAGTTGTAAGCAATACAATTTGCAACAATGTAATATTTACGCTTGGTTTATTGTTTAAGATTTCATTTCAGATTGTCCTTATGTAATTATTATTATTCAGTGGACAATTATATTTGTCTTACATTTCATACACATACACGTATTCATATTATGTAGAAAATTAATTTTAAATTTGTCTTGTTTACTACTTCGGTAGTTTTGGCATTGTATACATTACTTATGTCTTATCTTTAGCCAGAATGCAATACTTACATTCGTAAAGTGTCAGTGTTAAGGTTATTTGCGTTCCAAAAATACGACGGTCGAAAACATTGTTAAAATGAAGTTTAAAAATATATTAACAGGAGTTTTAAATCCTTTTAATGGCTTATTTAATTTAATAATACGCTGAAATTAGTGGAAACTGGAGAACTTAAATCGGTCTCTTTAATACGCCACTATCACATTTGATTTAAAAAGAAAATATTGCTAAGTTTAGAAGCAATATCAATTTTACTGGTTGGTTTTTAAGGATTTTAAAAAGTTATTCTTTAGTTCAACATAAATAGTTTTTAAGAATCTATAAAATTTATTCATAAGAACAAAGCAGTACATACAGTATCAGGCAACTGAAGTAGAGCCATCTTTGCGTTATCAAGAAATTTGTATAACAAGTCCTTTGTATTGGTTGGAACCACCAAAGCTTGCCGGTTTATCAATAACGCTGCAAAATACGAACACACACCGGCATTTTTCTAATTCATATAATAGACTTACGCTCTACGAGGTCTGATCAAAAAATAACCGTTATTTTCAAATTTCGTGAGTTACGTATGTTCGATTTTCGCATTCTTTTTCTGTTATGTTGGTACACATGTCTGTTATATATGTTGGCAATATCAGCCATTTTGGATTGTCAGTTTGTTTTTGACAGATAAAAAAGTTAGTCGTGTTTTGGTGTGCTCTTGGATTTTTTACTATTCGAAAAAAAGGATCAAAGAATATGTATTAAATTTTGCGTTAAAAACGTGCTCCAAGGCACTTGAAATGTTGACTGTGGCATTCGGCGATTCCACTTTGTGTCAAAAAAGTGTTTATAAGTGGTACAAGCGCTTTACAGAAGGCCGAGAAAATGCACGCTAAGTTCGATCAAATGTGAAGGTTTTACTCACTATTTTCTTCGATTATAATGGCGTGGTGAATCATGAGTTCTTGCCAACAGGTCGTACGGTTAATAAGGAATACTACAAGCAATACGGCTCAAACGATCGGAACAATCACCATGATAACGCACCAGCTTACACATCGATGCTTGTGCGTGAGTTTTTGGCCAAAAACAAAAACGTTATCATGCCTCAACCACCGTATTCACCGGACTTGGCCCCCGCTGACTTTTTCCTCTTCCCAAATCTGAAGACACTGATGAAAGGAAAGCGTTTTGCTACGATTGAGGAGATAAAAGAAAAATCGAAACAGGAGCTGTAGGCGATACCAAAAAGCGCGTTTCAGAAGTGTTTCGAGGATTGGAAAAAACGCTGGCATAAGTGTATTATATCTGAGGAGGATTACTTTGAAGTTGACAAGATAGTTATTGATGAATAAATAAATACTTTTTGAAAAAAATTGAAAATAACGGTTATTTTTTGATCAGACCTCGTACGTCTTGTCAAGAAATCGTATATTATGCACACGTGTCACGTATAATACAGATAAAATAGTGTTTTGACTTGTGATTTATGAAGTTTGTCTTTCCTATGGTTCCAATATTGTTATATTTCTTGTATTTTACCGCTGTCATTTGTTATTATCCTAACAGCTAATTTATCATGTTTATTTCATCATCCTTGTAAGTTTAGGTGGCTTTTACATTTGTTATTTACAGGTTAGATATATAGTACATTATAGCATCTGGCAGCAATATACAGTCATGTGCAAGAAAATACCAATCCTAAATTAATACTTATAAATAATATTTACAACGGACAAATGTGATGCAGCTATATTGAAATTATTTAAAATCCCTGAATATACATATATGATCTCCGGTAAAGTACCGAATTTGAAGGGGAATTACTGTGCTTTCGAGTCATGTACTATTATTTGCCTATGCATTAGCAGTACCATAGCTGGCGGTACTAAACGCATACATATAAACTTCTGTCTGTTGTAGAATCATTCAACAATTTTTTAATCATCCATTTCTAATATAATATGGGCCGAGCAAACTATTGTTCGTCAGAAAAAAGAGCAATTATACTCGATCTACTTAGTAGAGGCAAGGGCTACAAGTTTATACAAAATACGTTCTCAAGTCCTGGAAAAAGGAAAAGTAGTCCTAGAGAAGACAGAAACATGTGCAAAGAAGATACCGTGCATAAGTTCAACTGCAATTAAAGGTGAGTTACAATTTTGTATAAGCACCTCTACTATTAGACGAGGATTGATTCAAGGAAAGTTGCGTGCAAGAAAGCCTAGGAAGGTGGTACCATTATTAAATAAAAGGCAAATACAAAGTAGATTGTCATTTGCTCATGAAAACGTACAATGGGACGAAAAAAAGTGGCGTATGTAATGTGGTCCGATGAATTGAAAATGGTTTTATTTAATTCCGGTGCATACCAACAACACGTACGAAGACCACCATTGACAGTATTTCAATCCCAGAACACCAAAAAGATGGTAAAATTCGGAGGCTCAAGCGTCATGCTGTGGGGCGTATTTTTCGTGGTATGGCGTAGGCCCTTTACACAAGATAGAAGGCATAATGACTGCTGATGTCTATGTGACCATATTACAAACTGTACTTTTACCATATGCAAAGGAAGAAATGTCACTAATATAGTTATATATGCAGGATAACGATCCAAAACATGCTTCTCGTAAAGCGAAAACATGGTTTCGAGATAATAACGTTCGCGTTTCGGGTAGGTGGGCACAATCGTCAGACTTAGTCCCCATTGAAAATTTATGGGTGAAGTTGTAAAAGAATGTATCTACGGCGAAGCCGCAAAATATTGACGGTCTGTGGAGAATATGCCAAGACGAATAGCAATCAATTTCAGCAGAGATAGTAGGTAACTGATGAACTCCTTGCCCCACAGGTTCCAAGCAGTGATAAACAATAAAGATCAAGCAGCAAAATATTAAGTGTTTCAATCCAATTAACTAGGTAAAATGACTTATGGTAGGTATTTTGGCGTGACTGCTATTTTAATGCAGAATATATAATAAATAGTTTTATTTTCTTTTGGGCATTAGGAAACCTATTTATTTATTGTTATAGTTATGTAACATGTTGGAATAAAGAGTTCAATAAACTTGAATTTCTTGGATCTAAAGTATAAATTGATATTTTAGCGAATTTAAGATCACTGCCATTTTCGTGCACATGACTGTAAATATAGTATTTAATTTGACATCATCACTTCCTGTCGACATCTTATTTCATACGACAGCGATCACGTGATCGGAAAGCATTCCTGATTTCAACTTTACTTAAATATATTTCAAATATTGGATTGTAAATTGATATTAAGTTGTTCAAAGAGAATCTATTCCGAGAAAAAATAACTATTATATTAGTAGGAAAATCCCCTTATTATCGGTTTTGGATCAGGTACCTGCTATTGGGGTCCAGACAAAGATAATGAAATATGTGAAGCACTACAAATAATATCGGATTTTATTCAATCAACCAACTACTTGATCTTGTGGAGTTACTAAGATTTAGAAAAGTTTTTTTTATAGAAGGTTTGAAGGTTACCGTTAAAAAATGCTACCTAGAAATATTTCGAAAATACGATCCTTGTCTAATGCCATAAATTGTATTGACATCAGACGAAATATTTTTCTTTTCTTTGTGTGTCATTTTCTATCAAAAAAGGAAATTAAAAGTATTATTTTAATCATGATGTAGTTTTTAAAACTGAATAAGCATTTCGACAACTAAGGTGTCGTCATCAGTAATACAGAAATACAATAACACAGTACCGCACTCTTCACACAAGTAAAGTGAATTATTGTAATAATATTTTGATAAAGGATTATTTTTAATAAACTTTAATAGGGTTAGTCAATCTCCATTTTAATTAAAATTATTAAACTATCAAATATGTACTGAAATTTTATTTATTGTACCAATACAATAGTGTAAAATAAACATAAAATAATTACATTTTTCTTATATAAAAACTTTATCATTAATTGTTATTATATTTTGCTCTCATCAATGTGCTCACCTTTATTTTTGATAATTGCGGCACATAACCGCGGCATCCTTTCAATTAATTTTTGCAGTGTATCTTCTGTAATTTGTGCCCAGGCTTCTTACAGTTGTTCCCACAGTACAGTGGTGGATGATAGAGCACGTTCTCGAACCTTCCGGTCCAATTCTTCCCAAAGAAGCTCTATTGGCTTCAGATCAGGACTTTGAGCTGGCCATACCTTTATAGAGATTTGCCCTTGCTCTTCTAGTTGACGCAAGTAATCGCCACACAATCTAGAAGTGTGTTTCGGATCGTTGTCCTGTTGAAATACAAAGTTTTCGCCAAGAATCCTTAGTCCTGAAGGAACAGTGTTATTTTCTAAAATTTCCTTGTAGCCTTCTTTTCTTAGGATTCCCTCAATTTTGTCGAGATCGCCTACAGATCTTCCACCAAAACACCCTCAAATCATTACTAAACCTCCTCCATGTTTTACGGTAGGCGCACTTATTACCGAAAAGTTCAAACTTCGATTCGTCTGTCCACAACACATTATTCCACTGATCAATCCTCCAATTCTTATGTTCTTTAGCCCAATTTAGTCGTTTTATCTTGTTTTGCTTTCGTAGTAGTGGTTTTCGCAGAGCAATTCTTCCGTATAAACCCGCTTGCCTTAACCTTCTCTGTACCGTGGACACACTAATTGGTTCAGCACGCGCTCTATTCATTTCAGCAGCAATTTCTGGTGCTGTTTTTCGTCTATCGCGTCTACTTATCCGTGTTAGATGCCGGTCATCTGCAGATGTCGTCGCTTTGCGTCGTGCAGATCTTCTTTTGTTGGAAAATGTACCACTTTCTTCAAATTTTTTTAACGTTATAATCAACGGTTCTGCGATTTAATAGTAATTCTTTTGCAATTTCGCGATTACTTTTACCCGTACGATGATAAGCAATTATCATAGCACGCACTTCAACAGATAATTAATTCGTCTTCGGCATTGCGTTAAAATATTCACAATAACTCTCTATTTCACTGTTTTCGCAGCAAAAGATGAACGATGACTGACATAAAATTTATTTTCCTTTTTGAATAACACATCCTAATATTGTAATTAGTTAGTACAATAACACAATATTGGTAATACCTTTCGGAAATGCAGGTAAAACTGTTAATGCTGTTGGGATTAGCCTATATAATATTTATGGTATTTTTACAATTTATGACACCTTTACGATATATCATAAACAATTTAAGATTTTCGTAGAAATTCATATGGAATTACTTCCACTAATAATATTGTTGAATAATTTTAATACAGATTTTTCGAAAGATAATCCGTATTTCAGGAAACACATAAAATTGGGGAGGGCAAATAAATATGACCGGTAGTGTATATATGTTATTACCAAGGTTATATTACATAAACAACTTTATTTAAAATTACTTTTTGTCCAAATTAAAGATTGGGAATAGAGGAAAAAAATGGAAGGAGAATAAACCTACAGATTTACGTTGTGTTTAATCTGAAAATAATATTTCTGCATCACTTCAAAAGGACAATATTCATTGTTTCAGTGACGCAGAATATTGTCTGATTATAGAAAAAAATAAACTGGAAATGACGTATATGGTTTTCTAGGAAAGTGAAATCAGCTAATAAATGCCCAAATTGGGTTAGTTCCGCCTACTGAAAGATAAACGTATTAGGTTATCTTATGTTAAAAGCGATATTTTGTGTACTATTGCATTTTTATATAAACATAGGATCATAAACATCCATATAAATATATCATGTCCTCTGGAATAAAAAGAGATAAGCGTATTTGTCGCAATCATTTGTTTCATTTATGTTAACGGAATGAACGCTTGAATTTGTGATTAATAGTTGTTTTTAAGTAAGCGATTACCTTTTAAAAGTAATAATAAAATGTATAGTACAAGTGTATTATTAACTCATGCATTATTTAAAGCTTTATTACTTACTTATATGTGCAGGGCGTATAATTCATTACGTAAGCGGCTGTTGGGATATTCGATATAAAGGTGTTTCGAATTGCGCGGTTCTTTTTAAGAATAAATAAAATATAGATGGCGCACTGAATGTGTCTGGGTATGTGTGCATTTAAAAAGTGTGATGTATGACATTTATAAAAATGGCTTCGTACACGGTACAACAACGCCTTCAAATTGTTGAATTATTTTATGAAAATCAGCGTTCTGTGAGAGAGCACTATTGGGTTGAATTATTGAAAAAATTTCAAGAGACCGGTTCCGTGGAACATCGAAAATGTGAAAAATACAGTCGTAGTGGTCGTTTACAAGAAAATATTGGTTTGGTTCGTGAAAGTGTTGCTGAAGATCCTGAAATGTCCATTAGACGACGTTCACAACAACTTGGACTTAGTGGATCAACAACGTGGCGTATTTTACACAAGGATTTAGCTCTGGAGGCATATAAGGTTCAAATAACACAGGAACTGAAGACATTAGATCATTTAAAACGTCGTTCATTTGTCAATTTCATTAATGAATAACCAGCTGATTTTTCTCAAAAAATAATGTTTTCCGATGAGGCATATTTTGAACTTGGTGGCTATGTTAATAAACAAAATTGCCATATCTGGGGGTGAGAAAAATCCACGAATTATTCATGAGAAACCTATGCATCCTAAACGAGTTACTGTTTAGTGTGCATTATGGTCAGGTGGTGTAACTGTACCTTACTTCTTTGAAAATGCTGCTGGTGAAGCTGTAACTTTCAATGGTGATCGATATCGTTGGATGATAACCGAATTTTTGTGGCCTGAATTAATGATATTGATCTAGAGGATGTGGTTTCAACGAGATGGCGCTTTGCACACGAATCAATTGATTTATTGAGAGAAAAATTTCCTGGACGTGTAATCTCAAGAAACGGTGATGTTGATTGGCCACCAAGATCATGTGATTTGACACCGTTAGACAATTTTCTTTGGGGTTGTGTGAAAATTCAGGTTTATATAATAAAAACAATCCACCAATTCCTGCTTTGAAAGATGAAATTATTCGCGTCATTGGTGAGATAGAGCCTCAATTATGTCAAAATGTCATTGAAAATTTCAACAAAAGAATGGACGTCTGCGGAGCTGCAAGAGCAGGCCATTTGGCAGATATTATTTTTCGCATATAAATGTCATAACTGATACTTCAATTACCAATAAAAAGTTTTTGAAAGTGAATACGAATTATGTGTTATGTTATTAATAAATATAATTTATGAAAACTAATAACTTCTAATAAGTAATAGAAAAGTAACGCGTCCCTGACATCTAATGTAATAATGACAAATAAGAGCAAAACTACTTCAGAAAGTATGTCTAAAAATCAAATTTAAAATTATATAAAACGTAGGACGGCGCTTTGATAAGACAACAATGATATTACCAGTCCAACGAAGCCTCCAACTAACTGAAGTGGGGGCAAGAACAATCCATTTTAACACTACATATACATATGTTTCTATATATAAACGATATCCGTATTATGTGACTGCACATATGTACATACATATAAAGTACCTATGTATATGTATATCTGTGTAAATAGGTATATTAAACTAGAACCATTGATTTCAATGAAGGATTTATTGTTATAATATTATGTATGTGTTAATAATATAACACTAATGTTAATTATAAATTCTGATTATTATCGTTATGGAAGGTAAAGGATGTTTCATATTATTAATTGCTGCAATTATTGTGTGTTGATTATTATTATATATTTTCTGCCGTCAATTCAAGAACGATTACTATCAACAACCCATATGTAGATTAATCAATTATATATCATCCGTTTTCTTCGATAATCATTGCCATCTTTCGACGAGTTTAATAATATCTCATCCATACAAGGACCAAGGATCTTCATTGATAAAAAACTTTACAAGGTAATGATTCATTGTTATCCAAATTGAACGTTATATGTACCACGCGAGGAGTTTTGAAAAAAAAACGAAACGAGTGGAAATTTCACATTTGACAAAATATCAGTAATTTTTGATGGCCTCTTAAACTTGTGTATGGTCTCTGATAGCCATGATGTAATACTATTTCCTTACGATTACCGAGCTATAGACGTATCTAGATGGGGGACTTGTTTAAACTGTTCAGTTGATAACACACACTGGAATTATTTGTTTCGTTTCTTGATAGGAGTTAGATAAGCATGACGCCTTTAAAATTTCACCACTCTTGAGAGCCAATTTTTTTCGGATGTCTGCTTTAGATGACGTTTAAAGCGAATCTTCGGGATCAAGACTGTTTTCGCATGCTTTTATTCCAAGCAATTCACTTCACACCACTAGTTATCGGCAAAACCGCGCATCATAACAGAGTAGCATGCAGTGAAATATATATCGGTCTTATAAACAGTGCATCATCGTATTGCGAAGGACTAGAAAAATCAACAAATCGTGTATTTTGTCGACGACTTTTCGTTTAGTCACGTAGAATAAGTACTTTTTTAAAATTTATATAGCGCAAATTATCGAAACTATAAACGTAAGATTCGACCTAATTTTATCTACAATTTGCTAAAATTAAGCTGGATCTTGATAGCTAATGCTAGAATTAAGCTTTTATTTAATTCGAAAAATTTATCATTACTTATTCTATGTGTTTGTCAACAAAATGTACAAGTAGCATTCAAAGGTAATAATTCTCTTGCAAAATACGTAAAAAATAACAAAGATCAAACCAATAGGAGTCTATAAGTTAATATATATGTAGTATATGTTCAAAACGTATGCATATTAGATCTTTAATCGTTAATTATTTATAATAATTAATAATAATAATAATAATAATAATAATAATAATAATAATGACCTTTATTTCCAACAGGCTAGTAGCCCAATAACAGGAAAATGCAAAATTATAAAACTGAGTTTTTACATGTGTGCAATAGATATAATAAAAATAAATGCTAAATCAAAGTAATGTATAAAAGTAAAGCAAGTGAAACAAAAACCATTACAAATATATATATACAGTATGCATGCTAGGCAAACAGATCAATAAATTCATTGGCACATCTGCTCAAAACGTAGATAGGCGTCCTTCTTAGAGCATTAGTCCGTGTCCTTGGGGTCACAAAGGACACATTGCGCCTGGAGTCCAGACGGGGGACTAAGAAACACAAACGTTGCAGTAGTGAAGGACAGTCAACACTGTTACCGAGTAAGCCACGCAACATCCTACCACAAAGTTCCGTCGTCCTAACATGCAACGATGACATATTATGCTCAATAAGCAGCTCCCCTTGCGACACACCCCTCATCGGGTAATCACCACTAATCTTGAAGGTCGGGAATTTGAGAAACTTCCGATGAACACGCTCCAACTTCAAGCTCTCACAAGCATATATCGGAGACCAGACCAGTGACGCGTACTCCAGTTTGCTCATAACATAAGCGTAGTATATGGTCTTCAGTACAACTGGGTCACAGAAGTATTATTTGGAGATGCGGAATATAAACCCCAGCGATTTGCAGGCCTCCGAGCACAGAGACAAGAGTCAAAAATCACTCCAAGATCCCTAAACTTTCTCACCCTCACCAAACTAACATCCCCGATGTGGTACATGGATTCGAAATGCAAAGCAGATCGTGAGAAGGTCATGGTATGGCACTTGTCAATATTTAGCCTTAATCCAAACCGTCTACACCACCCCTCCAGGAAGTCCAAATTTCGCTGAAGGCCACCAACATCCTCAGGGGAACGAATTTCAGAAAAAATCTTTATGTCGTCTGCATAGGTAAGCACCGGACAATCAATATGACAAACAAGGTCATTTATAAATAGTATAAACAATCGTAAGTCAAATTTGAATGTAAAGTATGGCACATAGAAGACAAAGGACATAATCTAAATTTATTAGAATGATTAAAAATTAATAAACCTTAAAAAATAGAAAAATTTAATAAGTGCACAAATTGATATAAAATATAAACGATTCTCTGTTATTAAATCTCTTTAGAAAATAAAAACTTTAAACCAAGTGGAACGTGCTTTTTCCAACATTTCCAACTTACTGTCATTTTAGTTTTAGTACGTGTCATAAAAAATATCATTCCTTAGAGTTTATACACTGCACACAAGAATTTAGTCTACTTTACACACCTAAAGAGGAATCTGTGTGGTGGAACAATTGCCATTTTGTACATTATTTAAAAATAAAATTAGTGAATATTGCAATATTCTGTATATTTATTAATTTAAGTTTATTTGTAGTTATTGGAATATAAAGAAAATATGTAGTACTCTATTAAATTTCCGGTACTTCTTCTCTAATTTAAGCCCTATAATCTCTAAAAGATTTTCTATTTTCTTTTGGAAAATGTAATTTTATAACAGTACATAAGTGTTCGTTAAAATAGTGTATTTAAAAAAAAATAATTTTTCTATTTTAATACCGGGAGATAGATGAACGCATTAAGTACTTCATTTGTATAATACACGTTCTTTTTTGATTACTATCTCTCGTTTCTATTGTATAACAAAACGTTACTTCATAAGCAGTAAAATATTCACGGCCCACAGAAACAGGACAATTTCATATTCTAATCAACAACGTGTTCATTCCTCTACCACTCTCCGAATAAAGAAGAAACAGCAGCAGCTAATGGATTCTTGCGTTGGAAGGCACAATTATACACACACTGAATCTTCTGCTCTCCTGTTAAGATGGAACATAAGCGAGAAATGAGCACGCGAAGAGGAGATATATCTTGTCTTCTCTTTCTTCTCTGGCTATTCTCATTCTTGTACTTCTTCTTCTTCGCTTCGTGTGACGCACAAGAAGCCAATTGGCACCACGACCAAAGACGACCTTGAGAAAGTTGTTGTCCCCATCGGTTGACCTTCCAGCTGGTTTCTCAAGTCGAGTGCATCAGAAGTCGCCCGTCCTCCTTTAGTTCGCGACGGCTTGCTAAATTCCAACAAAAGACTTGCTGTGTCTTCAGTCTCCCTAGTGTAGACCAACCAGTACATAACGAACATGACTGGTTTAAATAACTTCTTCATATAATATTTGCATGTGGAGTTATTAATAGAATTAAAAATCAAGGCGTGGATTTTATTTCTCAATTACTTTTCAAATTAGTGTTAATTTTCTGAGAAAACATAGAAATTGTTTTAATATTTTCTTCAGTAACTAAGCGTATGTAAATACAGTGTGAGATAATGTGAATGAAATTTAGAAACATATCTAGAATTTTGCATATTGTAATAAGGTTTTTTCTTTAATTATCGTATTTCTGAAGATTACGTTGCATTTAGTATTTTAGTTGTACTTTCTTTATACATCGCTTGGAATTATATTACTCACTAATTATTGCAGTATTTTACTGTGTATATTTAGGTAGTCAGATAATTTTGGTACCCATAACATTCGTTTACCTCTTTAAAACGAGGGAATAGCAAACAAAAAAATTTATCATCGAAAATAGTTTTACTGCTTTTCAAAATATTCTCCTTGAAAATCAATGCACTTTTGCATACTTTTAAACCAATCCGAAAAGCATTGCTGCCACTGTGAAGGCGGTATCTCCAAAATATGCGTTTTAATGCCTCAAGACCGTCATGTGACATATTGTGAGATCGAGGTATCTCTGGGCATTAGTAACACCAGCGTGCATAAGATCCTGCATGAACATTTAGCTGTTAAGAAGCTATGTTCACGTTGGGAACCACATAAGTTGACAACCGTTCAAAAAAGGGCTCGCGTCGATTGGTGCCACGAAATGCACAAAAAATACAATGGCGGTGCTTCAAAGAACATTTATGAAGTCGCCACAGGTAATGAATCTTGGATCTATACGTATGAGCCCGATAGTAAACAACAGTCGACTGGGTGGGTATTCCAAGATGGGCCAAAACTAACATAAGTTGTTCAAAACAAATGGTCGCCTATTTTTTGGGAAACACCGGTCACTTTGCAAACTTGCCTTTAGAAAGTTGTTGAGCGGTCAATTCCGAATGGTACACAACTATTTGTTTGCCAAAAGTTTTTGAAGAAATTCTCCATCATGACAATGCGAACTTTCACAGGTCGGCTCAAATAATTGAATACTTGACCGGGCAAAACATTGAATTGATGAGCCATCCGCCGTACAGCCCTGATCTAGCACCCTGTGATTTCTTTTTGTTTCCGCACGTGAAAAATAAATTTCGTGGTCAACGGTTTTGTCCGCCGGAAGAGGGACTTGAGGTATTCAAAACTCATATTTTGGAGATACCGCCTTCACAGTGATTGCTGCCACTGTGAAGGCGGTATCTCCATACCCTTCCTCACAGTGGCAGCAATGCTTTTCGGGTTGGTGTAAACGAATGTAAAAGTGCATTGATTTTCGAGAAGAATATTTTGAAAACCAATAAAATTTTCGATAATAAAAAATTTTTTTTTGTTGTCTATTCCTGAAATATAAACACCTACCCTCGTATTAAAGCTCGTACAGGGAATATTCCAAGGAGAATTAATGCAGTTTTAAAGGTAAAATGTGATCCCATTAAGTACTAGCGATTAGGTAGTCACTTTGTATACTTATTCTAGTGTCAAAAAAGAGACTTCTTCATATTACAACCACATTTCTAGCATTCTTCTATCCACTATAATTGGGTAAACATAAAAACGAAATGGTTCCAATTTTTTGAGCAAGTACTGTTTATTTAGTGAATTAGATGATGCAATGAATGTTATTTTATACTGCAGACTAGGTGTGTTGCAATATACTATTAAATATAGAATGTGACATTTTATAAAGCGAACTTTCACACAATGTGATAGCAATCGTCAGAAATCTACGACATTGGCTAACAACATTGATTCTGAAATATGCAGGGTCCAAGTACACTACCGGTCGTATTTATTTGCCCACCCTTAGTTTTAGCCAAAATTATTAAACTATCAAATGTGTACTGAAAATTTATTTATTGTAGCAATACAATAGTGAAAAATAAACATAAAATAGTTACATTTTTCTTATATAAAAACTTTATCATTAATTATTATTAAATTTTGCTCTCATCAATGTGCCCACCTTTATTGTTGATAATTGCGGCACATAACCGCGGCATCCATTCAATTAATTTTTGTAGTGTGTCTTCTGTAATTTGTGCCCAGGCTTCCTGAAGTTGTTCACACAGTACAGTGGTGGATGATAGAGCACGTTCTCGAACCTTCCGGTCCAATTCTTCCCAAAGAAGCTCTATTGGGTTCAGATCAGGACGTTGAGCTGGCCATACCATTATAGAGATTTGCCCTTGCTCTTCTACTTGACGCAAGTAATCGCCACACAATCTAGAAGTGTGTTTCGAATCGTTGTCGTGTTGAAACACCTACCCCACACCTACAGATCTTCCATCAAAACACCCCCAAATCATTACTGAACCTCCTCCGTGTTTTACGGTAGGCGCAATACATTCTGGCAGTACTCTTTCTCCTGCGGATCTTCTTACGAATATTCGCCTTTTACTACCGAAAAGTTCAAACTTCGATTCGTCTGTCCACAACACACTATTCCACTGATCAATGGTCCAATTCTTATGTTCTTTAGTCCAATTTAGTCGTTTTATCTTGTTTTGCTTTCGTAGTACTGGTTTTCGCAGAGCAATTCTTCCGTATAAACCCGCTTGTCTTAACCTTCTCTATATCGTTTACACACTAATTGGTTTAGCACGCGCTCTATTCATTTCATCAGCAATTTCTGGTGCTGTTTTTCGTCTATCGCGTCTATTTATACGTATTAGATGCCGGTCATCTGCAGATGTCGTCGCTTTGCGTCGTCCAGATCTTCTTTTGTTGGAAAATGTACCACTTTCTTCAAATTTTTTAACGTTATAATCAACAGTTCTGCGATTTAATCGTAATTCTTTTGCAATTTCGCGATTACTTTTACCCGTACGATGATCAGCAATTACCATAGCATGCACTTCAACACATAATTCCTTCGTCTTCGGCATTGCATTAAAATATTCACAATAACTCTCTAACACATGGATCAATAAGTCCCGAGACTAACCCATAGATGGTGCTCGTAGTAAACCAGTAACCACGTCTTTCTAGAGTACTAACCTTTGCTTGAAACGTGTCAAAATTTTAAGTCGATCGGACCAGAAACAGCTGAGTTATCGAGGTTAGAGTAAAGTCGTTTTGTAGTTTGTTTAAACAATGGAAAAAACCGAGTTTCGTGTTCTGATAAAACATTGTTTTTTAATGGGTAAAAACACCACGCAAGCAAAACAATGGATTGAAAAATGTTACCCGGACTCTTGTCCATCAAAAGCAACGATTTGTCGGTGGTTTGCCGAGTTTAAACGTGGTCGTACCGACACAAATGACGCGGAACGCTCGGGTAAACCTGTGGAAGCCGTTACACCGGAAAATGTGAGTGAAGTGACAAAAATTATAATGAAACATCGTAAAGTGAAGCTCCGTGAGATTGCTGAGATGACACAGATATCATATGGAAGTGTATTTACTATCCTTCATGAAAAATTGAGCATGAAAAAGGTTTTTTCCAAGTGGGTGCCGCGATTGCTTTCGATGGAACAAAAACAGCAACGAGTCGATGATTCAGAAAGCTGTTTATCGCTATTTACTCGCAACAAAAAAGATTTCTTGCGTCGTTACGTGACCATGGACGAAACATGGATACATCACTACACTCCAGAGTCGAAGCGGCAGTCATCTGAGTGGCGCACAGCTGGCAAAAGCCGTCCGAAACGTCCGAAAACGCAGCAGTCAGCTGGCAAAGTCCTGGCGTCAGTTTTTTGGGATACACATGGCGTGATTTTCATTGACTATCTCGAAAAAGGTAAATCGATCAACAGTGATTATTATATTGACTTACTGGTGCGTTTGAAGGAGGAAATCGCAAAAAAACGACCGCACATGCAGAGAAAAAAAATCCTTTTTCACCAAGACAATGCACCCTGCCACAAGTCGACGAAAACAATGGCAAAATTGAACGAATTGGGTTTTGATCTGCTTCCCCACCCCCCATATTCGCCAGATTTAGCCCCCAGTGACTACTGGCTCTTTGCTGATCTTAAAAAAATGCTCCAGGGAGAAAGATTTGGCTCAAATGAGGAGGTCATCGCTGAAACTGAAGCTTATTTTGAAGCGAAAGATAAATTTTTTTATAAACATGGTATTGAAAAATTGGAAAAGCGTTGGAACCATTGTATCACCCTAAAAGGTGGTTATGTTGATGAATAAAAAAAAATTTTGCAAAAAAAATGTTGTTTTCATTGTTAGTCTCGGGACTTATTGATCCATGTGTTATTTCACTGTTTTCGCAACAAAATATGAACGATGACTGACATAAAATTTATTTTCCTTTTTGAATAAAACATACTAATATTATAATTAGTTAGTACAATAACACAATATTGGTAATACCTCTCGGAAATGCAGGTAAAACTGCTAATACTGTAGGGATTAACTTATATAATATTTATGGTATTTTTCCAATTTATGACACCTCTACGATATATCATAAACAATTTAAGATTTTCGTAGAAATTCATATGAAATTACTTCCACTAATAATATTGTTGAATAATTATAATACAGATTTTTCGAAAGATAATCCGTATTTCAGGAAACATAAAATTGGGGTGGGCAAATAAATATGACCGGTAGTGTACTTATATCTGTACATATCTGTGTATCAAACATATTTATTGACTATCATATTAAATTGTTTTTAAACAAGGCCTTCTGAAAAAATGTGCACATTCATATTGCAAATACATACATTCATATATATTTGAAGGCTTTCAAATGTAAGAGGAAATGTTAGTTAAATAATTGAATTTTCAAGGATTTCTTTATAAGTCAAGAATGTGGGTAAAAAAGTGAGAAAGAAAAAGTAAATCCATTTAGTTCACAAATATTTGAGTGATTGGTTGGTAAAAGGTTTACATAATTAGCTGTCTAAGGTAATTAATGTCAGAAAGGAAAAAAATGTTTGTACGTTTACTTAAAGTTATTTCTATAATTTTATAGTTACATATTTTTGAGGAAAAAAAAACAATCTTAATATAAATATGAATATTATTTGATGAAATAACTGTACTTAATTGGACTAAATATTTATATTATATAACAGTATTGAATATGGGGTTATCAAAACGTCATTGTCTAGTATCCTGTTTCTTATACACAACTTACGCGCAACGACTTCTAATTTTGTCCTGATAATTTCTGATAACATCGAAACATGGCAACTTATTCCACACATTTTTTTTAAATTGAATTAATGTAATTTCATTCATTATCTGGTAGTGTTTTGTACGTTTGCGATTTTAAGATGTTTGTATTTTTTTAATGCTGTTAATTCAAATGTAAATATTTTGAGTGCATTTTTAAATTATGAATGGATGTAGATTAGAAATTTAAATATTTACAGATAACATATATCCCACTCATACAGTGGAAATATATTTGAAATGTTATTGGGGGATTTTAAATTGTTAAATTCAATTTTCAAAATAATAAATTTTAATTATATTTTACTTATTTATTATGCTTGGAAATGTTGGATAAAAATATACAATATATGCCTTTTATAGAGAGTGCTCATTTTTTCTTTGTTCGCGGCTGTAGATATGTGTTTGAGAATCCATTAATGATTATTATCAATCTCTTTTTACGAATAGCTTATCTTTTCTGACGTTTGGAAAAATTCTGTGATATGTCCTATCCATAAAAAAGGTGACAAGACAATGAACTATCGACCGATTTCTTTATTGTCGAATTTCGCAAAAGCTTATGAACAAGTTATACATACGAGGGAGCGTTTTTATATTCGCGGAATGGGGGACAAGGGGTGGAAATAAAAAAACCAAATTATTTTTCTTTTTCAATATATTCACCTGCAAGACGGATACATTTTTCACATCTTTCAATTAATTTATTTATACCCTCATAAAAAAATGATTTCTCTTTATCTGCAAAATACGCCGAAACTGCCTCCTTGACTTCATCATCGGCAGTAAATTTTTTACCCCCCAGCTCTTTTTTCATTTTCGGAAACAGGTAATAATCACTCGGGGCCAGGTCTGGGCTGTAGTGTGGGTGATTCACAATTTCGAAGCCCACCTTATGCAGGGCAGCTAACGCAACGCGGCTCTTGTGGACGGGCGCGTTGTCGTGCAAAAGCAGAACACCTTTTGTCAATTTTCCCCGTCTTTTCTCTTTAATGGCTTCTTTTAGTTGCTCTAATATTGAAGCGTAAAATTCTCCGGTTATAGAAACACCTTTATCTTTATAATCAATCAACAATATTCCTTCCGAGTCCCAAAATACCGTTGCCATGAGTTTCCCAGCTGATTGTGACACTTTAAATTTCTTGGGAGGTGCTGTGCCCTTTTTATGCCACTGCATGGAGTCTTGTTTGGACTCAGGTTCATAATGATGAATCCAAGTTTCGTCTCCAGTAACAATTCCACTCAATACACCATCCTTGTCTTCATTACAGAGGTCAAAAAATGCACGCGAACATTCTACGCGCTGTTGTTTTTGCGGCGGCGTAGCATTCTCGGCACCCATCTTGCGCTGACCTTAGACATGCCGAGATGATCGTGTAGGATTTTAAAAATTGTTGTATCGGATACTCCAACCATTTCTGCGAGTTGTTTCTTCTTTTTCGAGCATCTTCGAGTACAATTTGTTCAACTTTTTGGATAAGTGCTGGCGTGGTCACCTCAATGCTCCTGCCCGGCTTCGGGTCGTCTTCAAGGGATTCCCTTCCTTGTTTAAATAAACTATGCCACTTGTACATCATGGCTTTCCTGGACAAGAGTCGCCGTAAACCAATGACATCTCATTCATTATGGTCGCGACTGATTTTCCTTGCCTGGTAAGGAACTTTATAACTGCACGATATTCGATTTTTTCCATATTTCACTTTTCACTCCTGATTATGTTACTTGGTTGACGATAGCTCAAAGACTATCTATCTAATAACAATGAAACTTCGTATTTATACTAATCATGAGTCGCTGCACAGGCCACGCCCCCATCTTCTACTTCTACAACCCGCTCATTCCGCGAATATAAAAACGCTCCCTCGTACGTCCATATATTTTAACGCTCCATCATTCTTTTCGCCAAATTAACATGGGTTGGTTCGCGGTCGTACAACAACGACAAATCTCTGTACTTTTTCTTTTTGTATGTGAAATATATAGAATGAAATATCGTAGAAGCGAGGACAGGTTGATGTCGTGTACACAGATCTATCAACAAATCCTTTTACTGTGATCTGTCATAATGCTTTACTTTCCAAACTCAGTTCATTTGGATTTGCTCGGTCTGCGATTGCACGGATGGTATCTTATTTACATATTTTAAATCGTAAGTCTTACGTTTTCTGCAATAGTTTTTCATCGCACGAATTTGTAGCTAGCTCTGGCGTTCCACAGGGATCGAATTCAGGCCCACTACTTTTCGTTCTATTTATCAATGATCTTATATTGAATATCGATTTTTTTACGCTAGCGTATATTGATGATATTAAGATTTCAAGAATTACTGCAAAATAGCTTCGTTCAGGACTCTTATAAATTACAATCAGGTCTGGAATACATTGAGGTTTGGAGCAATATTTATCAACTAAAATTAAATGTAAATAAATGTTGTGTAGTGACTTAAGCGAGAAAAAGTGACGATTACTGTTGAATTACAGAATAGGTGACAAAGTTTTTGACAGGCAATTTCCAATTAAAGATTTGGGAGTTACTTTCAATCAACTGACGCACTGGCAATTTGTGCATCTGCATGTAAATCTTTAGGATTTTTAATACGTGTTTCTAGGTACTTTCGAGATATTGGAGTATTAAAATCTCTTTATTACGCTCTCGTTACTAGCAAACTGAAACAAGTTGATATTATATGATACTCCACTTATGCTTCTCATTGCCTACTACTTGATCGTGTACATAGGCGATTCCTAAAATTTTTATCTTACAAGATGAATGGAATATTTCCACCCATTGGAACTAGTCAAAAATTGCTCTCCAGCCATGAACTGCAATTTCTTACGGACAGAAGATATCTACATTGTGCGAAATTTTTGTGGAATTTATTACAGGGCAATATTGACCGAGTTTCTTCAGTCACGGCTGGCTTTTTATGTTCCTAGGATCTCTGCCAGGCATGAAAACACATTCGATCTTACGGTAGCAGGGAATACAATTCTAAAAAGAGCGCTTATAACATTAATGTGTCGCATTTCCGACTTACATTGGACATTTTTTTGAAATTCCAATATACATATTACTATTTGGCTTATTACTTAGAGTTTTAATCTAGTTTTACATTTTTTAATATATCACTATTTACTTGTTTTATTTGCTTTCTTTTCTGACGTTTGGAAAAATTCTGTGATATGTCCTATCCATAAAAAAGGTGACAAGACAATGTATGGGACATCTTCAGGGCTCAACTACCGCACTGAAACTGACAGTGCAGTAGTTGAGCCCTGAAGATGTCCCATGCAAATGGGTAGGAAACGTCGGCAGATATACAAGTGACGCGGTTCCAGCCTGGAAGCCCAGAAGCAGATAGCATGGACCACGACCGCGGAAGTCTACGTACCAGATTTACTTGTTTTATTGTTTGGAATTTGAATGTTTGATTTATATTTTTATACTTCGTCTTATGTTTTTTATTTATAATTATTTCATTTGTTTGTATTTACTTTTCATGTTTTTATCCCGTAATTGGGAAATTCTGTTGGACAATAAATATTTATTATTATTATTATTATTATTTTCTATCACAGTGTATGGGGTGGGTTAGTATTAAAGATACAGGCTCGGTTAAATTAAAAGTTTCTCAGATATTTGAGGAGTATTCGATAGCATTTTCAGATTTGTATATTTTTTGAGATATTTAAAAGAATTTTTTACAAAATTGTGGAAATTTCATCTTCGTAAACACTGAAGATAAAACTAAACTAAAAATTTCATCTGGTAGATTTTCATATACGTAATATTCTGGTAGATATTTTCAAAACAACTAAAATCTCATCGCACACTTAATTTTTAAGATATAACACAAACTACACTATTTACTGTCAATAATTATATGTAGACATATAATTAAGTTTTCACGAACATTTAATGAAAATTATATTATTTTCTGCTATTCCATCGTTAATTAAATACACAGAAATTAATTAAAAATTTCTGCGCTGGAGAAGGACTCGAACCTCTATCTGCCGTTTCCTAGACGACTGCTTTACCAATTAAGTCACCAGGCAGTGTAACTTTGAGTCCTTTAACTTGCCATAAATCGCATTATAGAAGAGATCTAATATTTATTTACAACTCGCAGTTAAGCAATTGGCTTAATCGGTAAAGCGGTCGTCTAGAAAATGGCAGATAGAGTTTCGAGTCGTTTTCCAGCAGAGAATAATATAATTTTCATTAAATTTACCATAGTGAAAACTTAATTATATGGCTCTATATAATTATTGACATGATAATAACCTGACTGCGGGTTTTAAATAAATATTAGATCTGTTCCATAATGCGATTTATGGCGTGTTAAAGGACTCGAAGTTACACTGCCTAGTGGCTTAATTGGTAAAGTAGTCGTCTAGAAAACGGCAGATAGAGGTTCGAGTCCTTCTCCTGCGCAGAAATTTTTAATTAATTTCTGTGTATTTAATTAACGATGGAATAGCAGAAAATAATATAATTTTCAGTACACTATCCACTTTTTTAGATGACCATCATAGTTGCCATGACGTCATTAAAATACTTATTTTTTTTTCTGATTTTATAAAGTTTGGTATGATTATATTTTTTAGATTTTTTATTAGAGCAGAAATAATTCAATTATTAATTGAGGAAATAATTAGGAAATAGGTTTTGTTTAATGAACATACTTTTTTTTGAATTCCAATATAATTCCAATTCCAAAAAGCTGTGCAATTAAATAGCTACAAATTGAATTCCCAGCAGATAGTTTACTCTACCAGAGTGTTATGTGCTTTTCTTTGTAAAATATACTGCAAAAAAAACAAACGAACAAAAAAATGATATGTTGTTTTCTAGCAATAGAGATAGTACTTACGCTAGCGGCATATATTACCAACGCTATATGGGAGACAACTAGATCAAAGACTATTTTCCAAATTAGAAAATAATTTGAAAAAGTATGGATCGTTTACCAAACCATATCAAGTGAAAAATAAATTCAAATCGGAAGATCAAGAAAGGGGATTCAACTTATGCAAATTACAAACTCACGACATCTACATAGTCGTAAAATTGCCAATGCATGTGCTGCTTTCACAGAAAAAGGCTTGCTTAATTTCAAAACATAATAAATACAGTTCATTGAAATGCAACGTTTGCAAAATATTTTACGTCCAAGATCGAGAGTGGAGATTGTTATTTGTTCTATGGTTTTTGGGAGACACAAATAATAATCTTCATTTTTCGTATACAATTCCTTATACAGACGAGTTTACCAATAATGAAGTATTTAATATACATCATAATGATTGTGAGTTTCAAGGTACTCCTCACTTAACTGCTGAAAGACTATATCAACATGTTTTTTTTCTGAAAACCTGTGGTGTGGCGTTTTTGGTATCAAATAATAGAACAATTGTTTTAGGACAAAAGTTTGAATGAAAAACAATATTTACACTGTTTGTGTAACGATCTGGATGATATGCCAGATTAGTTACCACCAAATTTAATTCATAATTTCAGTTTCTTTCAGAACGTTCTCTTAACTGTATTGGTAATGTAAGTATCGCCTTTTGGCTGGCTGGCAAGATCACCAGATATTACGCCACTTGGTTTTTATTTTTTCTAACGATGTGTCCTAAAGAATTAAGTATAGATGTAAAAAATAAACGCAACAACATTGAGAAGCCAAAAATGTATTACCATTCGCCCTCAGACTCTGTGAAAGGTTCATTCGAAATGGCGAGGTGTGAAATAAGTTCAAGTACTGTCTGCTCATTCGTTTATTTCCTTTCAAAAATATTTTTTATATTTTACAGGTTCGTTACTGTTTATAATCATGTAACTTTTTTCTCTTTATTTTTTGGGCAATAAAATGTTTTTTCAAGGCCTACTTGGTCATTATTTCCTTAATTAGAATAAGTGAATTATTTTCGTTATAATAATAAAAAAATACAATAAATAATCATACCAAACCTTACGTCCATAAAATAAGAAAAAATAAGCATTTCAATGAAGTCATAGCCAACTAAGATTGACCAAAAAAAACAGTGTGAGAGAGTGTAATTGAGATTATTAAATTCTAAACAAAAATATCTATGAGATATCATTCTTAGTTTTGTTCATCTTTAGTGGTTACGAAGATATGTAGGACTGAAAATCTCAAAAAGTTGACGATAAATGACAAATCTGAAGCTATCAAATACTCCTCGAACTTCTAAGAAGATAATTAGTAAAGTTTTACTAATTTAATCAATTCTGTATTTTCAATACTAAGAATAGAAACACTTGCATATTTTGGCAATTTTCTGTGGTAAAAGCAGGTAAAAGGTTTAGGTGTTTATTGGATTCGATAGGTTTTAGAGAAGGCGGAATAGTTTTGAAGGATATTGATAAATTTGGTATTCATTTAAATAATAACAGTCGACTGATAAACTAGTAGACTACAATTACTTTTTCGAGAAAGACTTGTAGTGAAATACTATCTTTAAATTGTAACAATAAAAAACTTTATACGTTTCTGATAGTATAAACAATCTGCTAAAGTAAAAGTAAACAATTGGAGTTATATTCTGAGAAAAATTCTAAACCAACTGATGCACTATTTAGAGGAATGGAAAAGAATATACGAGGGAGCGTTTTTATATTCGCGGAATGAGCGGGTTGTAGGGGGGTGAGTAGGCGCATTGGGGGCGTGGCCTGTGCAGCGACTCATGATTAGTATAAATACGAAGTTTCATTGTTATTAGACAGTTAGTCTTTGAGCTATCGTCAACCAAGTAACATAATCAGGAGTGAAAAGTGAAATATGGAAAAAATCGAATATCGTGCCGTTATAAAGTTCCTTACCAGGCAAGGAAAATCAGTCGCGACCATAATGAATGAGATGTCATTGGTTTACGGCGACTCTTGTCCAGGAAAAACCATGGTGTACAAGTGGCATAGTTTACTTAAACAAGGAAGGGAATCCCTTGAAGACGACCCGAAGCCGGGCAGGAGCATTGAGGTGACCACGCCAGCACTTATCCAAAAAGTTGAACAAATTGTACTCGAAGATGCTCGACTAAAGAAGAAACAACTCGCAGAAATGGTTGGAGTATCCGATACAACAATTTTTAAAATCCTACACGATCATCTCGGTATGTCTAAGGTTAGCGCAAGATGGGTGCCGAGAATGCTCACGCCGCCGCAAAAACAACAGCACGTAGAGTGTTCGCGTGCATTTTTGGACCTCTGTAATGAAGACAAGGATGGTGTATTGAGTGGAATTGTTACTGGAGACAAAACTTGGGTTCATCATTATGAACCTGAGTCCAAACAAGACTCCATGCAGTGGCATAAAAAGAGCACAGCACCTCCCAAGAAATTTAAAGTGTCACAATCAGCTGGGAAATTCATGGCAACGGTATTTTGGGACTCGGAAGGAATATTGTTGATTGATTATAAAGATAAAGGTGTTTCTATAACCGGAGAATATTAGGCTTCAATATTAGAGCGACTAAAAGAAGCCATTAAAGAGAAAATACGGGGAAAATTGACAAAAGGTGTTCTGCTTTTGCACGACAACGCGCCCGTCCACAAGAGCCGTGTTGCGTTAGCTGCCCTGCATAAGGTGGGCTTCGAAATTGTGAATCACCCACCCTACAGCCCAGACCTGGCTCCGAGTGATTATTACCTGTTTCCGAAAATGAAAAAAGAGCTGCGGGGTAAAAAATTTACTGCCGATGATGAAGTCAAGGAGGCAGTTTCGGCGTATTTTGCAGATAAAGAGAAATCATTTTTTTATGAGGGTATAAATAAATTAATTGAAAGATGTGAAAAATGTATCCGTCTTGCAGGTGAATATATTGAAAAAGAAAAATAATTTGGTTTTTTTTATTTCCACCCCTTGTCCCCCATTCCGCGAATATAAAAACGCTCCCTCGTACAAGGAAAATAATACTATTACGTTCAGAGACTGGTATCAATGAAGAGCTAATAAAAAAATTATATACTAACTCTACGATGGAAAATATTAGTTTCTTCTTAAGATTCAATTTTTAAAATGATATTTCAGCATTCCAAGAATACATTTACATATTTAATACATGTATTTGTATATGTTAAAGAATATATTTCTTTGTACTATAGACAAGTTTAACAGGTTTTATTGAATAATAGCTTCGTTACTAGATACATCGTTACAAAGTGTTTACCGCTTGAATAAGTGAGATCAGGAATATGAAAATTATCAATATTCGGATCTTCTTTAAAACAGTTCAAAACTGGTAAGTTTACTTTCATTGAAATTATATTTTTGTTTTAGATTGTGCCGCTTATAAAACTTCAGAACGAAAGGGCATAAACTATCTGCAATAATTTGGCCTTACAGATTTTAAAATTTAGATAAATTGTACAATGTTTAGTTGGCCAACAATGTTAATTATGAAAAAGACATTGTAGTGTCAAGCAAAGAATATTATTTTTATCTTGCAAGATTAAAATAATAATAGGTACTACTATATTGAAAATGGGCGATAAAGGTTTCGATCGCTTAGCGATTATCTTCAATAATCGTAATGCTCACCGTATTCTCCATGGACAGCACACATGTGCGTAGGGCCAATATCGTGATGCGGCACGTAAAACGAACTGTCCGTCGCGTAATACTCGCCATAATGGGAATGGATCGGGGAGCAGTACATGTCATTCTGGGGTTCCTGTACTACACTTTGGCTGGCCACCATTCCTCCTCGTCGACTTGCGCCACGCCCACCGCGAAATACGCCACGTCGAGACACTTTTACACACCTTTAACAGACACCCGCACTGAAACAACAATAAACACCAAAAAGAACACCACCGGTCCACATCCAATAATAATTTAACACCATCAAAGGCTGACAGGAGACTTGGAAAAACACGCAAACGGGCGAAGATGAAGTACCGGATATCCCTTTACCGCAAAGAACATACACTAATGTTACTGCTTTTGCCACTCATTAAATAATAACTTTGGGTCTTCTTTTTCTTTTTTAAATAGCGTCTTGTTACTTCTTGAACTCGATGTGTGTGTGTGTGTGTGTGTATGCTGTCGAAGATGTTCTCGCTTGAAAATAATGTTGCTTTAAGACACTAGAAAATTAAAAGAGAGAAAACAGTTATTTCGTTTTCGAAGAAGTATGGAAATATAACGCCAGCGAGAGTTAAAGTCTTCGGTGATCGTATGTTGAGAGAGTTGCGCAGTCAGCGGTTTGTTTTCAAACTACCGGCAGAGAGATGCTTGTTGCACGACGGTCGCGCTACTAATAGTCACTTATACGCAGTGTTATCCGCTGCTACTGTCAATAGAACCGTTCACCGATGACGTCAATAGCCTACATACAATACGTCGTGTGTTGTCCATTTCTCATTGTACGACGGTTAGAGAATCAGTTTGTTTCGCAGTGTATTCGAAGAATTTGCCACGTTCGAACATTGTCGATCTTAATAAGTAATGTTTCTACAGTATTGAATTCATGAATTAAAATTTAAAAAACTCGTGTTTAGAAGTATAAATAACAGAACTTGGTTAATTTTCATATTACGCGAAACAATTATGTACCTATAATATGTATAATTGTTTCGCGTAATATGAAAATTAAACAAGTATCTGTATGCAAATATCCTACTTCAATATTGTATTGTATTAGGTGATTTAACGATTAATTTCCGTCCGTTTTTGTATGTATTGAATAAATTATTATAAATTGAAACTACAAAATTAGGTTAAGTAATTATGTAAGGAAACGATAACATTAAATTCTCATTTTTTATGTAACGTTAAATATGCTGCTTCATTTTTAAATTTATTATTACAAAATGTTATCGTCTCTATAAATTTCATACAGTGAGTTACAAAAGTGTTTGTACATCCCGCATATGTTGAATCAAATGTTAACATCAAATGTAACAACATAAAAACCAGTAACAATATGAAAATTATTATTATATGAAACCACAAAAGAATTTAGTTAAACACAAAAACTCGGTTGTGTGATTTTTACAAAATACTCTTATTAAAAAAATAATTGTTTCGCCAACACTATGGTTTCTTCATACTTAAGGCAGTTTGAAAAAGCCACAGTATTGGCGAAATAATTGCTGCTATTGTTTTAATAAAGGTATTTTGTGAAAATCACACAACCAAATAATATGGAAAAATTATGGCATTGGTTGCCGATAACTAAAGAACAACAAGTCACAGCGACAAAGAATTTAGTTAAACACAAATTGTAACTCAGTGGTTGTGTGATTTTTGAGAAAATATTCTGCAATATTATTATTAAAAAAATAAAATTGTTCGAAATCGCGCAATGGTTCGCTCGCTTTCGTTCTGGAAATTTCAATGTATGGTTTCTTCATGAAAAATCTTGAAAGGCAGCATATTTGATATTGGCAAAAGCCACAGTGAACCATTTTGTTACAAAAAAAAAGCTTGACGTAATAATTGCTGAAAAACATATTGTTTTAATAAAGGTATTTTGTGAAAATCACACAACCAAATATTTGTGTTCAATTTTGTTATTACAAAAGAAATATTCTAACATTGAGATTACGTCAGGCGATTGAAAGAAAAGCTCTTCATCATGACAACGCCCGACCACACACTTTTCGTCTTTTGATGCACCCACCTTAAGTCCGGATATAACACCCTCTGACTATCATCTGTTTATCTCCACTCTCTCAATGGAATTAAAGAAGCCTGTGAAAACTACTTGATTCAGTTTTTGACCAGAAACCACAGAAGAATTCATGGTACCAAAAAAATCCTCGATAATAATGGAGCATATTCGGTTTAATGAATCCACGCGCCATACATTTGTGAAACAATTTTGTTATTACAAAAGAAATATTCTAACATTGAATGTCGCAAAAGCTTTCGCATACTTCTCTTTTTAAGATATATCTCCATTATAAGCTATAAAGTTGGAACGAATTTGGTAAATCCTCTTTATAATATCATACATTTGTGAAAAAAGCATTTGATGCTTTTGTAATGATGAGTTGTAAAAGTAGACACATGTCTGGTAATATGCGTGAGTTAACAATACTACGCAACGAAAAAAACCCTTAAGCTAAATAGCCAACGTTATCGAAAAAGAATGTTCTCTGAACGGTTGAAATCCTAACGAGAAATAGGCGTTCAAAGAGCCCCATTAGAGAACTGTTACAAGTGCACTGACTTAAAATTCATAAATAATTGCTTGACCACTGAAGGTTGATACAAAACCCCTTGCCACATTAATTTTCGTATTTTGTATACATATTTCGTTGTCATCATCAGCAGATAATTAAACGGTGTTGCACCTGGAAAATTACGGTAAGAAATACCCGTACGAAAACAAATTCCGCATATTCGTTTGTCGAACGAATATACAGTGTACGTTTTGGCTTTCAACGGTACGGATCGCGTGGGGAATTTGTTTTCGTAAGGGTATTTTTTACCGTAGTTTTCCAGGTGCGACACTGTTTAATTATCTGCTGGTGATGGCAACTTAGTTGTCGAAATACGTATACAGATACGAAAATGAATGTGGTAAGGGGTTATATAAGTTAATCAACCACAGGCTCCATCAAAATTACCAAAATAATTGCATTGAGGATAGTAGTAAAGATGGAATTTGATACTGGAAAGAAACTACATTAAGATAACAGAGAGAATTTGAAGAAAAGTTGGTTTTAGAGAATCATGTAAAAACCTTTCACTTAGCGTCGTTAATACCTACTGCAAAGCATAGAACATATAGGCAAGCATTAACGTCGCCAATGAAAGGTTTTTTTACGTGGTACACTTTCGCTATAACCAGTTTTCCTTCAAATTCTCATTATGTTTGCCACCTGTGACTTTTTTCTTTGCGAGTACTTAAAGAATGTGTTTACTTTCACAAACCCCATACTTTGATGGAGTTGAAAGATGCCATAATAGAAGAGGTGCATTTGTTTGATCGAGAAATGTTGGGTAGATATGGATAATTTCTGGTATCGAATTGAAAACTGTATCAAGATGATTGCCTTATTAACTTACTATGTTAATAAATCAGATTTTTAATTGCGTAAAAATAAAATAATTTTTTTATTCAAAATCTAACAAGTACTGTTCATATGAAAAGCGTCCGTGTCCCATAAATCACTTTCTATAATAATATCTATGCATAACCTTAATTCTCTATGTGTTCCGTGAGAAAAAGTTAGTGCTCTGATATACAGTTTTTGTAATGATTATATTTTATGAATAGATAAAATTTTCATTCCACTATTCAAGCTATTGTCACCAAACTTTTAGCAGGGATTGTAGATGCTGGCGTACGAAGAAATACCAGAAAGAGAAACTTGCAGAATGTGCTCATTCCGGAAAAAGAAAATTCCAGATTCGATAAGCGTATATATATAAGCAGCAAGGATCTAATGCCGGGGATATATGTAGTTAATACCGTGACATTGATAATTGAGTATTATGAAATTAGTTTAATAAATGGTTTAAAAATTGTTTCTATTAATTTAACATTGCTTAAATTATTTTCAAAGATGGTATTTGCGATGTAATTAAAGAGAACTTGATATATCTACATATACAAATAGTAGATGACACAAAAGGTATTTTATAAGAATGGTTATTGTATAAAAGTTCAAATTGAAGGGCTTTACATATTTAATCGTTTCTCTTTTAAAGTTTATTACATGGATATGGATGCGCTAACAAATCTATATATATATAAATGAATGTTTGTCTGTACGTCCTTTATAGAATCCTAAACTATGCATTTGATCATGTGATGATCTTTAACAAAGTTGTTGTGTATGAGCCCACGAAGGTTTCTAAGTTGGTACGACCAATTTTCGACAGATAGCGCCACTGCCATTCCAATGAATTTCATATATTGCCGTGACGGTTCATGCTGATTTGAATTGAAACGAAGATAGCGAACGAATGATGACGTTTCGAATTGAATTTATGTAAATTGTGTAAAATGTCTCACAAGAAAGCATTGGAAGCGCTTGATCGTACACTGCGAGATTTTAGAGGAAACGCACGGATCTTCGGTGGCGCACTCATTTTATTGTCTGGTGATTTTCGACAAACACTACCGGTTATACCACGTTCAACACTCGCTGATGAACTTAATGCATGTCTCAAATCATCAGTTTTATGGCGTCATTTACAGAAATTTACTTTAAAAACCAACATGCGTATACAACTACAACAGGATGCATCGGCTGGAAATTTTGCAAAGCAATTAATGGATATTGGAAATGGGCGAATGCAAATTGATGAATCTACGCAATGTATCACCTTGCCAGCAAACTTCTGTAAGATCACAGAAAGCATGGACGAATTGGTGCAAAAAGTTTTACCAAACATTGCACAGAACTAAAAAATCATCAGTGGCTCACTACGCGTGCTATATTAGCGGCCAAAAACATCGATGCCAATACCATCAACTCCACCATTCAGAATGGAATACCCGGCGAAACGACAACATATAAGTCCATCGATACTATGGTGAATCAAGACGAAGTTGTCAACTATTCAACTGAATTCTTGAATTCGCTTGATTTGCCAGGCATGCCACCGCACGTTCTTACATTGAAAATTGGCGTGCCCATCATTCTTTTTCGAAACATAAATCCACCACGACTTTGCAACGGAATCAGACTCTCAGCCAAGAAAATGATGAACAGTGTTATCGAGGCAACAATTTTGACTGGAAAATTCAAAGGTGAAGACGTACTGTTGCCACGTATCCCAATGATCCCGACAGATATGCCATTCGAATTCAAACGTTTGCAGTTCCCGGTACGACTCGCTTTCGCAATGACTATCAACAAAACACAAGGATAATCGTTGCAAGTGTGTGGATTAAATTTGGAGAATCCATGCTTCTCATATGCTCAGCTCTATGTGGCCTGCTCACGCGTCGGAAAACCTTCTGATTTATTCGTTTACGCACCAGATGGAAAAACAAGAAATATTGTGTATCCCATAGCATTTCAATAAATATCGAATTGAAACGAAACGCTGTAAGTCATAATTTTTTCAAAATGAACAAAATCAATAAAATGACTCAAAATGAATTGAATATTTGTGTAACGCCTTTCCTTCAAATTTATTTTAGTCGGTGGCGTAGCAACGCGTGCAAGGTACAGTTAGTAGAAAGTAAAACCTATTTCGTAATTTAATTATTTTCGTTATTGTAACTTTGGTTTAATAAAGTGTTTTTATCAGGTAATATCCTGTTTCCAATAATTTAATGTTTTCCAACAATACACATATATTTATTTTGTTCAATTATTTCCTCAATAAATTGATAATAGCTTGATATGATGTATATCTTGGTATTTGTTGTTTATAAATACATTTATTAATGAAATATAATCGTTAGGAATTTGAGTGCAAATAAACGCATGTACATGGTTCTAGACAAGGCTCGTTTCCGATAAAAAGTAATTAATATAATCGATTACGGTATATAGTATTTCTTGAGAAATAGTTACGATTTAAGTTTTCTAAAAACTCTATCTAATTTTTAAATAAACGACATTTTATTCAGTACACATACTTGACGTGTGAACGTTTCTAATCAAGCAGAAGTAACATTATTATTACGTTTTTAATTAGTATTTAAATACTCTTGCGCGCGCTTATCAAGTCTTGTTTATTGCATTTTATATGTACTAATTACTGGATTTAGATGTCACGTAATACAACGAATTTTTATTGCGAAAGCAATCAATCTGATGAAATTGCTTCAAGAATTAGTTAAGCGTCTTCAACACACTGAGAATAAGTCTGGGGCGTGTTCATATGAACACTACTTTATTGATCAATTAAGGTTAATATAACTAACCTATTCCCACAATAATTTTCGTATTCGGTATACGTATCTCGATAACTAAGTTGTCATCGTCAGCAGATAATTAATCATAGTATCGCACCTGGAACCACAGTAAAACCCGCATGGAAACAGAGTACTTATCAGACTTACACTGTTGAAAGCCTTCGACGATGTAAGTTTGGCACGGACTTTGTTGCGAAGTCTGTACGGACTTTGTTACGATACTGTGATTAATTATCTCTTCTTCTCAGACATTGCTCCATCGATTATAACTTTATTTGCTGTTCTTCTGAGAGTAATATATACCAACTTCCTCAATTCCTTCAGAATAACCATTTGGCCTATTGTTTGGAATAGCTTTTTCCTGCTAATGGAGTCATTTGCCTGCCGATAATCTATGAACAGGAAGTGCAAGCCTAAATTCTGTTCTTATGTGTTTTGTTGGATCTGCTTCATGGTATCAATTTTGTCTTATACTAGATAAAATAATATCGTACCGCTACTGGTATTGTTAGTGTTCTACATCAGCACACGATATTCATTCATTAACTTCAGAAGATTTTGTCACATTCGGCCTTTTTGCGAGTGACGTTGCGTCGAATTGTAAAGCCAAATTGACACCTGCAGTTGTAAATAATATTTTTTATTAATAGTTTTTCTTCAATTTCATTGTGTTATTGTTCTGGTATATTTAGAGACTTGATAATAATATAATTGGTGAACTTTAGCGATGTTATCGTCAGTAGTTGCAGTTTTTGGACGTCCCGAACGTTCATCGTCTCCCAAGCTTTTACGGCCACGTTTAAATTCAGCTGCCCAAAATTTCACTGTGGTAAATGATGGTACAGGGTCCTCGTACACAGAGTCCAACTCATCTTTGATTTGCGTAGGCGTATTGCCTTTCAAAAACAAATATTTAATGACAGCTCGATACTCGACACTTTCATCGACTCACTCAAACGGCTATCAAATAACAACTGCGCGTTCAAAATGGCTGAAACTTTGGTGAGCGTCTGACAATAGATATACAACTACGTTCCCTAGTTTTTATTGATGGGTGCTGCCATCTTCACGTTGTGGTCTGAAACTTTTCAGACCACCCTCGTATATATATTGTTTTCATGCATTTTTTGTATTAGTAGTTAATGTGTTAAACAGTGTTTCTTCTGCGGAAATTAACATTTTCTGCTAATCCGTCGTTACGATTTACAGAAAATTAATGAAAAATTTTCTGCATTGGGCAAGGAGTCGAATCTGTCTCTAACGTTCTCTAGACGGTTGCTCTAAGTAATTAAGCCACCGCGTAGTGTTTCGAGTCTTATTGAGTTTGGTTGGTATAAATTTCATACATACAAAGCTTAGTTGAAGTCAGACAAAGACTTTTATTATTAGTATTATTAGATACACAAATTGGTTCAACTACTTGGTATATTTGAATATAAAATGCTACGAACTCGTAGTAAACTTTAATATTGTTTCGTCATTTCTTTAGCTGCACGCAGGGAATCTCTTTCCATTTCCTAATTTAAAAAATAATCCGTACGATCATTTTTAAAAAGAAAACTGTCCTTAGAATCTGTAATTTTAAGTTTTAATTCTATTGATTTTTCGGAAACGTTTCTTATGTATTGGGCTGGCAACTAAGTACTTTCGGTTTTTACTGATAGAGAGCGTTGCTTTATTTTTTGTATAACGTATGTTAGTGCTGTACTTTACTGTTTGTCGCGTGATACTAGTCACATTGACGTAACTTCAGAAGCAAGTAGTGCGTGATTTTTATTAAAGCTATTAGTTGTGGGTTAATTTTAAATGGAGTGCAGAAACGAACATTTTCGACATATTTTACTATTTTATTTTCGTAAAGGAAAGAAAGCTGCTGCGGCTCACAAAAAGATATGTGAAGTTTATGCTGCTAATTGCTTAACAGAGCGCACGTGTCAGAATTGATATAAAAAATTCCGTTCTGGAGATTTTTCCCTCAAAGATGAGCAACGTTCTGGTCGGCCTACTGAAGTTGATGATGACCAAATCAAAGTCATAATTGAAGAGGATCGTCATATAACTGTTCGAGAGGTTGCGGAGAGGCTACATGTATCGCACACAACAATTGAAAAACATTTAAAATGTCTTGGACTAGTTAAGAAGCTTGATATTTGGGTACCTCACGAATTGAAAGAAATTAATTTAACACAAAGAATCAACTTTTGCGATATGCACCTTAGACGAAATGAAACCGACCCTTCTTAAAAAGAATCATCACTGGTGATGAAAAATGGGTCCTGCACAGTAACATAGTTCGAAAACGATCATGGAACAAACACGATAAACCAGCTCAAACCACAACGAAAGCTGAATTGCATCCAAAAAGATCATGCTGTCAGTTTGGTGGGATTACAAAGGTGTTGTGTATTTTGAGCTGCTTCCAAGGAACTAAACGATCAATTCTGATGCTTACTGTCAACAATTAATAAAACTGGATGAAGCAATCAAAGAAAAACGGCCAGAATTTTCAAATCGGAAAGGTGTAGTTTTCCACCAAGATAATGCAAGGCCTCACACATCTTTGGCAACTCGTGGGAAACTATTGGAGCTTGGCTGGGAAGTGATGCCACATCCCCCATACAGCCCTGATCTAGCACCATCTGATTACCATTTATTTCGAAGTTTGCAGAAGTCTTTGAATGGTAAAACTTTCACAAATGACGATGACCTTCACTCGCACCTGGTTCAGTTTTTTGCTGATAGGACCAGAAATTTTATGAGCGCGGAATCATGCAGCTGAAAGAAAGATGGCAAAAGGTCATTGAGCAAAATGGAAAATATATAATTGATTAAAAACTATTCTTTGTTTTAAAAAAAAGTGTTTTATTTTATACTACAAAACCGAAAGTACTTAGTTGCCAACCCAATAACTAAAACTTATTGCAAAGCATGTTAAGTTCATATTTCATTTACAGCTTGACATATTTCTTTCTTAGATTAAACCCTTGAACTATAAATTCCAATAATAATACCACTAAAAGACATTTAAATATTTACATTTAGCATGTCTCGTTTTAATGTAAAATTCGGACAATTTTATAAACAGTGTGACTAATAAAAACTTCCCAACCGCAGAATATACCCATATGTAAAGACATTTAATGCATAATAGGTCATTTGCATTTTTAGACCTTAATGAATCAGTGCGTTAAATATTTATAAAATGAAATTACTAACAATGCAAATATGATAATTTTATTAAACATTCAACGTATGTACTTGTGTGTATTCTAAGATATATACAACGTAAAACATAATTTAATAGTCAAAATATTTTTTATGCGACTCACTGTAATATTTTTGTCGAATTTGTTTATTGATTAAACAAATGAACTTTGTGTGTTAAATATTTAGGTGACTACGTACTCCATAGCTGCGTGCCCACAGACAAAGTAAATATGGAATTTTTGTTTAATTTATTAATTCGCTCAATAAATGCAAGGAGAATTAATAAAAATACATATTTCGAATTCACTTGTAGATGTGAATAGATTATAGATTTTAGAAATCGGATTTCTTATAATGGGGTAATGAAATTCAATACATACATACATACCCATGTATGTGTCGTAGCAAAAGTATTTACATAGTAATATAAAATACCAATACAAATAAATAACTTTCTACAGTATATAGCAATTGAATTAGAGCCATCTTTGCCTAGAAATTTATAATGTAAGCTGTTTGCATTTAAAAATACTTCAAATTTTCGAGTGAAAACGGATTTAGTTGTTCAAAGAGGAAATACTTCTAGAAAAAACAATTATTAGATTACAGGAAAATTTTCTTATTATCGGTTTTGGGTCAAGTACCTACTATTAGGGTTTAAACACAGATAATGGAATATGTGAAAGTACTAGTAATATTCAATTTTAGTTGAAATTTGTACATGTTTGTGTTAAAAACTGTATTAAAGTGTTTTAATATACAGACTTGTTCATTCTAGAATTAGATATGCGCTGTCCACAAGTGGAAAGAGTGCAGTTAAGTTAAAGCGCGAGAGAAAGGAGGATAGAATATCTCTCACTGGCAGTTTCGTTTTCTCCCACTTTTGTATTGCAAACAACTTCCCCTACTTTCTCGCGTGCATTGACAATACGTACCTACATTTTTGAATTGTATAAATTATTTGATGCATTTTATTTGAATCTTTTAATAAAATGCAACATGGCTATTTTCTTGAAATGTTTTGCCGTTTGGCGTGAAACTAATAAAATATTCTTGAAATAAATGAAATAGAAAATTCTAAAAATTAAAAAGATTTTCAAGCATGGCTATTAATAAAATATTCTTGAAATAAACGCGAGAAAGTAGGGGAAGTTGTTTGCAAATACAAAAGTGGGAGAAAACGAAACTGCCAGTGAGAGATATTCTATCCTCCTTTCTCGCGCGCTTTAACCTAACTGCACTCTTTCCACTTGTGGACAGCGCATATCTAATTCTAGAATGAACAAGTCTGTATACTACAGGCCATAAGTGAAGGATCAGTAGATGAAATTTAAAAAAAACATGCACGCTTAGTGAAACAAAACGTATATTTCTACAAAACTATATCTACGAGACAAATGAACAGTTTTCCTTATAAAATAAAATAATTTCAACATATTCTGTAGAATTTCTTATCATATTCGACTTTCGTCGAAGTATCCACCTCTGCGCTTAATGATTTCTTTACAAATATTAGGCAACCGCGATACAAGTTTCTGGAGCGTATCCATTGGTAAATTATTCCACACCCTTGTAAGTTGCTCCCAAAGCTATTTCTGCGATTGTGGACAGCTTTTTCTCACGTTTCTATCTAATTCATCCCACAGTAATTCGATAGAGTTGAGATCGGGTGATTGTGGTGGCCAAATCATATTTATCAGCACCCCTTCCCTCTCTTTTTGATTCACATAGTTTTTACAAAGTTGGGAAGTGTGTTTGGGATCATTATCTTGTTGTAGGTGAAAACCTTCACCAATTAAACTTAATCCAGATGGAATTGCATGTTCCTCCAAAATCTTCAGGTACCCCTCTTTTTCTAAAATGCCTTCAATGCTGTACAAATCTCCGACACCATCAAAGGAAAAGGATCCCCAAACAAGCACTGAACCTGCCCCGTGTTTAACAGTCGGCACTACACATTCGGGTAACATCCTTTCACCCACTTGTCTTCGAACGAAAACTCTTCGATTACTACCAAAAACTTGGAACTTTGACTCATCTGTCCATAACACCTGCTTCCACATTTCCATGTCCCAGTGTTGATGGTCCTGGGCTCATTGTAACCGTTTTTTAGGATTTCGTGGATTTAATAATGGTTTTCGAGCTGCAATACGCTCATGCAGTCCCGCCTTTGTCAAACGTCGTTTTACAGTAGTCAGTGACACCGGCTTTCGACGGCCTTCATTCAGCTCTGCTCGAAGCTGAGGAGCTGTGAGGCGCCTATTTCGTTTTGATAGTATTTTTAGGGGCAAATCCTCTTGTCTGGTAGTTACCCTTGGCCTTCCGCAAACGTTTTATTGGTTGTAATGATCCACTTTATGAATATCGTTTTACTGTTCCTTGCACCGCGTGATAAGATTTAACTTTTAGGCTATTTGCCGCAGTGAAAATTTTTCACCATGTAGCGTTATTATAGAACTACGAGTTTCTGCGCTAAGTTCCTTTCTTTTCGGCATTTTTATAAGTTACTTTTACGTCTGTTCTCAAATACTCGTATTGCAACTTACTCGGACAAATGCTGCACGAAAATTAATTTTTAAATTGCTAAATAGTTTTCTATGAATTCCTAATACCATTATATGTAATAATATTGCGTTGTAAAACATTTACAACTGTTATTTCAATTATTCTCACCAAAACAGGTAAAAGTCTAAGGGATGTGTCTAAAATACAAGTGTTTTGTTATTTATGATAAGTGATCCCTCACTTATGACCTGTAGTGTATGTTATTATTACTTTGATTTTTTTGGTGGATTTTTAAGCTCTGTAATTTATTCGGATTGGGAAGAAAATTAAAATAGACACTTGATATCTTATGTGGAACCCATTTGCTTAATTTCTATGATTTTTCCAATTTGATGCATGCGTAAACGAATTGTTTTATAACTGATTTAAAACATTTCAGAAAATTACTCGTTACTTTCGGGTTTTGTTCAATAAACTCACATAAATCGTCATTGTCAATAACGTAGTCGTCCTGAACGGAGTGATTCTTCGAGAGATTTATCTCCACAAGTACATTTTTTGAACTACTTCTGTGCAGTGCGTTCTTTTACCGCATCTTCTTCAAATACCATGCATATCTTACGGCTTGCTTCAGCAGCTTTAGAATCAAGTTTAAATTCATAAAGCAGATACGGATTGTAAAGGATTTGGCCGACATTTCAAAGTGGTTTAAATCACAATGCAATAGTGAATACTAAGTCAAAATGTATAGAGTGATTGGCGCGCATTTGCGGTACACCAAACATATAAAGGGTTGCCCTCTACAAGTCATAAGTTATAAGAAGTCACTTCAGCAAACTCTACCGAAAACTGTACGAATTTTATTGGTTATCTGATAGAAGGGTGGATCAAAAATTAGTAACCCTAGACAAGAAAATTTTTATTTTCTAACGTATTCTTCTCCGAGCAAAATTCTACTTTAATAGCAGAAATAATTGTTGACAGTTCCTAATTTTTGGATATTGTGTTTGTAGATTTCATTTAAAATAATCAGCTTTATGTATTTATTTGTCCACTTATTAGAAAATTATTCATACTGCATTGAAGCAAATATGTCACCAATCAAGTTTCAATTGTTTTTTATCTGTTTTGTATATTATGAAGACAAAATTTTCGCGGAATAATTTTTTGTAATTTTTGAAGACGATTATCTCAACAAGAAAGCTTCGCCGAGTTGGTTTCTGTTTTCGGCAATGAAGCACCACATCATTCAATAATTTTTGGTTGACATGGAGAATTCGTGGACGGATTAGTCTTAGCGATGATCCAAGAGCAGGTTCACCAAAAACGACAGTCCCTCAGGAAAACGTCGACGTGACATACGTTAGATTGAAGCATTATTGAGGATTTCAAAGACCTGCGTGTAAAAAAATTTGTTTCCCGTTGGATACCGCATCTCTTGCAGAAGAACAGAAAGCAGCTTGGACGAACTGCTGTCAAAAAACTCTAGAGCACTTCAACACTGGAAACTCTAAAAACGTGTATAACATTGTCGATGGTGATGAATCTTGGATTTACTCATACGAGCCAAAAAATAAACGCCAGTGTTCTGTTTGGGTATTCCAAGGTGAATAAAAGCCGGCAAAAGTCATCCGTTCTGGAAATGTCTTCAAAAAGATGGTCGCTACATTTGTCTCGAAAGCAGGTCATGTAGCAGCAATTTCTCTTCAAGATTGAGCGCATGCAAAAGTGCATTAATCTTCGTGGAGAATACTTCGAAAAACAATGAAGTCTTTAAAAGATATCTACTGTTTTATTCTAGTTTTATATGCAAAACTTAAAAGAAAACCCACGTAATGCATAGGTATTTGTCATTGTAAGGATTTCAGAAAAAGGGAAATTTCTGAAAATATATTACTATATGAAAATCTGTGTGTTACACTTTTTTATCTGACCTTAAAACAGCGACAGCTTATGCTGATTTTAGTATTAACAACATAGTCGCGACTAGATACACATATATTATACACTAATATGGATTGTAGGTTAGTTCATTATGTGCCACAAACATAAAAAGTTATCTTAATATTCCCTCACATACAAAAGGTCAAATTACGCAGATACGGCGGTATTACACATTAGCTTGACCATTTGACACGACTTCTCGGTTTTCATTCACAGAAGGAGTCGACGGACAATTATCCGTTATCCGGTTCCACCATCACTGTTTTCCGATTGTTATGTAATCGATACGGAATAGGTTATCTGAGAACCAACGAGTATAGTCATTTGACCTTTCACTGTGGTCCAAATTTCATACTCGCGTTTGAACTAACTACATGTAAAAATTTATAAAATGGATAATTACAATTACATTTAGGTACATAATTTTCAATATATAAGCACAAGTATTCGATCATAATTCAAAGTAATGAATTTATTTAAATACCGTTCGATTAACAATTTAAACAAACTATTGTTATGATTTACAGGTGGTGAGGTTTGAAACAATGCAGGAATTATGACCTCATAAGACGTGGTCAATTTTAAACCATTTCTTATGAGCCATATACATATATAGAAAAGTATACAATATTGTTCTCTAAATACGAGTTAATTAAAACTTGAGTGACTTATATTTTCTGAGATTATGATCTTGATAATATCTGACCTAAATTAAAACATTTAGCAAACATTCAAACAAGTGGAGTAGAAAATATGTACATACATGTATGGGGTTTTTCATTATCACTACAAAGAAATTTTACTACTTGGGTTTTGAAATAAAAACAAGAGAATATACACTACCGTCCATATTAGATAGGACAGCTAGTGAAATTCAGTAAACTCTTCTAAAAAATAATATAATTGCGTTTAAATATAAATAATATATTTACATTAGGTCCTTTACGAGATTTATAACCAATTGCAGACAAAGATTATTTTTGAGATAATATTCCAAGGAAAAAACTTGTGAAACTTATCTGTTCTCACCCCAAAGAGTCTTGTGTACCGAAATAGGCATTAGTTTTTAAATAAACTTGCTAGCGTGGGCATCATTGATAAGACTATATGTGAACTTCTTAAAATGCCGAGAGGAAAAACCAACAAGTTTAGAAAAACGTTCTGTAATTATTGCTTTTCATCAAGAAGGTTATTCAATGTATCAAATTTCCGAAAACACACATGTTAATAAATCGACTATTAGTGATATTCGGCGATATCAGCGCGAGGGTAGTTTAAGAGACCCGGCAGGTTTAGGCCATATGCCAATAACATCTCACGTCGACGATTAGCGTATAAAATTGAGTAAACGAAATAGGAGACTGACAGCACCCGAAATCGCTGCAGAAATGAATCGCGACTGTGCAAGAAAAATTTCTGTTACTTCGGTGAAAAAAGGTTAAAAGTTACAAATTCTCACGGCCGCATTACTGAAAGAAAACCGTTACTTCGACTATGAAACAGGCAAAAACGACAACAATGAGCAGAAACACACAGAGATAGGACCCTGGATGATTGGAAAAGGGTCTTATGGACTGATAAGTTAAAGTTTGAAATGTTTGGACAATCAAGGCATGTTTTTGCAAGTGCGAGTGGTGAAAAAATGCTGCGGGATTGTATAGTGCCAACTGTCAAGCAAGGAAGAAGTTCTGTGCTTGTTTGGGGTTGTTTTTGCTATGCCAGCACAGGGGAAATTGAAGCGAATCGAGGGCATTTTGCGAAAGAAGGGTTATTTAGAAGTTTTGGAAAAAAACGCAATACTATCGGAGATACGTTTAATCGGCGAAAATTTTGTGTTTATGAAGGGTAACGAGCCCAAACACTCAGCAGTAATATGTAAGAATTTCTTAAATAGATAACAAAACAATAATACCTCCCAAATAATGACATGGCCACCGCAAACCTCCGAGCTAAACCCCATAGAATTGCTATGGGATGAATTGGAAGGGCAGGTCTGAAAAGCGTATCCTACCTCATCAAATCACTTGTAGAAGATATTGCAAGAAGGAGGGAATAGTATACGGAATAGAGTCCTTGAAAAACTCGTGAAAGGGATGCCTGGAATTATATGGGCTGTTCTTCGCGCAAAAAGGGGTTTCTTCGATTAGCTGAATATTTAAGATATCTTTGTTTAACTTTAGAATTATTTTAATTTTTATTATTATACTTTAGAAACATCTATAAGCAATAATGCAATAAAAATTTTAAGTTTTGACATAAACTAGTTTAACTGTTTTGCCTTTCCTTAAATTTATTCAAGTGTCTGAACTAATATGGATGGTAGTGTACATATAACCTTTTAGTCTTCGACTAGAACGAATGTTTCGCAAGATATTATAAAATTTTAAATCTAAGATGTCTAGCAACCTCAGTGTTGATGAAATTATCTACATCTAACTTATTATATAGCGAAATATAGAATTGATTCTAAAATGTTAATATAAACACATACGCACACATATATAAACACAGAAAAGGAAATAACGAATAAAGGTATGGAAAGTTAGTATTTACTGAAAGACAATTTTTAAGTTTGATTAGCTTTTGTTGCAGTTATAGGTTACTACGTTACTTCTCTTTGGATAAAATTGTTTTGTTGGATTCCTTCATTCGTTCTAGAACTATTTAGGTCAAATGCTTTCTTAAAATAAAATCTTAACTTAATTACAATTTAGTTTTGTAACGTTAAAAATAAAAATAGTCGAGTCGTTGGAATTATGAGTCATACATCGGAAATCGCTAGAACTATTTGTATAGTTTACGGAGAAACCGTAATTGAGAAGAGTATGGCACGGAAATGTTTTTCTCGGGTTAAAAGCGGCTAAAGTGGATTGACGATATCTTCACTTCCAAACTAGATTTCTTCAGTTGTGAAATCAAAAATTGTCAGATAGTTGGAAGGCAATACTAATTAATGTAGAGGGATATATTCTTGAAAATTAATAATAAATTGCATTTTCACTCAATTGTTTGCTAGAGAAGTTGTTGCTAGTCTTTGTCGGATCTGTTGCCTCGGTTCTTGTTGTTTGGTTTATTAGCGCTTCCATCTTCGATGTCTTGCTTTCATATGGTTGTTCGTTCTTTGGTAGTTCCCAATTACTGTTGTATGAATGTCTTCGTAATCTTGTTCGTTGGTTTTGTCTTTGATTTCCTGCCTCATAATCTTCTGCTGTTTCTTAATTCTGATTTTTGCTTTACTAGCCATTTCTGCAATTCTCTTAGCTCGATTGCTTGTGATTGATAAACAATGAAATCAGACCAAAGAACAATTCGAGCTGATTTTTTGTTATGAAGCACTTCATAAAACACAAAATAATTAACGAATTGGTGGCAACTAAGTAAAAAACTTAATACACTATTCAACGTTACTAGATATCGCAAAATTTGCTGTTTCTATCATGAATATTAATCAAGATTAGGATAACTCAAACATCATTGTAGATCCGAACAGACACTATAGATTCGAATCTACAGTGTGTGTTTTGCTTTCGACGGTGTAAGTCTAATATGAGTTTTTTTCTCTGTGCGGGTTTTGCCGTGGTTCCAGATGCGATACTGTGATTATCTCTTGACTATGACAACTTATTTGCAAAAATATGTAAATAGAATACGAAAATTATAGTGGAAAGGGGTTACATTAACCTTAATTGATTAATTAAATCAGCCACGGTCTCCAATAAAACTTACCTCCAAGAACAGGCAGATTTTTTTAGTTCCCTCGTACATACAGGTTTGCCACAATATCAAATATGCAGTAGTTTTAAACAATATTTTTTGTCAGCAGCTGGTTATAAATACAGAGACTGTTCTGTATTAAATTTGTCATCTTCTTTATGCATGACGTCTTCTCACAACAATGGTAATAATAATAATCTTGACGGGGCGACAATGAATACTTTCCTGCCAATACATTCACATATGATGTTTAATTGATAAACTGTTGGTGATATCTGGCTGAAATGTTTCTCTTTTTCCATGTATCGTAATATTCGCGAAGTAAACAATTGCGTAGGTCTGATAAATTTCTTTGTGTGTCTGTGCTTGCGTGTTACAGAACGTACAGTTTGTTAATGCGGAAAGCGGAATGAGTTGCCGGAAATGAAATAACAATGGTCACTATACGGACTACAAAAAACTTGTAGAGTGAATAGGCCGTAGTCACGGCGTGTGTGTTTGTATGTGATTAATTTATTTTTAAAACCGCTATATATTCGTGTTATATTTACAAAGCGGAATTTAAAAGTAGGAACTAGACTCTTGTTTTACTGTTTTTCGAAGAGTCTGAAAAGCTCGTGCTGATTTTTAGTTAGACCGTTTATTAGATTTTACCTACATTTGAATTGCAAATAACTGGCATAACTTTTTCCTAACTAAATTAGTGGCGCCATCTATTAGCAATAGATTGATTTATGAAGTGTCAACTTTTCTAAATAATCTACAAAAGTTTATGACATTTACATGGGAAATTAAGGTACATCGCATTTAAATGATAGGTTTGTATATGGCGATTTAAAAATGAATAAAGAATTTTGGTGTTAATATTTATTCTGTGTTACCATAACTTCGTTTTTGGTACAAATCGAGTTTTGTCTATGGTTTACCGAATTCTTTTGGACTAATGCATTTACCTGTCCTCACCCCAAAGAGTTTTGTGTACTGAAATATGCATTAGTTTTTAAATAAACTTGCTAACCTGCGCATCACTGATAAGACTATATGTGAACTTCTTAAAATGCCGAGAGGAAAACCAACTAGTTTAGAAAAACGTTCTGTAATTATTGCTTTTCATCAATAAGCTTATTCAGTGCTTTAAATTTCCGAAAACACACATGTTAATAAATCGACTGTTAGTGATATTCGGCGACATTAACGCAAGGGCAGTTTAAGAGATCCGGCACGTTTAAGCCGTAAGCTAATAACATCTCACGTCGACGATGAGCGTATAAAATTGCTGAGTAAACGACATAGGAGACTGATAGCATCCGAAATCGCCGCAGAAATTAATCGCGACAGTGCAAGAAAAATTTCTGTTACTACGGTGAAAAGAAGAAAAAGCTGCAAATCCTCACGGTCGCATTGAATAATTTACAAAAGTTTATATGACATTTACATGGGAAATCAAGGTACAACGCATTTAAATACTATATGCCAATATATATACCCTTTTCCACATTAATTTTCGTATTCTATATACGTATTTCGATAACTAAGTTGTCAACATCGGCAGATAATTAAACAGTGCCGCACCCGGAAAACTACTGCAAAATACCCGTACGAAACAAATTCCGCACATGCTCTGTACCGTTGAAAGTCAAAACACGCACATTCAACGGTATAGATTGTGTGCGGAATTTGTTTCGTAGGGTATTTTGCCATAGTTTTCCAGGTGCGACACCGTTTAATTATCTGTTGATGATGACAACTTAGTTGTCGAAATACGTATACAGAATACGAAAATTAATGTGGAACGGGGTTATATATCAATCTTCAGTGATTAAGTTAATCAATCACAGGCTCCATCAAAATTACCGACTAATGCATCGTTTTTTCCCTGTAATGTTACAATACAACACGCATGTTTAGTTTTCCATAAAGATTCTTGTCAAAAACTTTTGACCAACAATATACTTTTGAGGTATGAAAAAGGGTGGAAATTCGATGGTACTAAATCCGGCGAAAAATGCGGGTGCGGCAACAAATAGAAGTTTAGTTTGTTAATTCTTGTCATAGCAACGCTACTTGTGTGGCATCATGCATTATCTTACTGAAAAATAATTTCAGAATGAGCAATCCAAGCTAGGGTAGATGGGAATATCTCTGGTGATTGGTGTTTAACCTGTATTCGTTTGTTTAATAATATTATCATTATAGTCCAGCTTCAAAATGTCTATTCAAAATTTTTGACATTTTATAATTTTCATTTAATTCAAAGTAATATATATTATGTGCGTGCGTTGATGTGTACTTGGATCATACGATATACGAGGGAGCATTTTTATATTCGCGGAATGAGTGGGTTGTAGAGGGGTGAGTAGGCGCATTGGGGGCGTGGCCTGTGCAGCGACTCATGATTAGTATAAATACGAAGTTTCATTCTTATTAGACAGTTAGTCTTTGAGCTATCGTCAACCAAGTAACATAATCAGGAGTGAAAAGTGAAATATGGAAAAAATCGAATATCGATGCTCGACTAAAGAAGAAACAACTCGCAGAAATGGTTGGAGTATCCGATACAACAATTTTTAAAATCCTACACCATCATCTCGGCATGTCTAGGGTCAGCGCAAGATGGGTGCCGAGAATGCTCACGCCGCCGCAAAAACAACAGCGCGTAGAGTGTTCGCGTGCATCTTTGGACCTCTGTAATGAAGACAAGGATGGTGTATTGAGTGGAATTGTTACTGGAGTCGAAACTTGGGTTCATCATTATGAACCTGAGTCTAAACAAGACTCCATGCAGTGGCATAAAAAGGGCACAGTACCTCCCAAGAAATTTAAAGTGTCACAATCAGCTGGGAAACTCATGGCAACGGTATTTTGGGACTCGGAAGGAATATTGTTGATTGATTATAAAGATAAAGGTGTTTCTATAACCGGAGAATATTACGCTTCAATATTAGAGCGACTAAAAGAAGCCATTAAAGAGAAAGGACGGGGAAAATTGACAAAAGGTGTTCTGCTTTTGCACGACAACGCGCCCGTCCACAAGAGCCGCGTTGCGTTAGCTGCCCTGCATAAGGTGGGCTTCGAAATTGTGAATCACCCACCCTACAGCCCAGACCTGGCCCCGAGTGATTATTACCTGTTTCCGAAAATGAAAAAAGAGCTGCGGGGTAAAAAATTTACTGCCGATGATGAAGTCAAGGAGGCAGTTTCGGCGTATTTTGCAGATAAAGAGAAATCATTTTTTTATGAGGGTATAAATAAATTAATTGAAAGATGTGAAAAATGTATCCGTCTTGCAGGTGAATACAATATATTGAAAAAGAAAAATAATTTGGTTTTTTTATTTCCACCCCTTGTCCCCCATTCCGCGAATATAAAAACGCTCCCTCGTACATTCTAATAATACAGTCACACGTCTTTGTTTGTGTAACTCAATTTTAAACTTAATCAAGATCTCAAGTTAACTGATTCTACTTTTGATATTCAATGACTATAATTGCTCAAGAAAAATTAATTAGAAATTTATTATAAATAACAACGAATACAATTTCAAGAAGAATTTATTTGATTTATTACATAAATACAGTATTCTATACTAGAATTGAAAAATTTTTGAATATGAATACATTAAAGGAATTATTTTAAAGTTGTTGTTTTATTTATTTGTAAAATATCAAATTGATGCTAGGTTTTATTTCATAAAAGAAGACCGAGAATCATTACTTAAATAAAGCTAAAAGAGACTTGTTTTCATAATGAAATTTCTAGTGTCATTTAAGAATACAATTTCACAGCCTTTGATAACTAACTAGTAAAACACCTGCCCGGTAAGCAGAAGACTGCGGTTCGATTCCTCACCAATAGAGTATGATTTTTTTCATTAATTTCTATCTTAATTATGGTCATGTAATAATAAGCAAGATATATAATAAGTTTTTATAAAGAGCTTTACAAGCTCTTGAAAAATTATATGGATTTTTTACATTTTTGAACAGTGCGCACTTTATAGTTTAAATTATAGAAGAATGTACTCAAACAAACGACTGATGATATGTACATTAACAAATTCGCTTTCCAAGTCATATAACTTTTTTGGCTAATTATTGAGACATTTGAATGGATTGAGTCTTTAAGTGTAATAGGGAAAAATCGGCCTTTTTTTATGAGATATTCTGATACACTAAATTGTTTTTGTTTTACGAAATATACACAGTAATATAAAACAATTTCTTTTCGACCTTTTATTGTAAAGCGTTTATTAGGTTGTTATTAGAAATGCAACGGTCGATAATATAAATTAATGAAAGTCTTAAATTGCATAACTCGATGTAGAACTAATAGAGTTCAATAACCTAAATTTAGGTAATAACAAAATGTATGTATGCTCTCTAGGGGCAAATAATTAGTTCTAAAATCGTAAAATATCGCAGTTTGTTATGAAGCAATCACAATTTAAGATCGTTTCATGTACAGCACAAGCGAAAGTGCATTTAATTTTAGAAATTAGTGTATGGTTGACCCAATTGCGACACTATTATTTTATATTTATAGTAACAATAAAATTGCAAAATGGATAGTGGAAAAAGTTCGCAACAACTGATTAAAATACCGAAATAAATATGGTTGCTGGACCATATTTCACTTTTCTTCTGGTGAGAAAAAAAACGCTTGAATAGTGTAATAATGTACAATATTAACAGCGGTATATACGTCATGCATAGTCATGTATACAAAAAAGATTATCTAAATACAGACAAAAATTGCTTAAGATATTTTAAAAATGGTTTGTAGCATAGAAACGACGCTTTTTATGCGTTGGTTAAAAATTCAAATTAAATGTAAAGAGATAATGGTATCTTTCAATTGTTATGGTACTAATGACTTTTTGTTCTTTAAGTGATTTATTTTAAATATAATTTTGTTTGTGTATAGACGTGTTTCTACCATGTACATGTTATTGAACTACATTTAGAACTAAATCTTTTATTGTTGTTAATTTATGTAGATTTATGGCTAGATCTACACAGTCTGTCTCGGAGCTTTTTTTAAAATTAAAAAAAAGCATATTATTTTGATAAAATTCATTTATATTTTTCAAAGTAGTCACCTTCGGCTTCAACACAACGTTTTGCACAGTCAATGAACATGTCGAATGAATTTTTAAATTCATCTTTAGAGATGTCGTTCAAGGTCGCTGTTGACGCCTTTTTAATGGTTTCGACGTCGGCATTACGCTGTCGGCAAATGTAGTTTGGGAGATAGATAGAAATCATAGGGGGCCAAATCCGGTTAAAATGCCGTTTGGAGTTAAAAAATAGTAGTTAAAAAATCAGTGATAAGCGTCAAGCATTAAAATAGTGTATTATCATGCAACAAACGCCAGCTACCGTTTTCACGATTTTGTGGGCGCACACGACGAATACGCGCCAGAAGGTGACTCATAATACTAAGATAATATACAGCATTGACTGTTTGATTAGTTGGTACAAACTCTTTGTGCACTATGCCTTCCGAATCATAGAAATAAATCAACATTGTCTTCACTTTTGACTTCTCCAAACGGTTTTTTTTGGGTCTTTCTTCGCCTGGATGTTACCATTCAGAGCTTTGACGCTTGGTCTCTGGATCATATTGAAACACCACGTCTCATCACTAGTTACGATAGAATACCTGAAGTTTTCGTCTTTTTTTTGAGTCTTTAATCAAGTCTGCACAATGTTGAATTCAGTTAGCTTGTGTGATACAAACCTTGCACAAATTTTTCTCGGGCCCAAATGCTGTGTCAAAATGCGATGAATTGTATCTTTGGAAATATTTGATTCCGTTCCCACGTATCGCAATGAGGATTTCGGTTCATTTCAGATAAATTGACGCACAATTTCGATGCTGTTTTCCGTAACCACAAATTCTTTTGCACCAGGATGTTTGTCGTCAATTATGTCCGTACGACCAACCGTTTTTAAATCGTTTATACCACTCATTCACACTTGTACGTGATAAACACGCATCACCATACACTTGTTTCATCAAATTAAACGTTTCAGAAAACGGTTTACTGAGTTTAAAACAGAACTTGATATTTGTTCTTTGTTTAAAATTCATTTTTCGACCAATGCCAAATTCACACTGTTACTTTATGGGCAATTTATCTGCTTCTAATGATGCAAATGTCATGATTTTTGACATAACATTGGTGAAAGATCTACCTTACCGATGCATATTTTTTTTAATAGATGGCACCATCAAGAATTACTATTTTAAAAAAGTTCGGTTTTTTCTGCGACAGATTTTGTATTATTATTATATTATTTATAAACGTATGAAGAAGCACCCAAAATAAATAGAGCTGTTATGTTCAATAATTTTTTTAAAATTTTTCCAACTGAGCTTCAAGATATCAACTGTGAAACACTCCCTATCGTTAGTATTTCTTTTTTGATATACACTACTGATCATAAGGTTTTGCCCATCCAAAAAATAATAGGAAAATAAGTGTAATACTTACTGCTAAATTAAAATTTTCTTATATAAAAGTTTTAAAATCTTAAAAGAGTAATATTTCAGACAATAACAAATATTCTCTTAAATCCGTTTAAATTTTTTGCTTCGTAGATGTCATCACCTTTAGCTTTTATTACTGCCCCTCAATTTCGGTATCCTCTCTAGCAATTTCCACATTTTTTGGTTCTCTTTCTGGACATAAATCTTGCAGTTGAGTCCATAGTGTTTCTGTGAATGTTGAAGCTAATTTTCGCACCTGTCTGCCTAGCTCATATCATAATAGCTCTATAGGATCCAAGTCGTTGTTCTGAGGAGGCCATTTCATAATAACAATTATTCCTTTCCGCTCTAATTCTTCTAAATGTCCCATAATTTGGACGTGTATTTGGATTGTTGTCTTGCTGGAATACAAAGATTTCCAAATTAGTCGTGTTCCAAAGGAAACGGTAGTCTGTTCCAAAATTTCTCTATACCGTACTTTTTTTTAGAATACCGTTTATTTAACACATCTTCTAGTAAAAAATCCCTATTCATTACTGATCCTCCTCTATGATTGATAGTGGATGCAATACATGATTCAAGAACTCCTTCTCCCGCTGATCTTTGGTCAAACATTCTTCTTTTCGAATCGAAAATATCGAATTTTGAGTCATCCGTCCAGAGCACTTTACCTTTTGCGTTTCAAAAAATTGAAGTCATAAGCTTTCAGCCAGCAGTTGTTATGGTTTAACCATTTGAAAGGTAATTAACAACAAGAATAACCAATACATTTAAAAAAATTGAAGACATTAGCTTTCCTGCCGGAAAAAGCGATGGAACACGGAATCCCATCCCACTCTCCAAGATTATTTCTTGAACTAGTTTCAGTACCTCGGAGGTCAAGCAAAAAGCTCGTTTAGGCGATAATACGGGCGTTTGTTATTGTTCTACGAACCGCGAGACGGGACGTTACAAGCGATCTCTGAAATTCGACAGTTTAGACAACTTTCCAGGGAACTACAGAAACAACCTTTCCCGTTTTGTTTATAGAAATGTAGTTTATGTATTAAAAAAAGATCATATCGAATGAACTTAATGTATATATTTCATGGTAAAAAAAATACACGCCATAGATAAATGTATTTTTGCTTTTCAGATCCGGCATCCTGTTAACATTAAAAACGTGTGTTTAATATCTAAATATTTCCTTCAATATTGTATGTCTGTTTAAATAAACTCAAAATAAAAAATTGGAATAATAATTTTCCAATTATATCTCAGCTGTAATCAAACATTAACATATTTGATTAACAATGTTTTTTAATTTAATTTTAATAGAAACAGAACGAAATAAATTTGCAAAACAATCGAATAAACAAGTGCAAATTGTATCATTTGTTAGTGGTTTCAATTATATAAATTAAATTATTTATTAAGTGTATCTTATATAATTACAAGAATAATTGGACTTCTCCATTACTAGTTCGTGTGATTTATTGAGTAATAGGTGATGTATAAGGAGTTCAGAGAGCGTGGCAACTGTGAGTGTAAATAAACTTGTTAAAGTATTAATTCTAATTAATTCGAGGTTTAGTAGACGAGTACAGTTGAAGCTTTAAAACTCGAGCTTTATTTACGCCGCACTGCACTTCAATTTCAAATGTATTTAATTGTTGTCAGTTGTATTGCTAGGCATTCGGAATGTTTTATTTGTCTGGTCTTTATTTTGAAATTATGAGAAAGAAAGGTGGTGTATTATGTTTAAGTAATTGCGTTGAAAATGAGTTGACTTCAAAGTAAAAACACGTTGTTTAAAAACTACACCAATTGGGTTTTTATACAGGTTACGAAGGTTAACAGGCATTTCTTCACTTTCTATTTTAGTCACCGTCTTCAGAGTCATCATTGTACCAGAACATTATTTAATCTGCTTTACAATCACTGTTATAATAATTGTGTTAGTTTTTCTTTGTACTTGATCAGTACCTAAATGATCTGTTCCCGGATTATATCTATTATTTCTACATTGATAGTGGATAAGTCTGCTTATTTCTTGTAATAATTATTGTTTAGATCTCCTCTTCATCCAAAAAGTTTTACATTCTAAGGTTTTGATTTTGTTTTTTTTTGTTAGAATGTACATTTTGGTATACGTATACAGAATTCGAATATTAATGTGGCAAGGGGTTATATATCAACCTTCAGTGATTAAGTGAATCAACCACAGGCTCCATCAAAATTACAAACAATTTAACTGTTGACAAAATTATATTATTACACAGAAACTGAATGTATTAATGGATCTTATTTCTAGTTGTTGTATGACATTATTCATGATACATCGTGTTCTTTTATTGCTGTGTTAATTTTGTATAATCTTTTCTAATGTTGTTTGTAGATATATTTTTGTTTTTAAACAGTAGTTGAAACTCGCATAAGTGTTCTAAGACATTAAAACTGCAATGTAATTGTTAAATACATTAGTATTTCAACTTAAATTCAAATTAAGTTGATATAGAACTCCTTTCCACATCAATTTTCGTATTTTGTATACATATTTCGACAACTAAGTTCTCGTCATTAGCAGATCAGTGTCGCGCCCGGAAAACTACGGTAAAAGTCCGCACGAAACAAATCCCGTACACGATCTGTACCGTCTAAAGCCGAAACGCACACTGTATAATGATTTCGTATAATTTTAAGTGGTCAAAGAAAGATGAGTTATAGGTAGGCTCTAAGTCAGTGTTCAATATATGGCCTTTATTCTTCAAAATGTACATGCTTTCATACGTATCTGATTCGTGATAATTGCACACACTCTTTACCAAATGCAAACAATCCGCGGTTACCTTATGATTATTTTCCAATACACGTTTTGCTAAATCGGATTTTTCTGTCCGATCGAATTTGATATGCGCAATATGTTCTTGGTACCAGGTTTCTATCGATCCTTTTGTTTGGCCGACGTATTGTTTACTACAATCTAGACATTCAATTCCGGAAATTCCGGATTTTTTGTTGTCCTCGACTTTATGATTTGCATTTCTTAAAAGGGATTTGATAGAGTTAGTAGACCGAAACGTAACTTGAAAACTGCGCTCTTTAAAACCACTATTCAAATTTTTCGTCAAAGGGTGAAAAGGGTGAAAAAATAAATTGCTTGTAGCGATTGCTTTGAGGTGACAGACATGTCGTATCCCGAATTGTCTTTCTTATGTTAGCCTTTCTAATTAATCCATTGACTATTTTCGAACCAAACCATTGCATCTCGCGATATTCTTAATAAAGTTCAACTCTTTTTCGTATCATACTTTTGTTAGTGGAAAACTAAGCAAACAATTGAGAAATAAGCTGAAAGAAGCCATCTTTTGATGCATGTTATGATTTCAATCCGCCATAATGAATCTGTTGACATTAGCTTCTTTTCGGAAAATATCAATTTTCGTTTTAAGACTATTCCTAATTACTAGGCTGTTCAAAAAAGGCCATTGATATTTCTACCGTAAATTTAATCGTAGGGAATTTTGAATTTAATAGCTTAAGTTCTCTTCGAAGTTACATTTATGTGTATGAAAAATCGCGAAGATGTCATCTACATATCTGATCCAAATTCTTGGAAAATATTTAGCCTTATGTTTAAATTCAACTTCAAAATTACTCATGAATAAGTCCACTATAAATGGGGAAAGACAATTACCCACTGCAGGTCCCTGTTTTTGTTCATAGAACTAACTTTCGAATTGAAAACAGTTTTGGGGCGTACATAAAAATACGTATACAGAATACGAAAATTAATGTAGAAAGGGGTTATATATAAACTTTAAGTGATTAAATTAATCAATCACAAGCTCCATCAAAATTATCTTAAATTGAAGTGTGTACATTTTTAGAATTTCATGAAATTTTATACGAATTCAAGAATTATATACAAATGAAAATGTCAGTATTTTGTTCTGTTATGGAGACTGTGGAATACAAATCGCGTGCAATAGAAATTTTGTCTGTTTTTGAGGTACAAGAAAGCGAAGCAAGATAATAGATAAATGATTATACGTATTATTTTCAAATTAAAATTTAACTTTTCTATAATACAAGGGTAACCTTGGTACGTAGACTTCCGCGGTCGTGGTCCATGCTATCTGCTTCTGGGTTTCCGGGCTGGAACCCAGAAGCAGATAGCACAAGGGTAACCGTTTATATTTCGGTAAAAGTAGAGAAAAAAAAATTTTTGTTATCGAAAATAGTTTTATTGCTTTTCAAAATATTCTCCTTGAAAATCAATGCACTTCTGCACTCGTTTAAACCAATCCGAAAACCATTGCTGCCACTGTGAAAGCGGTATCTCCAAAATATGAGTTGAATGCCTCAACTGCCTCTTTCGGCGTAGAAAACCGTTGGTTACGAAGTTTATTCTTCACGTGTGGGAACAAAAAGAAATCATAGAGTGCTAGATTAGGCCTGTACGACGGATGGCTTATCAATTCAATGTTTTGCCCGGTCAAATATTCAATTGTTTGAACCGTCCTGTGAGAGCTCACACTCTCATGGTGGAGAATGATCTGTCGTTTCGGTTTGTTTTCCTTATTTCTTCAAAAGCTTTTGGCAAACAAATAGTTGTGCACCATTCGGAATTAACCGTTCTACAACTCTCTAAAAGCACGGTTGCAACGTGACCGGTTTTTCCGAGACAACAGGCGACCATTTGGTTTGATGTGCTTCGAGAGCGAACAACTTTTGTTGGTTTTGGCTCATCTTGGAATATTCACGCAGTCGACTGCTGTTTACTATCGGGCTCATACGTATAGATCCAAGATTCATCACCTGCGATGACTTTATAAATGTTCTTTGAAGCATCGCCATTGTATTTTTTGTGCATTTCTTGGCATCAATCGACGCGAGTCCTGTTTCCAGCGGTTGTCAAATTATGTGGTACCCAATGTGAATATAGCTTCTTAACGGCTAAATGTTTAGGCAGGATCTTATGCACGCTGGTGTTACTAATACTTAGAGATGCCTCGATCTCACGGAATGTCATATGATGGTCTTGTATTTTCAATTCAGACACTGCATTAATGTTTTCCGACACAACAACATTTGTGGGACGACCTTTACTAAATTCATCGTCCAAAGAACGTCGTCCAAGTTTGAATTCACTATACCAACGATATATTGTAGTTTTTGATGGTGTTTCATCACCATATAAAGAATTCAACTCGTCGATGCATTCTTGTTGAGATAATCTATGCCGAAAGTTATGAAAAATAATTGCACAAAAATTTTCGTGAGTTAATATCATTTTTTTCGCTGATATAAAATTTTCAAGTTACTGTCAACAATAGAAATAGCGACCGGATAATAAAACTGTCAAGGTAAATATATTGTCAAAAATGACAAACTTCACGATGCAATCATCAGATCGGAGGCAACACTAACAGTGTTGCCAGTTCCCGAAATATAAACGGCTACTCTCGTATAATGTATATCTCTATACACATAGATATAAGATTTTAAACAGTTTACATAATGAATTAATGTATATAAATGCATATGTGTTTTCAATTTACTTATAACAATGTTTGTACATTTGAATGGTGCCTGGTAATTTCAATATAAAAGCGTAGTATAAAATATACAGCAATATGTATACTACATATGAATGCAACTTAATATTGTAACACTATGTACTGTGTACACATGTATGCAACTAAATATTGCAGCATATTTATTAATAACTAATTACATCCGACGCTAAATATTAAAAACATTTAACCAATCGAAAACGACAAAAAAGTATTGAGTTGAAACTGAACCAGACACACAACATAACGATGCAGCTTTTAGCGAACGCTCCCGTAATCAAAACCAATGCTTTAATAATAACTGTCTGCGCTCTTGTTTGGATGTACGGCGGCAAATCTGCGGATCGTCAGCGGTAACACATGTCTGAATAGTTTAAATCCAGATGGCTCGTTACAAGTTATACGAATTTATTAGATTAATCTTCGCGCATGACTTTTAGGATTTATCACAAGGAATTTCATTTCGCTCAAACGAACGCTGTTATTTTGCTTGTGTTACGTATTGGTCCAACAGGCTGAGTTCCAATCAACTCGCCGTTAATTAAATTGCAGTGGCGTGTCTGGTGTGCAAAGAAAATGCGAAAGTAATGTTCGCGAGATAATTTCGAATAATGGATTGATTGATTGAAAGGCGAACGTCTTTGTTTATGGATACTGATGATAGACCAACGGGCAAACATACTTAATGGGCTCCGATAAGCAAAACAGCTTAAATAGACATAACAGTTTCTATAGACATACGTAAATATTTAGTTTTGATTTAATATTATATCGCGTTATATATAGAGCAAAGTTTTTTTCCCAGTGATTATAAAGGATGTTTCAAATTTCGCGTTTTTTTAAGAATAAATAAAACACATAATTTGCATTCACTTTCAAAAACTTTTTATTGGTAATTGAAGTATCAGCTATGACATTTATATGTGAAAAATAATATCTGCCAAATGGACACCTCTTGCAGCTCCACAGACGTACACTCTTTTGTTAAAATTTTCAATGACATTTTTACATAATTGAGACTATCCTACCAATGACACGAATAATTTCATCTTTCAAAGCAGGAATTGATTGTGGATAGTTTTTATAAACCTGACGACTTTTCACATAACCCCAAAGAAAATAGTCTAACGGTGTCAAATCACATGATCTCGGTGGCCTATTAACATCGCCGTATGTTGAGATTACACGTCCAGGAAACTTTTTTCTCAATAAATCAATTGATTCGTGTGCAAAGTGAGGTGTAGCGCTATCCTGTTGAAACCATATGTCCTCTAGATCAATATTCATTAATTCAGGCCACCAAAATTCGGTTATCATCCGACGATATCGATTACCATTGACAGTTACAGCTTCACCAGCAGCATTTTCAAAGAAGTAAGCCCCAATTCCACAACTTGACCATAATGTACACAAAACAGTAACTCGTTTAGGATGCATAGGTTTTTCGTGAATAATTCGTGGATTTTCCTCACCCCAGATACGTCAATTTTGTTTATTAACATAGCCACCAAGTCCAAAATGTGCATCAGCGGAAAACATTATTTTTTGAGAAAAATCAACTGGTTGTTCATTGATGAAATTGACAAATGTACGACGTTTTAAATGATCTAATGGCTTCAGTTCCTGTGTTATTTGAACCTTATATGCCTTCAGAGCTAAATCCTTGTGTAAAATACGCCATGTTCTTAATCCACTAAGTCCGAGTTGTTGTGAACGTTGTCTAATGGACATTTTAGGATCTTCAGCAACACTTTCACGAATGAAACCAATATTTTCTTGTGAACGACCACTACGACTGTATTTTTCACATTTTTGATCTTCCACATAATCGGTCTCTTGAAATTTGTTAATAATTCGACCAATAGTGCTTTCAGATAGACGATTATGTAAACCATAAAATTAACGTAATTTTCTAAAAAATCTTTTAACAGAACGCTGATTTTCATAAAATAATTCAACAATTTGAACGCGTTGTTGTACCGTGTATGAAGCCATTTTTATAAATGTCATACATCACACTTTTTAAATGCCCACATACCCAGACAAATTCAGTGCGCCATCTATATTTTATTTATTCTTAAAAAAAACCGCGCAATTTAAAACGCCTTTTATTAAGTCATCTTTTTAATTTCTTTTTTGCAGAGATGAAATGTAGCGATTGTTCGACATAAATTTGATTCCAACTTTTCAAATTTTTGGTGTAAAAGTATACAACTACAGTTAATACAATGAAATGCAGCAGAATATGTATAGTTACGTCTAAAATAGTACCAGCGTTGACTGAGCTAGGACACTTAATGCGAGAAGGTGGTATTATAGTTACGTGCAATATTTATCAGAACAAGTTATGGTAATCAAGAAAAATGAAACATCAACAACTTTGTATTTCTTGTTTAATAAAAATATTGGTGAAATAATAAACTAAGAATAGATCATTCAAAACAATACCAATCACTTAAAAAAAGCATATATATACATATATATATATACAAAACAAAGGTTAATGCAACTTAACAAAATAAAATTAAGGGTCAGTGAAGGACATAAGTATTTCTCCATAATTTACATTTAGTTTTATTCATTTAACATATGCATACTTGCCTATGTTTAATTTTAATGTACAATATATAGTAATACCGTAGTTTGCAACGTTAGCCACAGATATACTTGTCGATACACATTTTACTCATGCGAACATGCAATACTCATCGTTGCTGTTCAGTCAAATTTGGTGCCAGTGCGACCATGTTACTGTTTTAGAGCGCATAGCTCGTCTCTTCCCCTCGCTTCGCAGTGTATATACACAATTCGCGATGACGAAGAGTTTCCTTTATACAAAATGCGCAAAAAATCTATTGAGTTGATGCTGAAAGGCTTTAAATTGTCGTTGGAAATTTGCGCTCTTTTACATTTTCGATCTGCATTGAGTAAATGTCGCAACCACCTGGAAAAGAGCTTAGACTTGCCTAATTTGACATGCTTAATGTAGTGTACAAAGCTGCGCAAAAAATCTATTGAGTTGGTGTTGAAAAGCTTTAAATTTACGTTGCAGAGACCTCAAACATGCCTAATTTGACATGTAAAATGTAGTGTACACGTTCAGTAGATAAGTCCAGCCTTGGAAATATCATTAACACAGCAATGAGCTTTTCCAAATTTCTGGAATGCTTAAATCCAGCTCAACTGTGCACAATAGCATATGAAGTTGTTCTCCAAGCCACGTTGATTCAAAGAGACCAATACATTTTTTGATATGGTGGCCCATGGAGTCCGATAGCAAATAGCCTTAAAGGGACCATTCGTTACCAAAATATTGCTGAATATCCGTCAAAATGTCGGTTGTCTTAATTTTCTTAAAAAACAAGAACTGAATTGCAAAACGAATAGCGATTTTACCCATTTTCTAATTTTTACTGAACACGTCTTCTTCAAGCGACTATATTTGTCAAACTAAACATCAGATGATATTGAAAATTTAAATAACCTCTTATAAACGCATGAGCTATTCGAAAGTAATGCTATTTTTTTCATCAACAAACACTAATACATGGGTTTCGACTTCCGTCAAGTTTAGGAAACTGAAGAATAGTAACTCAGCTACATTTTTGTTTTCCGTTGTGCTTTTTTTTTTGTAAATAAATACGGTAACAAAAACAATGATTCCCTTCACCGTTTATTATAATTACAAAAATTAATTAAAAATTTCTGCTTTGGAACAGGATTCGAACCTCTACCCGCTGTTTACTATACGGCTGCCTTACCAATTAGGCCACCAAGCAGTACAGTTTCGAATCTCTTAATATACCATAAATTGCATTATGAAATATCTTTTAATTCACTTCTGTAATTATAATTGACGATGGTCTAGCAGGAAATACTAATTTTCATTAATTTTCCACCACCAAGCGTTTAATTATATATTCATATATAATTATTAACAACAATGATTGCCGAGTTTGCGAAATTTAGCTAACATGAAAGGCGCTACATACAAGAAAAGTGTATTACAATGGTTGAAGCTATTTAAAACGACCTGAACTATAAAAAATTCTAACTAGATACTATGAATCAAAATGTAAATGGTATCAATAACTATGGATGTGCCTATATCTTTACATATCTTATGCGATATATTAATATGAAAAATAAAAAATCTTTAACAGCTTAAAAATACGTTCATGTTGCAAAAAGTTATTGAACTTGTTATGATTCTGCTGGAAAAAAAAGTCCGCATATATGATTCAAATAAGCGTTTCAATTCCCTCGATTCCGAATTCATTTATTCAAATTTATTTGATCAAATCGTTTTCGTCGCCGAACATAAGTCAGACATTGCATTACACACTACGATATTTTCTTATCGCCAGATTTTCTTCAGGAATTATTTGTCTTGCCGACATTTCGTCGAACTACCGACAATATAATAGAGCAATTTGTTAACTTCGGCGTCAGTGCGTACATAAACTTAATTTTACAGCAGAGCAGACAGGGAATCGATCGCGTCGCCATTTATTCCACTACACCGACGAACGACACCACGGGTGCAAAAGCCAACTGTATAATTTATTTAAATGGATTCTGGTCTCTTGTGGACGCAAGTGTCCTGAGTTTGAAAAAAAGACAACATTAAAGAAACAGACTGGGCATGATGTCATTCGACCTTAGATGCCAACCCGATCTTTTTTGCAAGCATTTAGAAAATCTCGACCTCGTATGTAACACTTGGAAAACATTTGGATTCTTTACGTCTTAATAGTTATCCACAACAACAAAAAACGTAGTCTGTGGAATCAGAATAAAAATAAAAGATATAGAAATATACTAATAAAGTATATATTAATATTTTAGTAAAGAATAAAGTTAAAAACATTTACACTGTTATAAGTTATGATAAATCATTTTTCAAGAAAATTATTAACTCTTTAAAATAAGTATACAGTTTATTTACCTAATGCCTATGCGCCTAAATTATTTCTAACGCACTAGCTTTTTCATGAAAGATTTGATTCCAAATAAGAATAAATAGATTTTTAAATATAAACAGAATAAACTACGTATAACAATCAAAAGCGCTAGAAAACATATACGATTTCAATTCAGTCTGTAAGAGCTAAAAATATATTTCATACATATTTTTTAAATACCTTATGTAATATAAAAAACTAGAGGACTATACGTCCATCTCTCCGATAAAAGTGACAGCACTTACACCGCTTTAACCAGCAATGAATAAAACCAATCTAACAGCGACGTGTTCCTATGGCCATTACTTAATACAACGTAATTAATGGGAAACAGCTATTGGTGAACAAAGCAATAACCGACGATCGTTTCGCTCAATTCCAACAAACTATGTTTCATAAAAAAAATAAACGTAACTGATAAATTTATGCAAAACAATTAAATAATAGTCGATTTCATAAGACAGATTACAAAAAGTTATCCAAAAGGCCGTCAGGATCTGGCTAGCGTCAGCATGGGAACTAACGTTCCTGAGAAACACGACCTAATTCCAAATTGAGGTGTAAAGTATTAAGAGTTGGGGTGTTGTATGAATGTCCAGTAGTTAGGGTTCCTCTGTGGGCCGTAAGACCAAACGTTTGCATTTAACCATACCAGATTAAGCGAGGTTCTAATTGGGTTATCTTCCTTTCTGTTCTTGGGAACAACGTGGAAAAGGTAGATAACAAAATCCAAATACAAAAAGTAGAAAAGAACGTGTGAGATATTGTAAGGCTGTAAATGTAGAACCCTCTATGGAAAATATAAATTTAGAAACCAGATGAACTAGAGTTTTCTAATCTGTGACGGCCAATATCCTAAAGAATGTGGATTTGATGTCGATAAAGGAAACTCGATCAGATAAGTGATTTAGAATTTCTAAGACTAAAGTGCAAAAGCTGATGAAGCAGGCACAAGATTACATATGGGCCGAAAGAACCACATTGGAGGCCATTTTCAATGGGCATGAGTAAAGAAGTCCAAAGACTTCTGATGGTCCCAAGAACCATAGTATATTTGAAAAGATCACCGTGGAACAAGCTTTATGACCCCGCCAATATTCAAAATTTAAAACGAAATGTAATAAGGAATTGATTAAATTAATGAATAAAAAATTATTTTGGCCTAATTAAAATAGTTACACTATATTGAGGTACTAGGAGGAAAGTTCTGACAAAAATTTGAAGAAGCTATATGTGCAGAATATGTTCGATGTGGTAACGATCCCCAGACCAGTTTCGTCAATCATTTTAAAGTTAATATTTAGCATCTTTCTGAAGACAAGTTCGTTTCCTATTGGTCAAGACTGGTCGTTTTTCTTGGATTACTCCATTCGAATTTGTCAGTTGATAACACTTATTAGGAATAACGATGTTTTTCAACTACAAAGCTTCATAATAAACATGGGTTAACACTACTTGCTTATCTCATTAATCTTTTCTTTTGCAGAAAATCTAGTTTCGCAGTTGTTTGAGCTGATTACCTGGACTAAATAATCGCTCTATTTTTTGTGGAGACTTATCTACTCTATCATGTTATGTTTCATTAATTCGTCCGATATGTTTAAAAACGAATCTTAAATTTTGAATATGTTCCAAAGCTTTTTCTTATTTCCCTAAGATGATTAAAGAATGACTCTATTATCGATGAGATATTGATCAAGACGCGTTTCGCTTGTTGAAGGCTCATCAGTAAAGCTGGACATCGTCGACGCAATCCTTCGTCTTCCACTGTACCTTCCTTCATTCGCAGTTTCATTTCTGTCCGAAAGATGGAAGTATAGTTCCTTCTAAATGAATTGATACGGTCAATAATTTTCATAAAACAGCATTATCAATCTTCGAAAGTCGATCGTAACTTTGATGGTTCACCATTATTAAGTTTACTATGCACCTTTCTGATTTGCAAACACATACATTGACGGTCGCGTTATGAATTTTGTATACATTTAAATATAGGAACGCGTAATTTTCAATACGAAAATTTCCTTGAAACATTTTAATGACGGCATGTTTTACAACAGGAGTTTCCGCCAGAGCTAATATGAGTATGTGTATACAATGATTAAAATGTAACTTCTATTAATTAGACATGTATTTAGAAATTTGCTGTTATGAATGTATTTTGGAAAGAAAATATATAACGATAAAACTTCCTCTCGTTAATTTTGTAAAATCGGGTTGCTACGTCAGGTTTTAATTGGAATTTCCCGTTATGTTCAGGATAATATTTTCAGCACTGCTGTTTTCCAGAAGCTCTTAATTAAAATTTATATTGCCGGAGCATCGACGAAATTTATTAATTTTAATTTGAATCTTTTATAATATCCAGATTGTTGCAAGTAAGGAAAGGGAGGTAATTAAAATCTTCATAATCACATAAAAAGTTTTATATATCAATTAGCACAATGTTAAGACTTTTCTGTTCTCATAATAATACCAATATCAGTATAATAATTATATGTATTCAGAGATTTTGTACATTACAGAGTCTTTTGACATTCACAATTTGTAAGAGGTTTTATAAGTTTCTACAATGTCGAACGTATGCGAATTTTTTTGTAGTTCTCAGAAATTAATAGTTGAATAACTGTTAAAATTAATGAGGTGGGACTTGTCTATTAAAAAGTTGTTTGTCAAACGAGTTCTAAAAATAATAATACCAGGATCAATATTTTAAAGAATTTTAATAGATTCGCGTTATATAACTTTCGACATAAAACACTACATATACATATATTGAATTGTGGTAAGATTTACATTCAGGATATTTCTACATTGTAGATTATTTCAGTTATTACGTTAACCACAAATTCAAGGTATTTTTGTTTTGAAGTTCCTCAAAAGATCCTGCTATCACGTAATTATTAGCTTAAACAAATAATTGTGTCTTATCATGATTTATGTACAAAGGGTACTAGGAAAGTTTTGCAATATGACGCAACGATGAATCGTAGGAAGCTGCATGTTGAGACATGTTCATACGTGCATAGTAGCCGCCGCGCCATATCGATGGGCTCAGTTATTCATTAGCAGTGAGAGTGTAAAGTGCTTGCGATGGCATCGTGGTCACGAAATGAGATAAGGGCAGTTTTGCGTTATAATTTCGTGCGTGGTTTAAACATAGACCAGTGCTTCGAAGAAATGACACTTACACTAGGTGATGTTTGTCCACCTCGCACAACGATATCCAGGTGGTATAGAGAATTCAAAGGGGAAATTTAACTGTGGAGGATGCTGAGGGTCGGTTAAGGATGAAAACGTTACTACTGTGAGGAAAATGCTTGGCGAGTGACCTATCAACAGATAGAGGGCCCTTCAGGTCTAAATGCACCAGCAATTCGTTCGATTCTGCATGATCATTTGCACGTGAAAAAACGTTGTTCTCTCTGGGTGCCGCATCGACTGACTAAAGAGCAGATGACACGATGTGTGACTTGGTGCCGGAAGATGCTAAAAAAAGTTTAATAAAGGACAATCTCGGTATGTGAACAACACCGTGACAGGTGACGAGACTTGGCCGTACTATTACGATGTGCCGACCAAACGACCAAAGCTCAAAACAAAGTTTGGGTCTTTGATGATGAGGACACACCCGTAGTTGTCAGAAAATCCCGATCTGTAAAGAAGAAAACGATAGCTGTATTTTTCGAATCGAGTGGAATTGTGGAACGCGTCGTTTTGGACACACAGAAGACAGTCACATCTAAGTGGTATACTGAACAGTGCCTGCCTAAAGTTATGGGATCTATGAAGAACCTGCGGCCAAATTCAGGAATGGACACCTGGTTCCTCCATCACGATAATGCTCCAGCTTACCGCGCCAAAGCCTGCACCGAATATTTGACCACGACAGGATTGAAACTTCTCGAACGCCCTCCCTATAGTCCAGACTTTGCTCCCTGCGATTTTGCACTATTCCCGCATGTGAAAATGAAGCTAAAAGGGAGGCTGTTTTCCAGTGATGAGGACCTTCTGCGGGCTTGGGGCAACGAGTGTGCTTTACTCCCTAGTGAAACTGGTTTAAAGATTGGTTTCGGAGGATGGAGAGTATGTATTGAGTGTAGAAGAAATTACTTTGGTAAAATTAAATAAACAAAGTTTTATTATAAAACTTTCCTAGTACCCTTTGTATATATTGAATTGTGGTAAGATTTACATTCAGGATATTTCTACATTGTAGATTATTTGTTATTAGGTTAACCACGAATTCAAGGTATTTTTGTTTTGAAGTTCCTCGAAAGATCCTGCTATCACGTAATTATATATAGCTTAAACAAGTAATTATATCTTATCATGATTTATGTACATTTCAAAACAATTACTGTACTGATTATACAATTCTAGGTAATTTTTAATGGAGACTTTGGTTGATTGAATTAATCAAAAAAAGGTAAACCTCTCACCACGTCAATGTACATATTCTGTACATGTATTTCGACAACTAAGTTGTGATCATCAGCAGATAACTAATATATATATATAATCACAGTGTTGCATCTGGATCCGCGGTAAAACTCGCACAGAACAATTCCGCACAAACTTTCCCGCTAACCACCAATTATACACTGAAATTTGTTTCATGATTTAATATGTTTTCTAATCTTAAAATTACTACTTATAGTACAGTACACTCCGGCATCCTTTTACGGACCTCTTCTAACGGTCGTATCTTCCAGAAATTCGCAGAGCCAAGAATATGATAAGATCCCCTTACCTGTGCTTAAAACATTTATTTTTTGTAATGAATATGCTTTTATAGCTATCCAATTCCCAGTAAATATTTATATTTTTGATTGAATGTGAACAATCCGCGGTTCAACCACGATTATTTGCTAGTACGTGTTTCGCTAAACTGGATTTTTCAGGTCGATTAATATACATAGTCTGTCTTGGAGAAAACGGACCTTTTTTAAAATATAAACAAAAGTTTTCTATTTTGGAAAAATTACTAAGTAGTAGGGTATAGAACGTAGTAAGTGATTATGATTTATTTTGTGTATTAAAAATGCACGACCACAGGGTAATAGTGCGTTTTTGGGTTTTCAATCATTGTCTACACGACGTAAAGAATTTTTGTTCACATTTGCTTTTAAATGCCTTAATAACATGTTAAAGTGCCCTCTTCTTCTTTCGTTGTTAAGAATATGTATACTTAGATTGGAATCTCGTAATAAAGATTCATTAGCATTGCCTTTCCATCGCACAGTTTATGGTTGTAACGTCTCAATAAATCGAATATCTAGAGAATTAAACTGTGACATAGACGTTTTAAATATCATCTACAACAGATTCATAAAAGCAATAAACCGGAGTAATTGTGATATTTAGAGCATATTCTGCGCAAATCAATTTATAATATGCTAGTATTTAACTAGGTTAAGGTTGATTATGTTACACAAACATCATCTGGATTTTATTTAATACTATTTAATTTAATAGTATTTTGTTTATATGGGTACCGGGTTGTTTAATAAGTTTTGTTATTCGATATGAAAAACACGATTTCAAAATACATTTTATTATTCAATATAAACTCCCTGAATTTCAATACACACATTCTAGTGACCTTCTAATTTATGGATGAATTAATGCATTAATGCATGAATTGCTTGAGATGTGAGAACGGCCAGAAGCCAGAGGAAGCTCAATCTGGTGAATAGGGTGAATGCTGCAATAATTCGTATTTTAATTCACTGATTTTTGCAATGTTTTTTTTTAGGTATGTATGAGGATACGTTTTCTTGATGAAAAATAATTTTGTACGTCCAGCTAGTCCAAAGGGTTGCAATAATAATCTGAGTTTATTGTTTTACCAGTTTGGACGTAATCCACGAACAAAATTCCTTTTACATCTCAAAAAACTGATGCTAGTACCATCTTGGCCGACTCGCTTCGGAGGCGAAGTACCGGGTTCACATCACTCTTTAGCCTCTTATTTTGATTGATGATCGTGGCGACAGATGCGCGTATAATCCATAGTGATATGACGACCCGCAAAATCGGTTTTGTTTGTTCAAAAACGCTTCAAATGTTGCTGAGAAAGTCGCATTCGAATGTGTTTTGTTCCATTGTTAGTGAATGCGGCATCCATTTTCCACACAGCTTTCTGAAATCTAAAACTTCAGCCAAAATATTGCTTACACTGCCTAATGAGATGCCTAGGGCTTCTGCTAAGTCTCTCTCGGTTAATCGACGATCTTCAAAAAACATATCTTGTATTTTTGCTACGATTTCTGGTGTTTATGCATTTTATGGACGTCCTTTGCATGGTTTGCTTTCAAGATTTGTACGGCCACGTTTAATTGCAGCAACCCATCTTTCTACTGTTCTAATTGAAGGTGAAGAGTTCTTATACACTTTTAATAATTGTTCATAAATTTGTTTTTGTGCTACACCCTCCAAAAATAAGAATTTTATCACTGCACGATATCCAATTTTTTCCATCGCAAAAAAATACTGTGACACGTCAACTTTGAACACCTGTAAATATACGAACGAGAAAACTTCACACGTGTTCATAAAAATGTGGTACAATTTTCAGAAAAATAAAACGACGAACCGAATAGCGCCAGCTCTTATCGAACGACGAAACTTATTGAACAACCGGGTACATGTTGTTCACATTTGTGATTATTATCACACATTATGCCCTTTGCTTTCTAAAGGGTTTTCCAATAGGGACTTGACAACTTTTAATTCAATTTGTGAACGCTCCCTTTCACTAATCATCGAACTGTCACTGTCAATTTATTCAGTAAACTTAACATTTTCATCATGGTAAAGTACACGAACGAACAACGTCTGCAAATTATAAAATTTACTACAGAAATTCGGAGTCGGTGACCGCTACTTTAAGAGCGTTAACTCCGATTTTCGGTCGTAATTCTCGCCCTAGTAGACAGATAGTAACAAGTTTAGTGCAAAAATTTGAGTCTACATATTCGTTATGTGATGTTGCCGTGCCAGTGAGACAACGGGTTGGTCGAAGTGTGGAAAATATCGCTGCCGTTGAAACGTCCCTAGCAAATGATCCAAATCAGTCAATTCCACGGCGTGGTCAAGAGTTGGGCATCGCCCAGACCACTTTATGGCGAATTTTGCGTAAAGATCTTGGTTTACACCCATACAAGATCAAGCTGATTCAAGAATTGAAGCCGATGGACCATTTGAAGCGACGTACGTTCTTCGATTGGGCTCTGGAAAAGATGCGCCAAGATGATCAATTTCATCGCAAAATCATTTTCAGTGACGAAGCTCATGGGTTCGTCCATAAGCAAAATATGCGTTATTGGTCGGGTGAAAATCCACATGTGCTTCATGAAACACCACTTCATCCACAAGAAATAACTGTTTGGTGCGGTTTGCATGTTGGCGGCGTTATAGGGCCATATTTTTTCGTCGACGATAATGATCGTCACGTTACTGTGAATGGTAATCGTTATCGAGCCATGATTACCGATTATTTTTGGCCCGAATTGGAAGATATGGACTTGGACAACATGTGGTTTCAGCAGGACGGTATCACAAGCCACACAGCACACGTTACAATCGATTTATTGAAAAGTAAGTTTGATGAGCGTGTCATCTCAAGAAATGGACCAGTCGATTGGCCGCCTCGTTCGTGCGATTTAACGCCTCTAGACTTTTTTCTTTGGGGCTACGTCAAGTCATTGGTCTATGCCAACAAGCCGACAACGTTGGAAGAGCTCAGAGCCAACATTGAACGCGAAATAGCAGCCGTTTCGGCCGAATTGTGTGGCCGAGTCATCGAAAAATGGGTCCAACGAATCGACCGCTGCAAACGGTGGCCATATGAACGAAGTCGAGTTCCATTCATAAATATTTTGATTGTACTTCAACCCGATAATAAATTTTTTGAAATATCTCAAATGATCTGCATTTTATTTTGAAAAAAAGTTGTCAACTCCTTATTGGAAAACCTTTATATATTTGTTAGACCATTTTGAATTTCTGTCTGTCTTAAATAAATAAATAAAATACAGTGTTGTCTTTTATTTTCTTAATAAAAATGCACAATTGCTTAGTTAAAAAATTATGTTCGTGTTGAATGCAAGTATAATAAGATTTCTCTTTATAACTCCGATTCTTTTTGCTGTGTATATAACACTTTTCCATTTAGGACACTTCGATGGTACAGAGATATTCACTATTTAAACGCAAAATATACATCCAACAGTTTATAATTGTTAGCACCTTCTGTTCATACACCAAGGCAATTCATACGTCCAACTTTTATTTCCTTGTGCATATAAATTCAAATGATCATGTAAGGTACAATTGTCAATTTCGTGATAATTAAATGTGTTCGCTGGTAACCATGTTAGCAAAATGTATATAATAAAAGAAAAACGATTTCTCATTTGCATTTTCAACATACGGACAGTTCAATATACTAGAATTTAAATTGACTAATAAAAAGTGATAGTTTTTAGAAACGTCTAATGTATCTCCAGGAAGTGTTGTAAGTACATAGATTAGTACTTTCATATATTGAAGTGAAATTATTGCCATCATTTTTTTATTGCTTTTACTTTCACTTCGCGTATCGTCTGAGGTTATGGAGATATTAAATCATCTTACTTCATGGGTTTTTTTCGCTATTATTTAACGAACAAATGAGCGCGTTACGTTAACTCCGTGATATTTGTCTAAATGAGTGTGTATTTATAAAACGAAAAAAACGCAAACATATAATACTTTAGTTAAATTATTCATATTTACAACAAATTATAGATTAATGGTTGGTGTAAAATTAGTATTTGCAAATTCTAGTTTGTCGTACATCGCCTTTGTTATTAGAATATGGAGAACGTGTTTTGAGAGAAAATGTTCCTATTAGCAACAAATACGAAGGTTATATTGCTTGGAATTCAACAACACTAATTTCATATACAAGGAGAAATAATAAGATACTAAAAATTTAGAAACAAATTTGTGATCTTAACTGAATCAAGATGCTTTTACGAGTACTATTTTTAATGGTTTATTCCAGGAAAAATGTTAATGTGATTGTATACAGAGTAAATAAATCGTTATTAATAAATTAAATAATTTATTCAATTAATTATACAACTTTTTTCTTAATATAACTTTTCTTCGACAATCTGATGACATTTGAACGTAAAAAAAGTTTTAAATAACTTCAAGGTATTTCATACGCGCACTTCCAATAACTTTGTTATTGTATGTTGTTTTAAAATAAAATTAGACGAAAATTTTTTGACATATTTTACATGTACAAAGGGCACTAGGAAAGTTTTGCAATACAGCTTTGTTTATTTAATTTTTTCAAAGTATTTTCCTCTACACTCAATACACCTCTTCATCCTATGCAACCAATCTTTAAACCAGTTCTGCCAAGTTTCAATAGGGAGTAAAGCACACTCGCCACACGCCTCATTCATGGAGACAAGAATTTCATCTTTATGTCTCATAGCCATTTCATAAGGGTAAACGTCAAAAGACAGTAAACATGTTTTATTGTAGTTTGAGATTGTTGCTCTAGAACTATGTATTAAGCTGTTGGAAGTTATTTTCCAGAGTATGTATCACCCGTTCCAAAATGCGCTCCCTAAATACGCACGAAGTATCGCCCTTCATAAAACTGCCAGACCACTTACCACTTTCCGTAGATCGTTAGAAACAGAACTCCATAAGGAATATTTCTCGACCGTAATCCTATTTTCGCCCCAGTTTCGTCATTAAATGCCACGCATTATCTTCTAGTTGTCATATAGGACTGTTCCCATTGTAATGCTACTCCTCGAAAACTCTTTTTTTCCACCTCGCTGAAGGGAATTCTATGGTGTGCACTATATCAAAAGCTCTCTAGCGTATGGAAGAGATTGCCTTTATATTAGATGTTATACAATGCGGAAGGAATCTGAGAGAAGTTTGGACAGCATTATCGATTACAAAGAACACTTTACAAGATTGGTTAAAAAGCAGGAATAGGGAGGGCCTTCATTAGGATGCTAACCAATATTAAAAAAAAAAAGAAAATTGATTACAAAGTCATCTTATATGTAAAATTTTCGAAATTGTTTTTCGAGATAACTCGAAATGAAATAAAACAGTGTGCTATTGTTTAAATAAGCTATCATTTTTCAAAATGACAATCGTGAAATTATTCATGGGAGTGTGACAGTGGCTGGGGCTTACCTAGTACGTATTCCTGCCGTTAGATACGCGTGACGCAACTCGATCTGCGTTTGGTGCAGTCGGTTCTTTCGCCAAATAAGGTTGTGTCTTGCTACAGTGCATTTTTTGTAAAAGCATTTTCGTTTGCTCGTCGTTTTTTGTAACGTTGGACTTAAGTGAACAGCGTGCGGCTGTGAAATTTGTAGGTTCTGAGACGACTGCGTAACAGTCTACGGCGAAAGAGGCCAGATTTGTGGCAGACGGGGAAACGGTTTTTCCACCATGACAATGCGCCTGCTCACACAGCCTTATCAGTTTGGCAATTTTAGCTAAATGGCACGACTCCTTTGCCCCACGCCACCTACTCACCTGATCTTGCTTTTAAAGAGGGTTCGAACAATGTTTCCAAGAATAGAATTATCGATTAGACAAGTGTATAAAGTTAAATGGAGAGTATATTGAAGGTGTTAAGGTTGTTTTGTAAAAAAAAATATATAAGTTTTTATAGAGAAATTACAGTTATTTTGGTCACCCCCTCGTAACTCTCTTGTATAATAAACAATTTTTTATTATTAAACCTTTTATATCTTCAAGTCTGAAGACTAAATATGTTTTTAAAACTATGCGATTCGACGTGCCTTGTTAAACAAACATCTAAATTATTTCGTTTCGCAAATTATCCAAATAATAGCCCGTTCTAATTAAAAGAGATTGTTGTGGTCTGCTTGCGTTATTAAAAGGAATGGATTGCTTGTCATTGAGACCATGTACACGTCATACGTAGACAATATGATTATGTTCTGAAGGAGCAATTAAAAAAAAAACGCATACTGTATATGTGAAAGTAAGACATAGAAAATAATGACATACGGAGACAGTTTACTATAAATAACAATTAAAAAAAATAATTCGAACGGGAAAAATAAATTCTCGAAAGATCACGTATTGTGTTGTGAGTGCATGTAAACGTACTCTTGGCAACAAGCGACTTGTTTATTGGATAATTCAAAAATAACTTGCAATCACTGACCTTAAATCCAGCCTGTTTGCGGACAATACTTGTAGTATTTCTGCAACTTTTCCCTTCCACTCTTGGCGACTTCGGTCTTGGGAAAAAGTTACGTGCTGCAGTGAACGTGGTAAAACGAATTTTTCCCGTTAGTAATTGTAATACGGACGATGTTCGATAAACAGAACACAAAAAATTGGTATCATGTATATGTAGAACTTGGTATACTGCCGATAAATTTTAAATTACTCAAGGCAGCTAAGTTTAAAGTATTAATTAGAGTTATTTAAAATGGGACGGCATAATATGATTCTAGATGAAATCAGGCACTTCCAAGAATTATTGGTTTTAAGTGTTTTAGTTGGTAATTCCAAAATGTCATAACCATGTGTTATATCTTAAGTTCAGAAGGAAGTAAATTGTACAGAAAACAACACATTTTACCATGAAAAAACATCGTTATTTATCATGAGTTTGTATCCATCTAAGTTAAGTGAAAAGTAAAAATATGTTAAAAGAAGTGTTATAATGGTCTCTTTTAAAATTACTTAAGTGTCTTTCGTCCTGATCACATCTTCCATCAAGATAATGCACCTTGTCATAAATCTGGTACAGTAAAGTGTTAATTCATGATAACGAAGTTCTGGTGTTGTTGGTCAAATTGTTGAACTGCTATTTGTTGTAAATTGAATGAATATATACATTTATGGCATATATTAAAAGTTTAAGTGAATAAATGTGAATGCGTTTTAAAAGAATCATTAAAATATTAAATTTTAAAGTATAGGAGACTTTAACGGGGGAGGAATATCATCGACGAGGTTAACTGACCAGCTTTATGTATTTCTTCATTATTTATATTTGTATTATTAATTTAAAGTATATACATTTATTATTATAATTCATTTTTTCTATATATACATATTTAAAATGTCAATATATATTCAACCGAAAAGGTCCATGGCTTCTCTGTGTAATGCAGTAGTTTGCAACGATACCGTACGCGTGCGTATTCATGGTTACTTATTTTACTGATGCGAACATGAATTTATCAATATTCATTCAAATTTGGCGCTGGTGCAACCATGTGACTGTTCCAGTCTGTTTCACCGTCTTTCTCTCCTCCTCTATCAGTGAACATAATACGAATATGAACATAATATGCGATGGGGGGCTACATATGATAGTGGGTCGTATATAGAACTGATATTAAAAAAAACGATTTGGGGGATCGTGAATCGAGAAGCATTTTATAAATCTACGACTGGTCTTACTTTGAGCGATCGTGAGTTGAGAAATACTTTGTAAAACCAGGGGAATCATGAGTCGAGCATTTTGTAAGACTAAGAGCAATTTGTTTTGTTGCTTTCTTTTTATCCGATCGTTCATGCTATATTGCTCCTTGAACTGATTGTGTGAGAAGTATCCAATATATGCAATTAAGCGAGTTTAGATTCTCGAGAAAGTTAAATGTATGTGCTGGTGGTAGTTACCTTTACATTACGTATATTGATATAGTCTTGCAAGTCTGAAGTCTAATATAATCGGACTTGCACATAAAGTCCGTATGAGCACATTAGAATATCCTCCCGGGGCGAAAATATTTATTTGCAAATACGTAGTATACATATGTATACACATTTAACGGCAGATTCTTGTTAAGAATTTCTGTATATATGCGGAGTTGTAAAACATCACGCAGACGATATTGGTACTTGTTTCTAATGTCAGTATGTATATACAGACCATATTAAGGTAAATAAAACTGCGAATAATTACATTTTATATTTTACCCGAAAGAAAGCTGTGCTAATAAAATGAGTTTTTTAATCATAATCAGTATACAATTTAATCATAAAAGGTTAACAGAACAAGTCTTCAATAAGAGAAATGCGATTTGGCAATATCTCGTTGACAGAATTGTTTTCTTTATATAATTTAGCATCTTTCGTGTTTTAGTATTTGTACTTTTACGTACAGTTGTAACTAGAGCGATCAATTTTTATCGGCGTCACAGGATAGGATCCGATGTACTAGGTGTGTATGTACGTATGAATCAACAAACATATAACTAAGCATAGCCGTCGGCCTTGTAAATATTCGGCATGAACTTATTACGAATCTGGTGCGCAAACAAATGTGACTGCTCTAATTATAACTTCAGTCATTCATTTCACAAGATAAGTGCGTCCTAATAGTACTTCATTGGGGTGGTTTCATTTCTGTTTGAAAGATGGAAGTATAATTTCTTAGCGCCACCAAGAATTATTTTGCGTAGATTTACAGGCTAAAAATTACATAAATTACCATAATATATAATTTGCTTTAAAAAACTAGATTTATTTTTTATAGACAGACAAGAACTAAATGAAAAAATCATTTAGTTTTCTATACAATTTCCATCCCACGTAGTATAGTTTTTTAACGCTTATTCTGAAATGCTTCTCAAAAGTGTTCACATTTCTTTGTATATGGATTTGGTGTTAACGAAAAGTTTTTCTTCATGCACAATTTTCAATTTTAAGAAAAGGACGTATGTCGGTGCTAGCTTGGGCAAATACGGTTCATAGCTAATCACTGGCGCGAACTGTTTTTACTGGAAATTGAATAACCACTAAAGACAATAAAGAACAAATCAATCAAGCAGGACGGTAAAGTTTGGATTCTTCTTCAAAGGGTGATCTAGAACTTCTTTATAAAAACTTGAATTGTCTGCTTAAACTGAAGGCATAAATTTAAGGCTCATTAATTGTGGACTATCGAAATCAGCGATTAACGTAGTTTTAATTTTTATTTTGGTAGCCTTAATTTTAACCTCTTTTATCCAGATTTACCGTTTAGTAGTGATTGTTGTTAGTATCGAAGCACTTTTTCCACATTCAAAAGAAAAATTTGTCGTTTTTATGTTCTACTGCAGAAGTAGTGAGACGCAGATTCAAACATGTGTGTTTCAAAAAGATAACATAGGCACATTTTCTCATCCTTTCTTAAATTTTTGGAATAATTGGAAGAGGTGTCAGTCTATATAGTTCCGCCGGCGAAAGATAGATAGCGTTGTTTCTACATTCGTAAAAAGGATTGATATATGTAAATATAAATATATATACGTTGTACAAACAAATAGCAATGATTAAATTTCTTCAATTATTTAAGTCGTCTACATCAATACATTAATTTATTAAATATTTAAATATATTTATTGAATAATTAATGTACTCCCTTTTATTAATTTGTTCATAAATTTCGTCATGCTATTGAAATGATAAAAGTCCTTTTTAAAGTATTTAACTTAATTACTTACAAGTGTGTTTTGGCAAATAGAAAACAAAGACAATACTTACAGAATTATAGAATTATAAATGACAAGCTTCCATATAAATCTGGTAAATATTGCCAATGAACACTCTGTTAAATAGATATGAGTGGTTAGTGTTAAATTACATCCGCACATTGCAAATAATCGTGGTGTTTGCAAAATACTGATGATTTCATTATTACAATTTCAATGTTTATTATTCTTCCATGCCAGATGAATGTTTACTTATTTACGAAACCAAGTACGTTGAGATAATATAATTTGTATCAATCGATGACGTGTACAGAATTTTTTCTGTAAGTTTTACAAAATGTTCCAGTAAGTGGTTGACGAGTCGTATATAATAAATATAAAAAATTGCTTTTGGCGTAGCTTATGAAAACAAAAAATATAATTATTTTTAGGAAAATTACAATCTCTCAAGCGTTTGCAGATGTAAAATCTAGTAAAGACCTAACATCAGACCATAAATGATGTAGGTTTTTGATAAATTATGTGATCGTAGTCTACTACACAAAGCTGAAAAAACTCTTCTTATTAAATATTTCAGTGTGTTGAAATCGCACTTTAGCCAACTAGCTTTTGAAACCAACGTAAATAGCGAAACATCTAATTGCTATTGGAATCCAGAAGAGGTGCTTCAGGGAAGTATTCTGGAGTTGCTTTTTTGTTGTACATAAGATATACCAATCTCTATGAAAACAGCCCAAGAAATTTTTGCGGATGATACAGCAATAATCGCAAGCGAGAAAGATCTAATACCTGCTGTATCCCATTTTTAAGAAAATTTGAACCAAATTGGTGAGTAACTGAAAAAATGGAAAATAAAGTCAAACGAATCAAGATCATCTCAAATAACTTTTACTCTTCGGAAAGGTCATCGCCTAACTATTAATCTAATTCAAGTCGACATTTTACAGCAAGAAGTAGTCAAATATCCAAGACTTCACCTTGCTTCCAAATTAAACCAGAAATATTTCATTTCGAAAAATAAAAAGCAAGTTGTGCTGAAAATAAACTAAAGTAACTAGGTAATAGTTAAAAGTTATCAATTGATATCTAAACAGGAATTAAACCTATATGGGCCTAACTTTAGACAGCTAATAGACACCATCGAAATATGCAAAGAAGTCGGACAAGGATGCGTTCTTTCGTCTCGGCTATTCAATAGTTATTTGGGAAAGAAGGTCTTGAAGGTATTGGGAAAAGTGTTAAAATCAACTGGTTATGGTTCAACAATATTTGCTATGTAGATGATACTGTAGTGAGTTAGAGTTGGGCATTGAATACGGCCCTATTGATAAGCTGGATGTGGATATACCGTAGGACGTATCTACATTCTGGTACGTGTCAAAACCACACACTGTATACAGATTATAACATTCCATAAGTCAACACGGTAACACATCAAGGAGCCATCAAACATCATGATAAATTATAAGCTCACTCTAACCAATTATTAGTGAAGAATAATAGACGATTGTCAAGGTTTTGGTCAATGGATGTTTAATAGAACCAAGGTGAAATCTTCACACCATATTTGTTGTACTATAAATTTTTCTTGTTAATTTGTACTTCACATCATATATGTACATAGCTCATCGATTGTTTATTTCTCGTTGCTAATAAAATTAAGTAAAAAACAAAAATGTCATATAATTTTCTTATTAGTGCGCCAGATGGAATGGAACACTTCAAAGATAATGTACGTTTCTTATAGATTAAAAACAACTACTTGTTGAGGCGTGTAGTAAAAGATAATTTTTAGGAGACTAATATAAACGGATAGATAAAAAAATTTCGTACCATTATTATATAAAAGCGACTTTGTGTTGCTTGCGCTAACATACAATTAACGGAGGGCCAACAGATACCATCAAAATATACAAAGGATTCGACAAGGAAACGTTTTTTCACCCAGCTGTTCAATATTTATTTTTTCAAGCGCTTGAAGATATATATATCGTACATAAGGTAAAGGGTTATGGATTAAACACATTCGCTATGTAGATAACATTGTAGTGAATAACAGTAGAGGGGTTCGGCATTGAAAACGATCATAACAAGCTGGAAGCCTTTGAAATGTGAAGTACTCAAAATCCCACTAACGTCACAAGTAACAAATGTCCTTAGAAGTATCCAAAGATTCCGAAAATTAACAAGTTTTAATTGAAAGAAAAAAATTTCAAATCGAGGACACACAGTAACACAAAATATCAGTTATCACAATTAATTACTGGAAGGAAGATAAAAGCCTCTCCTTCCTTTTATTTTTCCTCCAATGGGAAGGAAAAGGATGTCATGAGAGTGCAGTATAAGGCAATGGACCAGTGCCAGCGATCGAGGAATTGATACATCATTGTACATCTAGAGATAGAAAACAAATGGAAAATGTGGTCGTAACAATCCATTAGTGGATGTACCGGGTGTTTCATAACATGATTGCCACAGCTTAAGGATGTGTTACTGAAGCAATTTTAAGTTAAGAATGTTTAATGAACATATGCCTGAAACTGTATCGTAACTGAGCTTCAAGCATTTGAAGTTTTAGATAACCCTACTAATGCAGGTATTAGGTACCCGGTGTTGATTTCGTTGTTATAAAAAAATCGAGGTGGCTATGATCCATCAGTTATTACATTGTGACAGCAAATGTAAATTAAGTTAATTTAGAGTATTTATCTTTTCGTGTTACATTAAAATGGGTTATTGAAAAGCACGTAAATTTTTTCGAATGAAGAATACGCCAATATTAACTTTGTTAATGGACTGCGTAATGGATATGGACGAACGGCAGTTGATGAATATCATCGGCGATTTGCCCTCTCATAAAGTGTTTTGTAGAACTGTTCTTAGCAATGTCCATCGATGTTTAAGAGAAGGCAAGTTTCCTGCAACTACTTCTGAATATTTCGTGCAATAAAAATTTGCTCAAGAACAAGCAATGCTTAATATAGTTACGTACAATCTTCTACAATTGTCCGAAGAATTGCCAAGAGACTTACTATGAGTTGCATGAGAGTATGGAGAACTTTACACAATATCGGATTGTACCCGTAAAATATCTTATCTGTAGCTTTGATAACTGGTGATTACCGATTAAGACTTGAATTTAGTGACTGGTTAGTGAGAACTCGAGGGCTTTGTCTGAAAATATTGTTTAGTGACGAAGTCTTCTTCTCCAGAAACGGTATTAATAATTCCGTTGAAAATCCATGGCAAACTAGATCCTATTTGCAAGACAGATTTTCGGTGAATGTTTGGTGTGGTATTAGTGATGAGCGTCTCATTAGTCCCTTTATAATCGAAGAACGTCTCACAACAGTTCGTTATTTATGTTTCTTGGAAAATGACCTTACAACATTACTGGACGACATTCCTCTTAATGTAATACGACATATGTGGATTCAGCTCGATGGCGCACTTTGGAAAATAAGTAACAGATTTTCTTAATGAAAATTATACAAACCGATGGATTAGAAGAGCAAGCAAATGCTGAACGCTTGACCGCCCAGGTCACCAGACCTAGACCCCCTAGATTATTTTCTATGAGCAAGGTTGAAAATCTGGTTTATACAAAACTTGAAAACAGAACAACTTGTAGCTAGAATTATGAATACCATAGAAACTATTCCTGCTGATCCTGAGATTATTAGCAGAGCTACCTCCTCAATTCTCAAAAGAGCCAGCAGCACTTGAGTGGACATTTTGAACAACTATTTTTTGCAGCAATACGTAATACCTGCATTAGTAGGGTTATCTAAAACTACGAATGCTTGTAGTTCAGTTACGATAGAGCTTTGGCATATGTTCATTAGACATTTTTAACTTGAAATTGCTTCAGTAACACATCCTTAAGCTATGGCAACCATGTCATGTGATACTTAGTATATGAGAAGAAGAAGATGCTTACTGTCACTTACTGCCAGCTTTATCGTCAATTCCAAGGTCGTATCATATATTAGCTGATACCGAAATATGAATCCGATGAATGCAAAAAAGCTGAAGTATTTGTGATGTAGTCAAAAGCCTTAAATGTGAATTCTTTAATTCGAAGAGAAAATGGAAGCAGTCAAATTCAGTGGAAAGTTCAACTGTGAACAAGATATTGCTTTAGTGGGATATATTACCCAATATCCTTTCCACATCGCAACTATAGTGTCAGAAGGGATAAGATTTTTGGCATCAGTTTTTACTTCCAGAAGACGGTTAAAAGTAACAAGAAGATGGGCAGAAATCCTTTTTAATTCAAAATTCAAAGAGGCGAGAGAGATTTTATGTGTGGGAAATGAAAAATTTGTTCAAAATATAAGAGACAATGGAAGATTCTCTGTTCATGTTTGGGGGTGTATTAAGGGTGCGGGCGACGTGAGAATCATTGTTAACTCTTCACGGATACTACAAAGTGTTGGAGGAAGAAACAGTGACTTCCTAACATAATTATTGCAAAAAACGAAAATACCGAAGAACATTATGACGTGTATTCTTCAATTGTTTTCATATTTTGTTCAAATCACCAATATAATTCATCAATAAATTAAGTTCAAATTGTATATGTAAATTACAACATATGTAATAATTGCATGAAACAAAATAACGTCTTTCGGTCAATTGTTTCTAATCGCCATTAATTCTCTGGCGACATTTATTGTTGTTACATATACTTGCCTACATATTTACGCCATTATGAATAGGCGCTTATAGCAAATAATTGAACCAATAAATATCACTTTAATGTGGGAAGAAAAACGAATCGCCGTCCATTTGTGTGACAATTCCATTAGAAATTAGTTCCGAAGTAATATCTCATTTTCTAACTTATCTGGCAATGAACCTACGGTATTATTAGTTCTTTGTGTATAATGTTTCATGGTACACGTAGTAGACGAGGTATTAATTTTATTTCTTTGGTATTTTTTGTTTTTCCGAATTTTAAATAATTACTAATCTTAAACTTGTCGAATTATTTTTGAAGGTTACGTACAATGACTTCTGTAACACTACATATTTTCTACTATAGCTAGGCATTTTATACAATAAATAGTATTTCAAACGTAATACAAAAGTATATCTTTAAATAAAAATTATAACTGAACCTCAGTAAGTAAAATACGATATACACTATCGCTCATAAATATTTGGTCACTCGCATTTAACACGCAAATTGTAAGAAAAACCAAAATTGAAATACTAATACCTTTCTATTATTTACATATATGAAAGATATATATTTTTACATCTAAAATAAATTGTATAATATATTTATCTAAATTTTAGACTCGCCCTCCTTTATTTTTAATCACTGCAGCACACAGTCGAGGCATTCTTTCGATTAATTTTCGTAATGTCTCAGGTTTTATTTTACCTCATGCCTCTTGCAGGTTCTTCCACATATTAATAGCAGATGTGGGTGCCGATTTTCTCACCTCTCGGTCAAGTTCTTCCCACAGCAACTCGATGGGATTTAAATCGGGACTCTGGGGAGGACACGCCATAACTTTTATGGTTTTTTCGTTCTCCAATTTCTGCAAATATTCCCGGCATAATTTGGAAATGTTTCGGATCATTATCGTGTTGGAAGATAAAATTTTGATCCGAAATTTTAATTCCAGTGGGGATTGCGTTTTCCTCTAATATGCGTTTATACTGTTCTTTTTTTAGTATACCGTCGATTTTTACGAGATCACCCACATTTGATGCAGAAAAGTAACCCCATATCGTGACTGAACCTTCACCGTGCTTAACAGTAGGGGATGCATTCTTCCCGGGTACACTCACTCATAGACCTCACGAAAACACGTCTTCGTGAACTGAAAATCTCGAATTTGGATTCATTGGTCCACAATACTTTATTCCAGTCTTCTATGGTCCAGTCTTGGTGATCGTGTGCCCGCTTTAAACGTTTTTGCTTGTTTTGCTTGCGTAGAAGCGGCTTTCGCATTGTAATTCGACCATTTTTTTAATCGCCGTTTAACTGTGGAAACACTTACGGGGTTTCGACGAACAGCATTCATTTCTGCTGTGGTATCTGGGGCTGTTTTTCGTCTATTTCTCTTGCTTGTGACCACCATTGCAAGATCCTCTGCTGAGGGTCTGCCTTTTCGAGTTCTGTTCAACGCACTTCCACATTCGCGGCGTTTTTTGATGATATAATCCACGGGGGACTGATTTAATTTAAATTCTGTGGCAATTTCGCGGTTGCTTTTGCCAGTTTTGTGGTGTGCAATTATAAACGATCGTGTTTCTACAATCAATTCTTTCCGTTTAGACATTAGTTTAGACACTGATTAAACTTCTTCGAAACACACGTTGTTATCACTATGAGCACCTCACAAAAACTAACTGCAATTTTGCCAAAATACCCAAGTACATATAATATATCCCTTAAGTGCAATTATTTTACCTGGAGTTTTATTAGGGTATTATGATTCATTGTGAGTAATAGGGTAATCGCATAATTATTTTTGAATAAGCTTTTATAAATTTTACTGTTTACTGTGAAACTATTTCTTACTACAGAAATAAATTTTATAATTACAACTTTTTTATAGAAACTGTAATGAAACAAGGTTGACCAAATACTTATGAGCGACAGTGTATATATTTTTTCAGACAGTGATAATTCATACGAAGTTATTACATCGATATAAAAATGTATTGCCTTCCAACAGGAACAATTATTATATAAAGATTACGTAACCGATGCAATATGGCGCGCAAATTGTAATTACCATTTCTAAAAATAAATCTGGTGAAAAAGTATTCAAATTTTGTCGTTGCATCATCAACAATGATACATTTTCACTGTATAATATAATATACCATACATATGTATGTTGACCTCAACAAATTTTGCATAGTATGAATGTCAATGCTGAATGTTTGTGCCAACAATAAATTATGATTACAGTATGTATTAAGGAACTACTGTAAAGTATTACAAATCGATATAGGTTTTTATATGCAATCATAATTTAATGCAAAATCACTGACGCTGATCGGCTGTGTTCACTGAAATGATGACGATAAATGATAAAGTATAATTTATTCACTGGTCAATGAAAAGATATTCATCAATTAGGTTAAAATATAATATCTCTTCGGCATTTCAACTTCTGAATTTAAAGCAGGAAGTCCTGAAGAGTTTTATGATTTTTAAGCATATATCAAGAAGTTGAATTTGATGGAGCCTGTGGTTGATTAACTTAATCACTAAGGTTGATATATAACCCCTTTCCACATTAACTTTCGTAATTCTGTATACGTATTTCGACAACTAAGTTGTCATCATCAGCGTCTAATTGCAAAGTGTCGCACCTGGTACACCAAAATGTACACTCAGTGTACATTTTAGTTCTCAACGGTACAGATCGCGTACGGAAGTTGTTTTCGTATGGGTATTTTTCGCCATGGTTTACCAGGTGCGACACTTTAAAATTATCTGCTGATGATGACAACTTAGTTGTCGAAATGCGTATACAGAATTACGAACGTTAATGTGGAAAGGGGTTATATATCAACTTTAGTGATTAAAAATATAAAAAGAATAAGCAATCGTATCAAAATGAGAACTTTTGAAAGTGTAAATGGATTATTTCTAACGCATGAATAATTTTGATACGAACAATAAAAATATTCCTATTTTAATAGTTCAGAACTACTATTTTGCATACTACGCCAATTATTAAAACTTTTTTAAAAATTTTAAAAACTTTTTGACGACAATTTTTCGAAACATTTTTCAAAATAGAAAACGTATACCATGTAATACCATAATAGTAATATCATATAAACATGAAGTTTTGAATGTGAAGGTGGATTATCACTAGGGTTTCAAAGACTTCGCTATGAACTATAGAAAGTTCGCATTTGCTTATTCAGGATTTCAAACACTTTGCTATGAACTGTAGAAAGATCGTATTTTGCTCATTCAGAACTATTGCTTTATTACTAGGATGATCAAAATTAAAACTTTTTATTTAAAAAAAATCTGAGCTCTTTCGCAAAAATTGGCGTTGTTAAAGTTATTGTAAATAAATAACTATTCGTCCGTCGACATTTTCGAAGGTCCTAAAAAAGATTTTGATGTCAAAATTTTTCTAAATCTCTTTGTTTAATCTCAATAGAATAAAAAACTTATACCATATAATACCATACATAATAATAAAACCATATAAATATGAAGTTTTGAATGTGAAGGTGGATTATCTCTAGGATCTCCAAGACTTTGTTATGAACTATAGAAAGTTCACATTCTGCTCATTTCCTACTTGGACGATAAAAATCAAAACTTTTGTTTTAAAAAAATTTGCACTTTTTCGCTAAAATTGGTGTTGTTAAAGTTATTGTAAATGAACAACTATTTGTCCGTTGACATTTTCGAAGGTCTTAAAAAGGATTTTGATATCAAAATTTATCTAACTCTCTTGGTTTAATCTTGAGAAAATAAAGAACTTGAAAAAACCATGTAAATATGAAGTTTTGAATTTGAAAGCGGATTATCACTAGGGTTTCAAAGACTTCGCTATGAACTATAGAAAGTTCGCATTTGCTCATTCAGAACTATTGCTTTAATTCTAGGAAGACCAAAATCAAAAGTCGTCGGTCGATATTTTCGAAGAATTTTCATGTCAAAATTTGTCACTTTTGACGTAATCCTGAGAAAATAAAAAACTAGAAATGGGAACTTTTCAATGTGTTAATGTAAAGTGCTAAAATTGGTATATTTTATAAGTTATTGTAAGTCAATACATTCTTTTCTTTTTTTAAAATGTTAGTTGTTTGATTCTAACTACAAATTTTATTCATTTGCATTGGCGTTTTCAACAATTAAGGATAATAAAGCACTATTAACGACGTTGTTTCAGGACATTTTTCCCTCTTTTATTTATTCTATTTTGTCCTGCTATTGAAGTGCACATTTTTGTTGGATAATAAATCATTATTATTATTAATTAGTATTCAATAATAGTTAGTAATTTTGAATAAACAATAAAGAATAAAATGTAAAATTTTCTGCTAGCATGTTCCAATTTTAATGTCTATGATTAATACATACAACGTACATACTTTAATTATTAATATTACAGTAAATAATCCATGTCTCCGTTGCAAGATATAAAAATTATTAAGAACATGAATGCTAACAATATAACGTCTATATATAGTACAGTTATTGTAGTTAAAATGCATTATGTTTCTTCAAATAATGTAATGCATCTCTAACTTAATCTGAGAAAGCTGTATTCGTTTCTACAGAAAAAAAAAGATATTCCCAATTATTCCACAAATTAACAAATGAAGGAATATTTAACAAAGAGTGAAATAAATACAATTATTGGAAGTTAAATTGCACCAGTGAATACACACATACACATAGGTATTTAAGTATATGATTGCCATTATTATTAAAAATACAGTACAAAATAAATACTTTAGCCGGAACAAACTATATCAATTACTTATTATCGAGCAATTGTCGAATTTAATGTAATAGGTGATCTGAAACTTTGAATTAATCGAAAATGATAAACAGATCACCTTACCACATCAATGTTCGTATTCTGTCATCATTAGCAGACAGTTAATCACAGTGTCGCACTTGGATCTGTGGTAAAACTCACACAGAATAAATCCGTTGTAAAATTTTAATCGTTGAAAGCCAAACACAAACTGAAAGTTTGTTTCATATAATTTAATATATTTCAGCATCAGCATCATAGTGTCGCACTTGAATCTGTGGTAAAGCTCACACAGAATAAATACGTACTGAAATTTTAACCGGTGAAAGCCAAACACACACTGAAATTTCGTGTCATATAATTTAATATATTTCTTTAATACTGCCTCTTATCTTAAAGTAAACGCCTATACTTACGGACCCTTTATTAACGGTTGTATTTTCCAAGAAATTAAAGAGGAGGATCCTATTGGACTCTAATCTGTGTTTAACACATAGTTTTTCTTGTTGATAGTGAATATATTTTAATAGCTATCTAATTCACGGTAATTATTTATATTCTCGATCAAATGTAGACAATCCACGCTTACGCTATAATTATTTTCTAGCACGTGTTTCGTTAAACTGAATTTTTCACTTACAGGACAAAATAGGAAGAAAAAGAAATACAACTATGCGACACAATCAGTTAATTACTTAAGGTTGATATATAACTCCTTTCCACATTCATTATCATATTCTATATACGTATTTCGACAACTAAGTTGCCATGATCAGCAGATAATGAAACAGTGCCACACCAGGAAAACTACGACAAAAGCCTGCACGAAACAAATTGCGTACTGTGCTGTGAGGGCTTTTGCCGTAGTGTTCCAGGCGCGACACTGATTAATTATCTGCTGATGATGACAACTTTGTTACCGAAATACGTATACAAAATACGAAAATTAATGTGGAAACGTGTTATATATCAACCATAAGTGATTAAATTAATCAGCCACAGGTTTAAAATTACCTTCAAGTATGTAGTAGTTTTCTACAAAAAGTAGGCACAAAGAAAATTCGTTTCAATAACTAATAAATGAATAACAAAAAATGAAAACTAATGAAAATTGAATGTATAATCTTTAATAGTAAAAAAAATGAATAAATAATTTTATTGTTATCCAACAAATAAGTCTGCATAGTACTTGTTGGCATTACCGCTTTATTCACATAAAAAGGAAACTTTTGGTGTTAGCCTTGAGGATTGCAAACTGGACAATCTTGGGGGTCTAGCAGATACTGCAAAACGAACCCGCGAAGATAACACAGGAGCGTCCATTTTGTTATTCACAAATTTCCCCATTAATTTAATACTCTGCATCTCCCTTCGTTCCGCTAAGGAATGAAAACTATCACTGTAAAAGCGTTTAGTAATCAGTTCCTTTATAAGTAAGATATTTTAAAAAATGTTTTGTATTACTTCTAAGGTAACCAGCTGATGCAAATAGAATGAGTAGCATAAGATGGAGGCATACTCAAGTTTGTTCCTGCCACATGCATTATACAATATAATGGAGCTAAAGCGTTGTAAAACGCTTGCATGATCTTATTGGAAATCCTATTGCCTTGAATGCAGCATCATAAATGTACATTATGTGACCTGTGATTGAAGGCCAGAGGCAAACCAAAATCCCAAATCTCTTACTTCCATTCTTCGCGCCAGTGTGATATTATTCAAAGCATAGTCAAACTGTAACGGAATCAATTACTTAGAATGTGTGGCGGCTAAATACTTTTCGAGACCTAAGGTGATTCTATTATACCAATCGCAATATATTGCAGTCCCAATTGTAATAACAAATCATATAAGTATATTCAAATGTTGAATAACGACAGACTTGAAATTGACTCCTAAGAAACACCAGACGCAATAGTAAATGATTTAGAGCAGTAACCATTAAAGCACACGTAACTAGAACGCCGCTGCAAGTACGACGACGCAAATTCCCACGGACCCCCAAAGAAACTCACTGCATCAAATTTAATCAACAGTAGATCATGGTTTATCCAGGCAAAATCAGTATAAATTTTGTCCACTTGAGAGCAACGAACCAGTGTTTCAGTAATACATCGTGTGACTTCACATTCAGTACCAAATTCATGCTATTGGGTCACCAATATATGTTTTATATTATCATATATTTGCTGGTATACAAGATGCTCGAAAATTTTGGCAAAATTACTGAGTATACTGACTGGCCTATAGTTGCAAATGTTTGAAGAGTCTCCTTTCTTAAAAACAGGCGTTGGTTGGCTGACTTTCCACATTTTTGCGAAGGAAGACGTTTTCAGAGATAAATTGAAATTGTACCGAAGAGGATTACATAAAACTAGCGCGCAAAATCTGATAAGTTTATCTTGTACAGTCGTTATATCTCCCTTAATCAATTTTATGCTTCGAAGCATTTAGGCGGTACCAAATGGTAAAACTCTGATAGAGCTAGATCCATTATCAGCGGTAGAGATTGGAGCCCACAGAATTATCACCAAGAACATTGGAAAATACTTCATCGAAGGCATCAACGATTATTTGAAGCGAATTAATCTCCACATCATTAAATCGAATGCAATCTAGAATCCTTGAAGATTTGCAGTGGGTATTTATAAATTTCCAGAAGGTCTTTCGGTCTTTTACAATCTTCGATTGAATGCGCTATTCGTAAGCAATTTGGGCGTTACGTGTTTTCTAATAAATAAGTTCCCGTAATATAGAATACTCGTTACAACAGCTATGAGTCCTGCCTCCTTTCCTTTCCATTTTCTAGAGCACTTTTCTTTAAGTTTCATCAAATTTCTGATGTTATCGTCGAACCACGTTCAGGTGTTTCTGTTTTCGCAACGGCATTATCGGGCACATAATTAATATTATTGTAGAACTCTCTAATAGCACTATCCACATCAAAACGCTGTTCCAGAAAAGACCAGTTAACATTAGTAATATCTTCATAAAATTTATTGAAATCTGCTCTACAGAAATTGTACCTATAATTACTATTAGAGATAAAGTAAACAATAAAGTATTATTTTTATTACTTTCAAGACGAAGAAAGAAAGTGCAAATTAAAATAAGTAAATTATTTGTTATTCTAGAATGTTTTCTTTCTGTGAATTACTGTACAGAAGCTTTATTCAAAATATCATCTCCTTTAAGTTACAAAGTATTTTTGCTAATATTAATTTACTATGTGCCTGTACGAGGATAAAAAGAGTGCAAATAAAGGTGAAAGGGCGAAAATAGTTAAGCGCACAAACAGTAGAAGACGTAATTCGTTTTTGTTGTCAGTTCATTCAAAAACAGGATGTAGCAATTTAAACAATTTTATAAGAAGTTTTACGTTCAATCATGAACCGGCAACACGCAGTAACGTCTACAAGGTTTTGTAATAAGATATCCTTGCAAGAAAAATTGCGAATCCATTCAATGCAAATTCTATTTACATATATCCTTTTTTTAACAATTTATAATAATAAAAAAAAACTGATGATTGTTCTTGAAATGAGAGATAATCATAAATATAAATGAAGGAAATAAGGAGTTCGTTTGGTTGAGTAGACTTAAAAATTAGAATCTATACAAACATATTTCGTTTGAAATAATAAGTTACGAGGATGGACCTAAAAATCCTTAGAACGAGACAGGAAAAATAGTATTTACTTTTCTACACAGTTTTCTTTGAGCCCTACGCATTTAGTACATCGCTTTTCAATAACTTTCAACCCATCGAGAAATAAGAACTATCTGAACATTCGAAATTTTTGGACATTTCAGCCATATAAGTATATATATATATATATATATATATATATATATATATATGTTATGCAATATGCAAAGAATATTTAAAACTGTTATTATCTTAAAATTTAGGTCAAACTAAAACAGAATACTATCATAACGATTAAAACTCATCTATAAGTTATGATACGTGTTACAAAACGATTAAACTTATCTATAAGTTATGATACATATTAGAAAATATCAGATTTGTTTTAATACAAATATTAATTTAACGTTTTGATCAGTAAAATAATTAATGCTATGCACAGTCTGTCGCAGAGAAAACCGAACCTTTTTAAAAGAGTAATTCTTAGTGCCAGCCATTAATCAAAATATGAGTAGGTAAGGTAAATCTTTCACCAGTGTTATGTGAAAATATCATGACATTTGCATCGTTAGAAGCAGAGAAATTGCGCATAAAGTAATAGTGTATATTTGGCATCGGTCGAAAAATGCATTTTGAACAAAGAGTAAATGTCGAGTTCTGTTTTAAACTCGGCAAATCGTTTACTGAAACGCTAAATTTGATGAAACAAGTGTATGGTGATACACGATGAACATCCTGGTGCAAAAAAATCTGTGGTTACAGAAAGTAACATCGAACTTGTGCGTGAATTTATCAGAAATGAGTCGAAATCCTCATTACGATACGTGGGAATGGAATTAAATATTTCCAAAGAATCAATTCATCGCATTTTGATACAGCATGTGGGACTGAGAAAGATTTTGTGCAAGGATTTGTACCACACAACCTAACTGAATTCAACATTGTACAGACTTGATTAAAGACTCAAAAAAGAACGAAAACTTCAGGTATTTATTGTAACTAGCGATGAGACGTGGTGTTTTCATTATGATCCAGAGGCCAAGCGTCAAAGCTCTGAATTAAAGCATCCAAGCGAAGAAAGACCAATTAGTCAAACAGTCAATACTGTGTATTATCTTGGTGTTATGAAGCATCTTTTAGCGCGCATTCGTCGTGTGCACCCTCAATATCGTGAAAATGGTAGCTGGCGTTTGTTACACGATAAAACTCATCGTTCGACGACATCACTGACTTTCTAACTATAAATGTCATTTTAACTAACCATTCATCGTATTGGACCAGCTGTGACTTCTATCTATTCTCCAAACTACATTTGCCGATGAAAGGACAGCGTTATGCCGAAGTCGAAGCCATTAAAAAGGCGTCGACAGCAATATAGAAGGACATCTCCAAAGATGTTAATTAACCATGCAGAACGTTGTATTGAAGCCGAAGATGACTACTTTGAATAAAATGAATGAATTTTACCAAAATAGTAAGCTTTTGTTTTTATTTTAAAAAAGTTCGGCTTTCTGTGCGACAGACTGTGTAGTAATACTCACGGTTAGTGGATATCTGTAAATAAACTCACAATTGGATCCACATATGTAAAGAATACCTATGTATATTTTGTTAATAATGTAAATGTATATACAGTAAAACCTGTCAATAACGGCCACCCAAAAAGCAAAATATATTGGCCGTTATATAAAGGTGGCCGTAATTGACAGGTTTTTCGTCTCACAAATAAAATACATAATTAATTTTAGGATTTGCTTTCTTTATTTTATTAATTAAAGTAAATAGTATATAAATACAAATATGTGTAAGAAAAACTAAAATTTTAATATATTTACATATTATAGATAATATGACATCTAATAAATTATTTATATGTACATACTATTACAATATATTCATACGAAAAAACACAATTTATTAGGATTTTTTAAAGTATGTTTCAATATTTGTTTGCTTCACATTTTTTAGCTTCGATTTAAAAACTGCAGCTTCACATGTAAGTAAAATTTTAGAAACATCCATATAAATGTCACCATTGTTATTGCACAATAAATAATTTTGTATGTCTCTTAATTTTGCACACACTTCACTCATACTAGATAAACTAGATTTTGGAGTTTCACATTCGTCCAGGTCACTATTATCAGAGTTATGTTCTTCATCATTATTGCACAAATCTTCAACAATTTCTGGAATACTGAAGTTAGGGCTCTCTGTAGGCACATGACGATCAATAGAAGCATATTCATCTAAATCCATCAAAAATTCGTTACGAACTGCAGGATATAGCTGGGCAAGGGGTATTTCGTCTTCTTCATCAAACATTGTGTCCTCCTGGATAACATCAGAGAATCCGGCCTTGGAAAAACATTTTTTAACTGTAGCAGGAGATACCTTTTTCCAAGCAGCTGTAATCCATTGTAATGCATTGGCTAAATTTATGTTTTTTTCAAAAATTTCAAAATCACATTCATTGTCAATAAACGTTAGAAGCTTTTTAATCAAAAAATTTCGGTAAATCAATTTGAAATTCTGAATTATTCCTTGATCCAAGGGCTGACAATACGAAGTGGTGTTTGGCGGCAGGAAGACTAGTTTAACATTTTTTAATGGAACTTTAGAATGTGAAGTGGCATTATTCAAGAAAAGAAGCACTTTTCTATTTTGTTTTTCATTTTATTGTCAAATTTATGCAGCCATCTTGTCATAATTTCCGTTGTCATCCATGCCTTTTTGTTAGAAACCCATTCTAAGGGTAATTTGTCCACATGACTACCCTTAAAACTGCGAGGATTTTTACTTTTTCCAATTATTAATGGATCTTCCTTCTCACTTTCCATATTTGCACATAGTAAACCAGTCAAACGTTGTTTTGCTGCCTTCTTCTCTGCACAATTCTCACTTTTTAATGCAAATGTCTTATTTGGCATAGCGCGGTAATAAAGACCTGTTTCGTCGGCATTAAACACATCTCGAGGAGAATAATTTATTAAAATCAACGGTAACTTGGTTTTCCAGTCTTTTATATCGTCCAAATTAACCTCTTCTGAGTCACCACAAATTGATTTAAAAGTTATACTGTGTCGCCGACAGAAACTTTCCAACCATCCATTAGATGCTGCGAAATTTTCCATCTTTAAACTGCTTGCTGTCTCCAGTGCTTTTTGTTTAAGTAGCGGCCCAGATATTGGAATTGCTTTATTTCTGGCTTTGCAAAACCAATTGTAGACGACTTGATCCACTGCCAATCCTTCCGGCTTCGGAAATTTTCGTTTTAGCTCCATGTTAACACCTTCCTCGACATCTTTTTTAATTCACCTTTATTTTTCATAATATCGTTAATTTGTGTTTTTCCAACCCCATATTTTTCGGCCAACTTTCGCGAACTTAACGCATACTTTTCACTTTCCGCGATTATATTTATTTTGTCTTTTAGCGACAAACGTTTTCTTTTTTGCGACATACTTAATTAAGAACCTTTCGAATACGGAGACAACTTTAAACTGAATTGTTTCCTTTAGAATAATAAAGTTTAAATCGAAAAGGGTGAATTACTACCAGGTAATAGGAAACCCCGGGAAACCCCGACAATTTATATCAGGTATTTCCGTCAATAAAGATATACATGTCATAAATAGTCCGGCCGACATTGGCAGGTAAATTTCTATGAAAATAGGCCGTAAAAGTTTGGGTTATTTAGCCGCGGCCGTTTTACAAAGGTGGCCGTAATTAACGGGTATTTGTGTATGGGAATTTCCTTATAGTCGACTCAGGTGGCCGCTTTAGTCAGGTGGCCGTTAACACAGGTTTTACTGTAATTTGTTGTAAAGGGATTTTTCATTTAAGTTTGGCTAAAAAATAAAGAAAATGGGTTAGTAGAAACAAGCGTTATATGTAAATGGGAAGCTAAGTGTTGACATCAGACTGTGGGATACTACAGGGATCACTTCTTGGACTCTTGCCATTTTCCATATATATGAATGATCTTCCACAGAACTTCCGAAGTTACTCAGTAGTGTATGCAGATGATACGACTTTTGTTTGTAGAGTGTCTTCAGAAAGAAATTGAAGAAACGTTGGATCAATCTTCAGTGTCTTTCTTCCAACGGTCTGTTTCTTAATGAGGACAAGACAATTCATTTACCGTTCACATCCTAACGAAATAAAACTCCAGATAACACAGTATCTGCGAAATTGTTGGGCATTTATTTGGGTAAGAGATTAATTTGGAGAACTCATATTGACATCCTCTCCAATAAATTGTCTTCTGTATTATACGCTATTGGAAGAATACGAAACATAAATAAAGAAGCTTCCATAACAGCTTACCATGCACTGTTTCACTCTAGAATGAGCTATGGAATTCAGTTGTGGGGCGATTCAGCATATGCTGATGATATATTCATACTACAGAAGAAGGCTGTCCGACCAATTGAAAGTATAGACCGGTTTGTTCATTGCAGGGATATATTTATAAAAAATCGAATAATGTCCCTTCGAGCTACATACCTATATAAAGAGCTAAGTTAGAATTGCCACCACTAGAGAAAAGAGGAACAGTGATGGAATGTCAATTAAGTCAATTAAGACCACACGATAGGGCATAAATCCCTTCCTATAGGATCATTATTACCACTCGGAACGTATGGAGAAGTAGTTTTTGGACTTTAAAAAACAAATAAAGTCATTTCTTTTGCAAAATACCTTTTATTCAGTCAATGAATTCATAGAATTTACGGAAAAATATTAGTGTACATGTACTATACATGAGAGCATACAAACACATGCACACGCACACGCACACACACATAATACATAACAAACATTTGACGTTACTATTTCGTTCTGCATGAGCTAATATATATATATATATATATATATATATATATATATATATATATATATTACATGCAGAACGAAATATATATATATATATATATATTACATGCAGAACGAAATATATATATATATATATATATATATATATATATATATACGAGATGTTCTTAAAAAAGGAATTACTCTGGTTTTTTTGGTTAAGAGTTCCTACAGCATGTACATATGCCATAGACAAATATGCTTAGAAAACTTATAGTAGTAATAACAAGCACATTATGTACGTATACAGTTCTAGCAATTAAGATACGGTTAAGTATTTTATATTTCTGAAAAACCAACGCACAGTAATTCATAAAAATATTTGTGACTGTTAATTTTAATTGGCCATAAAGTATTCACATATAATGGCTTATGAAACGTGATAGCCTCCACTTTATTTAGGCGTAAAGAAAACTACTGATTTCCTAGAAGTGTTTTTAAAGAGTCGCAAAAAAAGAAGGCAAAATTACACAGAAATAAGATAACCTCCTTTGCGCTGTATGTTGCCGACGTATTTATTTCTTATACATTTTTGATAAAAACATCGCATTATAAACGCAAAATAAATAGTGAAGAATTTAGATATTTCTATTGATTAAAGAAATTTGATCAAAATTTAGCAATTTAATTTGATTTTCTGATGTTTTTAGATTACAGGTACAGTCAGTGCCGGATTACATCAGCACGGGGCGTGAAGTAAATATTGATAAGAGGTAGTTGGTTTAATTTAGGATATAAAATAAAACAGTACCTTCAAAATTATAAACACAGGGCAACCATGAAAAAACTTTTTTTATAAATTTGACTTCCCTTTATATTTTTTCACGTGCTGAATCGAAAAATGAACTTTAAAATACCACAGGACGTAAAGTTTCCTCGCATGTTTACTTTACGTTATTTATGCATTGTTAGCGTATAATAATACCTGTTTTGAAGTTTTTAGGCAATCAGAAAGACCCTAATTACGAAAATATAATTCAAAACATGTTGAAAACATTTCGAGAACTTGGTCGTAATATGAGTGTGAAAGTGTATTTTTTACACTCACATTTAAATTTTTTGCCTGACAATCTTGGGGCTGTAAGCGAGGAACACGAGGAGCGTTTCTACTAAGATATAAAGGAGATGGAGATACGGTATTAGGGTCGTTGGAATGTCAACATGATGGGAGATTACTGTTGGATCCTTCTACGAGCAACTCCAGAAGCATCATATAAAAGGAGAAGCTACACTCGAACTTTTACCGTGAAGAGGTTGAGGAAATACAAAATTTTAGATTAATAAGTAAAAAACTATTATTGAAACTAATATTGAAACTTACACTACCATTGTAATAATAGAATGTTAAATTTTTCAATTATATTCTGCTAATAAATTACGTAGCTTTAAATCTTAACTATATATTTTACTAGATATTATCATACCCAACAAAAGATAAAGATTGCGAAAAATTGGTACGTGGTAGAAGAAGCTGATTGAAAATTTGGATTCAGCACACCAAAATACATAACAAACAGGTTAAACTTTGAAAAAAGCTTTTAAAAAGTATTTATTGGTTGGCCTGTGTAATTTATTAAAGATTACGCTCAGTTGTAGGGCTCGTAGCACTAGTTACAGTTGTATAAATTTCAACTATTTAAATGACATTAAATATGGATTGTTCAAATGCGTGAAACACTGTCCATGAGTAGTTCAAATTAGTATTTTCTTGAACAGGCTTTAACTGGTTTAATTCTTTTAGAGTGAGCAACTATATATGCCGATTAAAGGGAATGCAATTTACTCCCCACAAGCGAGATTGTGAAAATTATACCACTTTTCGCAACTGCGCTGTGGGAAGCATTATATACTGTGTTAAGTCTGATAAAGACTGAAGGAGTACGGTTGAAAAGTCACCAATTAGTGACTTTTTTAAATTAGAGTAACACTTAGTATTTCTGAATTAACATATCGAATGAATTGTACAGGAAGTATATAAAATCAATTACCGGAAGTAATAAGAGCTAATCGGATGAGACTGCAACAGATAAAAGGAATGAAGCACTAATAAAGTCTAATGCTGCAATAGGAACAATGGGGAGTGCTAAAAGTTGATTAAAATGAACCTCTTTGCTATAATTTTTAAATATAAATGGGTATTTTGGCAACTAAGTTGTGATCATCAAAAGTAAAAAAATATTTATACTTAGAACACTAACAAGTAAGGTACAAACACAAGAAAAGTCTAGGAATATTTTTCCAAATATGTATAAGTATTCTGTTTGCAATTATATGAATAACTCGAAGAATATTGCTATTTAAGGTTATATATTGTTTTAAAAATGTAATAAAGTAATGTGAAATTCTTTAATAAAAAAATATTTCCAAAATTTGTAGAATATATTAATTTCTGGAGTTCGACACTGTTCATCCTGTATATGTATGTTTTCACATTTATTTCAAAAGCAAGTAAAGACTATAAATTCGCATGCACAAGACTATACAATTGGCGAAAGCCAATTTATAAAGACTTCTAAAAGTGTTAGAAACCATCCATTGGAATCTACAAACAATGCCAACGAAATGAAGTGACGCTCATTGAATGTTGTTACCTTGAAGAGGTTCGCGATTGGTAGTACAAAAATAATATACTCATCAGTTCGACTCGCAGAGGTTAAAGAAGGACAGATGAGCAATGCAAGAGGACGCAGGAGGGCAAGATAGGCGCAACGAATGTGAAAAAAGCTGTTTACATGCAGGAATGGAAGATTTTAAATCAATTTCAAACAACGGGTACAATGGACTCTATTCGATGTCCTTGGAAGGGAAAAGGCAGTGGCAGTGTAAGTAGTGATGGTAACTCAGTGGCATAGCGTGAGGTGATTTAATTCTCGCACTTTTGTCTATCAATTTTTAATATGTTTGTAAACAATGTACGTATGTTGAAAGTAAAAAGAGAAAGTATAATTTGAGATTGGTAAGGTACTCTGCATTTATAGATGCTACTACAATTATAATAATCACAACAACAGGTTTCCAGGCACATGTGGAAATTCTATACATACGTATATAAAAAACATATCTTTTCTTTAGTTGGTAGTTATCTTTACATTCTGCTTTGAAGTATTTTAATACAGAATATGAAAATATTATTAATCGTAAGATTTTATTTTGGAATCTCTGGTTGAAGTGGAAGACTGAATCCCAAAAATATTTCCCATAAATCTAAATGAATTTTATAATATAATACGTGGATTGTCTTTTAATTTTTACATATAAAACTGGAAAAAAGCAGTAGATAGCTTTTAAAAACTTCATTGTTTTTTTAAGTATTCTCCACGAAGAATAATGCACTTTTGCATACGCTCGAACCTACTCTGGAAGTAGTTGTTCCACTCGTTTGTTGGTACAGTCAAAATTGCGTTTTTGAATGCATCGATTGCTTCTTCTGACGACTGAAACCTTTGACCACGAAGTCCATTCTTGATTTTCTGAAAGGTAAAGAAATCATTGGGACTTGTGTCCGGACTGTACGGAGGATGGTGGAACAATTCGACGTTTTGTTACATTGAAAATTCAATTGTCTTGCGTGCTGTGTGCGAACTTGCATCGTCTTGGTGGAGGATGATTCGTCGTTCGGGGTTGGAGAAAGGATGACTTCTGTCGGCTTTTCTGGCTCGTATGAGTAAATCCAAGATTCATCACCACTGAAAATGTACACGTTTTTAGAGTTTCCGGCATTGAAGCGATCTAGAATTTTTTGACATCAATTCATCTTAGCTGCTTTCTATTCTTCGATCAACAGATCCGTTATCCAATGGGAAGCTAATTTTTTACACACAATCCTTTATGCAAAATTTTTTGAATTGAGGTCTTCGAAATCCCCAATAATGCTTCAATCTCGCGATATGTCACGTATCGATCTTCACACAGCATCGACGTTTTTCTGAGTGACTGCCGTTTTCGATGAACCTGCCCTTGGATCCTCGCTAAGACTATTTCGTCCACGATTGAATTCTCTATCAACGAGAAATTGTTTGATGGATATGAATTAAATTTCTATTTCCTTCCTGGTTTTAAATAATTTTCTCGTTCTAACATAGGAAAGTGTAAAGTCATGTTCAGGTGCTGTCATTGCAAGATGGTCTCTTTATAAAATTACTGTTTCCTTAGATGATTGATAATAAAAAATCTATCTATATTATTACACTTGATGTTTTCGCAGCCGTACGATGAAGATATATTTTCTCGGGTTCAAAGCCGCGTATAAGTTGTGTCCTGAGGAAGACCATTCTCTTGATGTTTCAGCGAGATCTCACTCGTCATCTTCTGGAGTTGGTCTAGTCGGGTAGTACCTACATTTGCAAGGTGATTTGAAGTTTGAAATGCTTGTATCTCAGTTACGATAAAGTTTTAGGCATATGTTTATTAGGCATTTTTAACTTTAATCTGCTAATACATCCTTAAGCTATGGCAATCATATTATAAGACACCCGGTATATATATATATATATATATACACCGAGAGAAGGACCGTTCTTTTGATGTCTCAACGAGATCTCAGTCGTCATCTTCAGGAGGTGGTCTGTCCTGAACATCGCTTTACGTGAGACGATCTTCAGTGTCAGACCAGTTCCAGCAGATGACGAGTGAGATCTCATTGAAACGTCAAGAGAACAGTTCTTCTCAGGACACAACTAGTATGTGGCTTGGAACTCGAGAAAATACATTTCTATATATATATATTTATTTAAATATTTTTGCAATATAGTATTTTCGATTTGTATTTTTTTGTCTTGTAATTGGAGTTTGTTGAGTGAAATCAAGATTTAATATTATTATGATTACGATAGAAGCGCGACTTAGGACTTTTGGTTTACGGCATTGATTTAAACGAGAAGAAAAACCATGAAAAACTTTTCCCGGTGTAATAAACCAGTGACTTACCATTCAGCTACCGCCTCTTTCTATTATGGTATAAGTTCATTTTTATTCTACAATAGGAACAAAAAAAAAAACAACTTAATTTTAAAAATAATAAAAATACTTTTACCTTATTCGAACATCATTGAATCGACACATTTAAATATTGATAATTATTTGTTAGGCCTGAAATATGCACGTATTCATTCTATGGAAATTTAAGAAATATCAAATAGTAATTAAAAGTGCTTTCTTACAGAAAAAAGAGACACTAAGAATAAGATCACTTTCACAATAGAAAACAATCAACTAATTTACAATGGACGGAAAAAAGCAAAATCCTATATCACAAAATTACATGCGTAGGCTAAAAACTATCTCCTGAGATTTCGAACAAGAGAGAGGGCGACGGTTTCGTGTCGTAACATCAGTCCTCACAAAAGATACATACACAGGAAAACCGATCGTAAATAGGTTTGTTGTACTCCAGAGTAGGGCATTGTATCGGTGTTCCTCCACAACCGGAAGTACGCCTTGTGATCTTTACATTCGGAATTTTGTACAATCAGTGAAAGTTTGTTTTTTCTTCTCGGGTTATTAAGTGAAATAATTGACTGTTTGAGTTTGATTAGTTTCTAAAAACCAATTCTGTTTATTTGGAATTCCACGTAATCTAGAATACGGGTAATGTAATTAGTTCCTGTGAAATGAATATGAAAAACAGTATCTGTTATATTTGTGTGAATGTACTTATATAATACGTTTATAATATTTACATTCAAAAAATACTGGAAGAAAAATAAACAAAACTGAAAAAACTTTATAAATTCATGCTCAAAATTAACACACAACTCAATGTCTGATATTTTTGCTATAGTTTCTTATTTAACCTAGCGGTTCTAGAAATTATGACGTTTCTGGAGAAAACAGCCGAAAGTTAATGTCAAGTTATACATTAACTAATAAGATGGCGGATATATTTTTTTCCGATAGAACTTATTTCTTCAGAAATCTAACAATGGGTGATTCGTTATGATGTATTTTTTTCAATAGCAATTTTTGACAGATAAAGCGTGAGTCACGTCAAAGTTTCACGCTACTTTAGTCAAGTATTGTGTGATATTTTATTATGATAAGACTCAGCTTGGCATAACGTCTACGAATTATTTATCTGTATTACGAAAAACAACGTTTCACGAGAAATGGGTGTCGTGCGCTTGAACAACTTATGGTCTGCGTAATCGGCCCACAGAATGCACAATTTGCTATACCATCGCAAAATTTGAAACGCAATTTTCATTAGATAATATGTGAAAAATAGACCACATCCAGCACGTAGTGAAGAAAATATAGCGATGATAGTTGAGAGTGTACGCGATGACGGTGAAGAATCCATTCGACGTATATCTCAACAGCTTGGCTTATCGTATGCCACAACTTGGCGTACTTTACGTAAGGATCTTGGTTTAAAAGCATTCAACTCGTTCGAGAATTGAAAGCGGCCGATCTTTCGAATCGACACAGTTTGTCTTTGAAGCTCTTGAAAAGCTTGAAGAAGATCCACTGTTTTCAACCCGTATTTTATTCAGCAATGAGGCCCATTTCTGGCTTAATGGCTACGTCAATAAGCACAATTGCCGTATTTGGAGTAAAGAGCAACCCGAAGAGGTTCAAGAACTGCCACTACATCCAGATCAATCCACGATTTGGTGTGGTTTATGTGCAAGTGGAATCATCGGTACATACATATTTCTTCAAAAATGAAGACGCTCGCAACGTAACTGTGAATGGCGTCCGTTATTGCGCCTATTTGCTGCCTGAAATTGACGCTCGTGATCTCGACGAGATTTGGTTCCAACAAGACGGCGCTACTTGCCAAACAGTCTATGAAAGCATGGGTTTACTGCGTGAACAATTTGGTGAACATTTAATTTCACGTAATGGATCTGTGTAATGATCACCTAGATCATGTGATATCATACCTTTAGACTTTTTTCTTTGGGGCTGCGTAAAGTACAAAGTCTACATGGACAAGCCAGCTATGATTCAGCAATTGGAAGCCAAATACCACTTGAAATGCTTGAACGCGCCGCGCCGTTGAAAATTGGAACTTCAGAATGGACCATATTAGACGCAGTTACGGTTTACATTTGGAGGAAATAATTTAAAAAAATAAATGTCAAGAATGGTTCCTTTGTATGATAATAAAGAAAACCCGATAACATTGAAGTTTTTATTCTTGAAAGAAGTACAGGATACCCAATAAAATTGAAGTTTTTATTTTTTATTTTTGAAAAAAGTACCTCCAAATAAATCACCCCTTATTTCAGATCGTAGAAAGATTATAAGAAAAAATGTGTTCTAGTCAAAATCCTCAGTTTGTTCTTTCCTAGAGGAATTGGCACCTGTTAAATAGTAGAACTTTGGAGTAGATTTTAATAGCAATTTTGCCTTTGCCAAACAACGCTTTAGCCTTGAGAATATCGCGCTTTTTTGATATCAATGTTCGGACAATCGATATGTATTATTTTTATTTAAATAATAAAATCGTTCATATTTTTTATTATTAACACTGAAAAAGTAGGAAGATTAACATTTCTAAATGTCTATTCATCACATTAGAAATGACAATATATGCATAATATTCAAATTATTATACAGGAATTTAAGAATCCTCAGTAATTATAAAACGTACTTTGGTTCAACTGTCGCCAAAGGCAATCCTCATTTGAATAATCTTATTCGTCGCAAGCTTCTATAGTATTTCCTCTGGATAAATGGCAACTTTCTCTGATAAATTTTAAATTTCCAATTAAACACGACAGTTACTTCTCAGAAGTATAATAGATACGTTGGAAAACAAAACAAATTAATGCTTCCTATTCCACGACTTTCGTTGCAATACCCGTGCTTGGCGACAATGAACACGCCAGACCTGGGCTTTAATGTGTGGATCTACGTATGTATGTACCTATCGCGGTTAGAAGTTTCTTTGGTTTGAACTTCTAGTTAAAAATAGATTGTGTGAAGGTCAACTTCCCTGCGACGCGATAGCGTTAATTTTTGCCGGCGGCAACCAGTTGATTTGAAAATTGGAATGCCGAGAAGATATCGAGTGAGACACATTCAAGTTTAGACTATTGTCTGCGTCATTCAAATATAAAAACCTGATGGGTGGCTATTCGAAAAGGAGAAAAGGATATAGTCTCTTCTAATTTACATATTAATTACAATTACTTTTTCATAGTGAACAAATGAGTGAGGAATGTATGCAAAATAGGAAATTTTATTTTATTTATTGTCGTAGTGTATTGTATTGAAAACAGATTTATTTTGTTACTAAGCAAATAACAACTACAAGAAAAATATGTAAATTAAATATCAGAATGCGAATATTATTATTTTAATATCTGAGAAAAATATAGAAGATGTGTCGTATTTGTATTCCACAATACGGATTGATATATATCCCAAGGTGTTGTTAGATGGCAGAAGGTACTATAATCCCCAAACCTGGAAAACCAACTAATAAAGTTTCTTCAAGCAGACTTCTTTCATTGCTTTTGAAAGCGGAAAGTTTTTTTATTCGAAACCTATTATTGAAGAAAGAACATAAGTCCGGCACACCAGCTTCATTTCAGAGTAAAAGGATCCAACCATGGGTCACGTTCATAGGCTCACATATCACTAAGAAAAAGCATTTGTGAAGAAAATGAGATGCTCAGCAGTATTCCCGGGCATTTCTTAGGGTTTTGATCAAGCCTGGCACCCGGGATTTGAATACAAACGTGAATAACTTCAAAGTAAAATAACAGTCTTTTATTAAAATTATACATTAATGAAAGAGTGTTGAGAATGAACAATAAAGGCTGATGTATCACGGAGTAGTGTTGTGGTTTCACTACTGTACTTACTATACACTAGTCACATGCCAGTAACAGAACAAATTACAACTGCCACATTTTCTGACGATATAGGAGTATTAGTGGTTAGTATAACTGAACAAGAATCTAAAGAAAAACTCAAAAAGCTTTGAATAGAGTTAATACGTAGAACAGTAAACCCAATGCAAGTAATCCGTATACATTAATTTTATTAACATATGTAAAACTGGTGTACTGAACGGTTTAATTACACAATACATATGCAAATGTAGTCAATTATCTAGGTATGAACTTATGAGGTTAGGCTGAAATGGCTGGAAAAATGCACGACTGTTAGGAAAAAATTCTGAGCTGTCTAATTATAACAAATTATATACAAATAAGTTTATAAATTCCATGTGGACATAGATATCTAAATCTGGGACTGCGTGAGTGCAAATAATTAAATTTTCAAAATAAATTACTAAAGGGAATTGCTAATGCCCCTTGATACCTACGAAACAGCAACCTACACAGAGACCTAAATGTTGAAATAGTTGCCGACAAAGTAAAAAGAATTATACGATGTCATGAAGAGTGACTTCGGAATCATGTTAATATCGAAGTGGGACCAGGGCGGTGTTATTTATTATGAGCTATTGAAAATGAACGAAACAATTACTGGGGAACGGTGTCGAACTCAATTGATGCGATTGAGCCGAGCACTGCGCGAAAAGCGGCCACAATACGAGCAGAGGCACGAAAAAGTGATTTTACAGCATGACAACTCTCGGCCTCACGTTGCCAAACCCGTTAAAACCTAATTAGAAACGCTCAAATGGGAGGTCTTACCCCGCTCGCCATATTTCCCAGATATTGCGCCGTTCGATTATTACTTGTTCCGTTCGATGGCACATAGTCTGGCTAATCAGCAGTTCCGCTCATATGAAGACATCTCAAAATGGCTTGATTCGTGGATAGCTTCAAAAGACGAACACTCCTACCGTGACGGTATTCGAGCTCTGCTAGAAAGATGTGAAAAAGTTGTCGCCAGCGATTGGCAATATTTTGAATGATTCATTTGTAAACATTTTTTCACAATAAAGTTGCATTTTCATAAAAAAAAAAACAGCGACAACTTAGTTGCGCACCTAATACTTACTTTGATGAATATAATACCGCTTTGCAATAACCTCAATTATGTTTAAAGAAAATAAAATGCAGGTTCAAATTGAATTGCCTTCATATATTATTGTTCTTTCATCGACAGTCGGTATTGGTATTTTTATAATGTGTTGCTTTGGTATCAAACGCCAAATTCTTTGAAGATTGTATATTGAATTTCAGTTGCAAAACATTCCACATTTTGACGCAAACTCTAGTAAGTGAAACTTTCAATGACACTTTTTCCTTGCGTCCAAGATGGATTACTCATTCCGATTATGCAATGTGTTCGTTACATTCATGCATCCACACCCACCCCTAATGAAACTCTATAATAATATTAATAGATTCAGTCAGTTTTACTTATACGATATTCAAGTATTTCAATAAGTAATTGAATGGTCCTTGAAAGTGTTTTGTTCATTAAACGGCTTAACGTCATTGTAATAGTGTACAACTTCTTATGCGAATTCCTTTGTCAGTCATATATAATAGAACCGTATCCTTTTATTATACAACCATATGCCTGTGTTCAAAATCTGTTGCTAATAAATTAAAAAATAGTTTCTTTTTACACTTATTATATTTTAGTAATTTAATATATATTATTGTTAACTTTATATTTAAAATATTTACGTAACAATTACACAGAACTATAACATAACATAATAAATGATTTCTTTAATTAATTTTTACTTTACATCCATTTATTCGTCAAAATTAAATGTTCAAATCGCATTAATGTAACTCCAATAAAAAAACAGTCAAATTATAAAGTCGTTTTCATTCTTTCTAACGAGAGATAAAGCTCGTTACACGCCATGTTTATGTGTTCTAATGTAACACAGTCCTATAGATTAATTGCTTTGATTGCATTTGTGCGTGCGGTTTCACACTGGTGTCTACACAAATGGTCATCAGTAATGATCCCCGGACAATGGACAGTAATTGCTTCAATCGATTTAAACGCTTGAAACATGTGTCTATCTACATACAAGCTTCTTGTATTAGTCTGATATGTTGATTCACATCAATTCTGGTTTCAGAAAGTTAACAGAGAACAAAACATGTACATATGTACATACATACATACAAACGGCAAGTTTGAGATATCGTGTGAACCCTCTACATATTAATAAATGAATGTAATAATTTGATAACTTACACGTTTCTGTATAATTTAGTTAATTTTAATTAAATTTAGTTTGTGCTTGTTATGACAACTGTAGAAAGTTTATTGATTTTAAAACAAGAAAATTGTCTTAAGATTAAGATTCAAGTATCGTTAAGATGTACAAAACGTTTTTAATAATAATCACCCAACAAAGAAGGTTTATTTACAAGATATAGACATTGTACAGTTTGGACCAAGTTACTCAGCGATGAATCTACGCAGGTTTTACACAATTCTAACGCGTTGTAATTAGCCGACCTAAGAGGGTAGTCTCAGAAATATATCCGATCTAAGGAAGAAAACAAAAAATTTGTGAAAAATATCTTTATTTTTCTACATAGTCTCCTTTTAACTCGATACACTTCCCCAGCGATGTTCAATAGCATTTATGCCCATTGAGAGCTTCAAAATAGGCATCAATCGTGGACTTTACTTCTTTATTGTTGACAAATCTTTTATCCCCGAGACATTTTTTCAAGTTTGTAAATAGAAAATAATCTGATGGAGCTAAATCTGGGGAATAATGTGCATGAGGGCGCAATTAGCACTTTATCTCATTGATTTTGGCCATCGCGATGACGAATGTGTGAACTGGTGCATTGTCTTGAAACAAAATTTTTTTTTCGCCAAATGCATCCGATTTTTCTTGGTTTTATCACTCAAAGGTTGCAATAAGTTCGCATAATACTCGCTGTTGATTATTTTTCCTTTCTTTCAATGCAAATTATCCCACGCGCATCCCAAAAAACTGATGCCATGACCTTGTGTGCAAATGGAACTGTCTTCGCCTTCTTTGGGAATGATTTATTCCTTTCAGTCTGCCCCTTCCCATGTTTTATCCATGGCTATGAATCGACGCAAAAAGTCAACAGTTTTGATGTGAAACTTCACCAAACATTTGATTGAAATATCCCTCTGACGCTGTTTTTGCTACATTGTGAGTAATCGCAGCACCCATCTTACACACAGCTTCCTCATGTCTAAATTTTCAGTCAATATACGATGTACAGTACTTTTTGAAATGTCTATTACATCTGCTAGTTCATGAACTTTCACTCGACGGTTATCCAATATCATTTTGTTGATTTTTTTCACCATTTCTAGCGTAGTAGCCCTATTTGGTCGACCACTGCGATGTTCATTTTGGCAGCTCGAACGGTCTCGTTTAAACTCTGCCAACCAATATTTTGCTGTTGCAAACGAAAGAGACCACCCCAGAGAAGAATTTAGCTCCGCTTTGATATTGGTTGGACTGAGCCTTTTCAAATGAAAGTATTGTATCACAAAACGATGACCCATTATTTTTAAATTCACTGCGAGCGTCATTTTTATGGCTGCCGAACAAATACAAAACGACATAGAGTCATCAAACTTCAAATGTAAGGTTTATAAGGTTGGTACTTTTGATCATAGTCATTTTTTCAAACAACAACAGCCATCTATACGCCAGGTCGACCACTTATGGGACTGCTCTCATATAAGATAGTAGTTATTAGGTAAATTTATATTTATTTTCCTTTCTCAATTGAAGAGGTGTAGTTTAAACATATTTGGATGAACCTTTATATTTTTCTTGACTAACCAATCCACTGTATCACCTGTTTTACTATTTGAGCAAGGCGTGTGACATTATCTGCTATTATTAAAGAATTCGATGGTAAATTTGGAAATAGTTTTCCAGCAATCATTTCTCATAATTTCCAGAATTCATCTTGTCATGGTAATCTCCACTTTTAGCACCAGAGTGAAAAATTGGTAAGGTATTCGAAACGGATTCCTTCCGTTCCCTCTCCATCTGTATGAATTATAGAATCCCTTAGATATTGTGGGAAATGATCCATTTTCATTTTTGCCTTTCTATCTTTTAGATATGTGTCCACTGTGTATGTGCGCTTCATCTAAAAATACTATGTTTCTGTTTATACTACGAAACAATTTAATTTCTTCACCTAAGAATTTCGCAATGCACGAATATTTATCTTTCGACAATTGTTTGTTTTTCGTGATTTGAAGCGTTGCTTTTTAAAAACACGTTTCAGGGACGCATTCGAACCAAACAAATCGAAATTTTTCTCAAGTACCTCACGTAACACGTTTACTGTAACTCGTTGTCTTTTTGCTTTAGGAAAGTAATAAATAATGGTTCGTAGATCATGAAGTTGGTAATTCCGTTACACTAAGTATTCTAACATGCTTTTTGGACTTGTAAATAGTTTTTGATCATTATTTTCTAGTACACATTGTCTTTCATTAACAATACGTTCCACCGTCTGAATGAAATAATCGTGGCTTTCGCAACTTCTTCTTTAATGCTTGGTAATGTATTAACAGTATTTTTAGCACTTTTTGAATACGTATACGCTAGATGTCAGTTGTCTTCTGTTTCTCTTGGTAACCGTCATATGTTTAAAATGGCTACTCCGCAGCAGAAATTATTTTGTGTTCTCGAGTTTGCGGAGTCCAATTCCGTGATTACAGTGCAAAGACGTTTCAGGTTAAGCTACCAAATTGATCCTCCGAATGGGTGGAACATTCGCAGATGGTATCGACAGTTTGTAGATACAGGATGTGTATGTAAAGGAAAGAGTCCTGGCCGCCCTCGTGTTTCTGAAGAAAATGTTGCCCGAATTCAAACTGCTTTCCAACGTAATCCTTCAAAATCAACTCGTCGTGCCAGTCGGGAGATAGAACTGCCTACAACAACAATTTGGCGTGTTTTGAGACGTCGGTTGGTTATGAAGCCGAACAAGTTACAATTGTTACAAGCTCTGGGGCCTGATGACAAACGGAAACGTGTAGCATTTTACAAAAATTAAATAAAAAAAGCTGTATTGCAAAACTTTCCTAGTAGCCTTTATATAGTATTCACTTGTACGCTTTGTTATCGTTACGAAGGTAAACATTGACATGAAAACTGCCCTGTTTCTTATTATTAGAGTAGGCGTGGTCACTCCGGACTAAAGTGCATCTTTCTTACAGCCAAGTTACAATGCCGAACTCTTTCGGCTTGCAAAATAGCAAGAATTATTCTTATTTTCTTTAAAAAAAGGTGATTCTTCTCAGCTTGTGAATTATAAACTTATAGTTCTATTATCTAATTTTCACAAGATATTGGACTAGGTGCTAGAAATTTCTATATCTAATAGGATTGTATCTTATGCATACACCACATCACAAACACATTTTTTTCCAGGTTGTTCGGATGCTACTAATGCAGTTACCTTTTCATAGTTTGCTAGCGAGGTTGTGGATGATCGGAGTCTAGTGGATGTTATTTATACAGATTCTACTAAGATTTTCGCATTTTTCTCATCAAGTAAAAAATGTCCCGACTGTATTTACATAGATCGCTAAGAACAAATCCAAGTGGGAAAAATTGGAAACTTCAACGCTGGCGATCAGAGGTGTTTGAAAAATAAATATAAGTTAGCGAAATAAGAGTGGTCACATGATCTTCTTTACTTGTGAAATTTTACATTTTCTCCTTCAGTGTGCTGACAAACGGAAGAACAATGTATCGTAAAATCTCATTCTGATATCTTTAAGAAGTCAGATCTTCCTTTTCTATGAAATAAAAGTCGGCGACCATTGTGACTGGGTTGTTAACAATAAATAAAAGTTGCCATTGTCAGTGTGGTATTTCTTTTATTATTGCTATTGTCTTCGTCGCCCCAAATTTCCCAATAGCACGTATTTAGTATCCATGTGTTTCGATATTGGCAAATAACTTCTAGGAGATTCAATGTTGTGGCGCCCTCTCTAAGAACCCTCTAAAAGAAACTCCTTTCACCTAACTCCCCGAGTTATACTACCTAGTTTTAGCCCTAGAAGAAGCGAAGGATTTAATAAAGTAAGCGATACAGGCCTTGGCGATTTATTAACGACACTAGTGTAGCCCAGTTTCTAAAAAACAATTCCAAAATCTAGAAATTATGCTCAATCTAAACACTTTGCTATGTTGTTCCACTTTTCAATTGTTTTATGGCCAGTAAGCCTCTGTCTTTGACAAACTGTGATGTGTTTTCATTTAGGATGACACTCAAAATTGCGAATATTTACTACTAATTATAAAGTGACCTTTTGTGTACTGATTGAGAGGCGTGTTGAAGCACGCCTTATATAACGGATGTCTTTTTAAGAGCTTGAGAACTGAAAATGAAAATACGAGACAGAAATATTGTTGGAATCAATTTTTTTTTATTACAATCTGGGTTGAATATTGGTTTCCAATGCTTCAAGTGTTGCTGGTTTGTCCAACCAGCATAAACCAATGACTTAACATAGCCCCATAAAAAATAATCCAGAGGCGTTAATTCGCACGAACGAGGGGGCCAGTGAATAGGACCACTTATGGAAATAAAGTTCTCACCAAATTGATTTTGCAATAAATCGATTGTTAAGAGTATGGCAAGTTGCGTCGTCTTGTTGGAACCAAATGTCGATGTTTAGCTGATTAATTTTTGGATACAAAAATTCAGTCAGCATTGCTCGATAGCGCTCGCCATTCACCGTAATGGCAGCTGCTTCCGCATTTCGAAAGCAATAAGGACCGATGATGCCACCAGCGTGTAAACCGCATCAAACAATCAGTTTTAATAGATGTAATGGTGATTCGTTAACGACGATCAGGATTGTCTTCGCTCCAAATACGGCAATTTTGCTTATTGACGTAGCCATTTAGCCAGAAATGAGCTTCATCACTAAACAAAATTCTTTGATAAAAATTCTCATCTTCGGCCAGTTTCAAATGAGCCCAACCAGCAAAAATGCGACGCAAACGGTGGATGTTTCGCTTCAATTCTTGCACGAGCTGTATTGTATAGGCACGTAAGCCAAGATCCTTATATAAAATTTTCCACGTAGCTGAAGGACAAAGGCCAACCAGTTGAGAACGACGACGAACCGACATTTCGGCGTCTTCTTCAATACTTCGCGCTATAGCAGCAATATTTTCTTCGTTATGCACATTTCTTTGTCTTGTTGATGGTTTTGAATCGAGAAGAGTAAAATTAGTGCGAAAATGATCAATAACTGTACGAATTGCTTGCTCACTAGGCCGATTATGTTGACCGTAAAATGGACGAAGTGCTCTATGAACTTCGCGAACAGATTTATTTTTTTCCACAATTGGAAGCGTTGTTTTGGCGTTAAATTTATAGAAATATGTATTTGTAGGTATTGAGCTATTGAGCTATATATAATACAAAATATAATGAACGTTGTCTATTGTCTAGTCTGTGTGTAAAGGTAAGAAAAGTGTGTAAAGTATGAGAAATACTGCATTATATTTGCAACGACGTAATATGTTTATTACGATGTAATTACGTTTTGTATAACAAAATATCTTTTCAATAATATTAATTTACACATATATACAGTAACACAATGAGAAAATATATTTTTGAATGTTCGACTACAGAAAACAATTTATAACAGTCCGATTGAGAAGCAGAATATTAAATTAGACATCTGAATAAAAACGTAAGGTATTCCGATCGAGTGAAAGTTTTTCAAAAACAATTCATTTTGCACTTTCCGCAAGTCTATTTCAGCGCGCCCACACACCCGTTAAAACACTTCACTTATAAAAGTGTTGCGAACTTTGTCTTTCTACAGTAGTTTTCCCTCTTCATCTCCGTTAACTTATTCTACTTCCAGTCATTCGTTGCGTTCAATTATCTTCCACGAAGCAGAAATTAGTACATTAAACGAAAATAGAAACGCGCGCCTGGTGTACGCTTGATTTTGAATCACCATCACTTGGATTATTTTTAGCACAGTGATGTTTACATTGACGTTCCGTTTTACAGCGAACTGAAATTCAAAAATAATGCACGAATTTTTATACGTCCTTTGCCATTCCTGTTTTCGATAAACTTTGACAAGTTTCTTTTTCCAGATCACTGAATGTTCTTGGAAAAGATCGTGCTTAAATGTAAAACATTCTCGGTATTTTTGAATCTAATCGGAATTATTAAAAAACAAAACAAGAAAGTTCAGGATAAACTAATTTAATTTAAGTAATATTAAGATTATTAAATTAAATATTAGGAGTAGTAACAGTTAGGATTTAAAAGAAATTGAATATCTGCGAGTTACAATCTGTGAAGATGGAATAGATGACACAGATATAATGAAAAAGAATGGGCAGAGGTTAAAATATGATTAGAATATTACATACAGTACTATGAAATAACAATTTAACAGAAACAATAAAGCAGAATATATTTTATACTATAAAAGAGTCGGCTAGGACATGGGACTGAAAATAATATACAGTAGCGAGCATAAAAAAATGCAACTCTGTAATACACAACCTTACAACGAATCTCTTTTAAAATAACGGTAACTAATTCATCTCTTTTTTGGGTAGTATATTCTTTTGTTTGTGAGTAAGCAATTCTAAAACATTCTGTTTAAATTGTTCATACGCAAAGTTTTAAATTCAAATATACATACATAAACCTTTTCTGTGCACATGAAACGTACGATTTAATCTAATACGCGCAATTAATACACGAAAGTCATGATAACCTTTTTATCGAGCACGAGAACAATGGAGAAACGAGAAATCAATTATTGTAATACAAAAATTGGGAGCATTTTTATTTTGGTAACGCTCATTGCTTTATAAACAGCGGGAAATCCGATTACGCAATAATATTTCTATTTCATAAATGACAAATTATAGTAGTAAATTTATGGGATATATTTTTATACAGACGTCCTATTAATACGTAGCAAACAATATCTCCGTAACAATTGAGAACAGTTCAATATTTCTTTGATATTATTTTTTGTGATATGCAAATCGTAAGTGCTGCAGATGAAACTGCAGTGTGAGGTATAATATTTGCTTGGGTAATCATCTAATTACTTTACGAAAAATATTTTCAAAGTTCAAGGAATTGAAAGCTAATATGACCCTAAAAATTTTAGTTAGTTTTAATTATATTCTGCTTCTATATAGGAATACTAAGTTCGGTTTGGGAGTATTTTACTAGACAGATTCTTTTTATGATATAGTTATGAAATTTACATAATGTTCCAGTATTTTGACATCACAAATTTTTATCTTTATATATTGTAAAAAATGTAAAAATTCCTACATCTTTCAGTATTCCGTGGATCAAACTATTATTTTGAGACAAATATTAATGAAGTCCTTGGTATACGATCTGATTCTGCTTTGTCATTTGCAGAACGCATACATTTCTTCAGAAATATTGCCTGACGAATTTCAGGCTACTTGATACGGTTCCATAGGACCTTTAGCAATCAGAAAACTTATACTAAATTGGAATATGCTTCTCTTGTTTGGTATTCGCATTATGTTCCTTGTCAAATTATATTAGAAAGAATTCAGAATACGTTTTTAAAATATTTGTCTTTCGAAATAGATGTGTGTGTATCCTAAACATATACAATAATATATACAAACTGTTATCAGATAGACATAGTTTTACTCTCTTATTGACTGCAGATCCGAAGTAAGAGGCAAATTTTCGTTTAAGTTAGTGAATAACTAAGTTTATGCTCCATCATTACTTGCTCGTGTTCATTTTGTACGTCGGTTGTCTTTTAAGTTTTGCATGTCAAGCTGGAATTAAACAGTAGATAGCTTTTAAAGACGTCATTGTTATTCGAAGTATTCTCCACGAAGATTAATGCACTTTTGTAGCGCTCGATCCAACTCTGAAAGCACTTGTTCCAATCGATTGTTGATACAGTCAAAATTGTGTTTTTGAAGGCATTGGCTGCTCCTTCTAACGACTAGAACCTTTGACAACGCAGTCCGTTCTTGATTTTCGGAAAGGTAAAGAAATCGTTGGGACTTAGGTTCGCATTGTACGAAGGCTAGTCCAACGATTCGACGTTTTCTTGCGTTAAAAATTCAATTGTCTTGTGTATTGTGTGCGAAGTTGCTTTGTTTTGTTGGAGGATGATTTTTCGAAGCTCAGCGATGACTGGCGGCAAACAAATGGTTGTATACCAATCGACAATAACAGCTTTTCGATCTTGGGATTGTTGGTATATGACCTGACCAGTTCTTTGATCTTGTAAATGAATTTTTACTACACGACCTGCTTCCGATACAAATGTTGCGACTATCTTTTTGAAGATACGTCGAGACTTTTTTCGGCTTTTCTTCACTTCACAAACAGACGACTTGCGTTTATTTTCTGGCTCGTATGAGTAAATCCAAGATTCATCTCCGCTGAAAATGTTGTACACGTTTTTAGAGTTTCCGGCGTTGAAGCGTTCTAGAATTTTTTGACACCAGCTGCTTTCTGTTCTTCGGTCAACAGGTACTGTATTTAACGGGAAACTAATTTTTTTAAACACAATTCTTTATGCAAAATTTTTTGAACTGAGGTTTTTGAAATCCCTAATAATTCTTCACTCTAGCGATTTGTCAGATGCCGAACTTCGTTGATGATCTTGCGCACACCACCGATGTTTTCCTGAGTGACCGCTGATTTTGGTGAACCTGCTCTTGGATCGTCGCAAAGACTAATCCGTCCACATTTGAATTCTCAATACCAACGAGAAATTGTTACTGATGCGGTGCTTCATTGCCGAAAACAGAATCCAACTCGGCGAGGCATTCTTGTTGAGATAATTGTCTTCGAAAATCATAAAAGTTATTCCGCGAAAATGTTCTCCAACTTGTCAATTTTGACAGTTTGTTGTAGCTACAACACTACACGTATCATACTGAAACTTTGGATTTAGGTTAACTAAAGACGGAGGTTAAATTTAATACTGACATTTGATTAGTGGCGCCCTCTGCGTCTCACTATGCAATACTTAAAAGACATCCCACGCACTACCACAACATGCAACAAGAATCGCCGACAGTTTTGTTGTTCCGAGAGCGAGATAGAGTATCTTATATAAAGTATCAGTTATGTATATGACGAGAAATGCTAATGTATTATATAACGATATCTTTCACACCTCATATGAATAATTTGAATTGTTATATATATTATACTTCGCTTTACTTTTTTCTTCTTAATATTAGTGGAGAAATTATTTTAATTTTTTTGTATTTACACATGCTTAATTCTGTATTTTGTTTATATTGTCCTATTAGGTGATTTTTTTCTGTTGGGAAATAAATCATAATATTATTATAAAAGGGTAAGTATTTATTTACTATTTACCTGCTAAATCCACTACACTTTTTTGAAGCATGCATCACTGACCGAAAAGTCGTAGTACCAAGGCTACTAATTGGATTTACCTCAAAATAATATCTTGTAATCAATAACAATAGCAATAGCAATATTATTATTATCTACAAAATGAATCTTTTGAGTAATTATATACACCGTGGACACACTAATTGGTTTAGCACGCGCTCTATTCATTTCAGCAGCAATTTCTGGTACTGTTTTTCGTCTATCACGTCTACTTATCCGTGTTAGATGCCGGTCATCTGCAGATGTCGTCGCTTTGCGTGGTCCAGATCTTCTTTTGTTGGAAAATGTACCACTTTCTTCAAATTTTTTAACGTTATAATCAACGGTTCTGCGATTTAATTATAATTCTTTTGCAATTTCGCGATTACTTTTACCCGTACGATGATAAGCAATTATCATAGCACGCACTTCAACAGATAATTCCTTCGTCTTCGGCATTGCATTAAAATATTCACAATAACTCTCTATTTTACTGTTTTCGCAACGAAAGATGAATGTTTGAATAACACATCCTAATATTGTAATTAGTTAGTACAATAACACAATATTGGTAATACCTTTCGGAAATGCAGGTAAAACTGCTAATACTGTAGGGATTAGCCTATATAATATTTATGGTATTTTTCCAATTTGACACCTTTACGATATATCATAAACAATTTAAAATTTTCGTAGAAATTCATATGGAATTACTTCCACTAATAATATTGTTGAATAATTATAATACAGATTTTTCGAAAGATAATCCGTATTTCATGAAACACATAAAATTGGGGTGGGCAAATAAATATGACCGGTAGTGTATGTAGGTGGTCTTAATTTAATGGTCAGGAATGTATTCATCTGGGTTACGTAATGTATTTAGCAACTCGTGCTTGCGTTGGAATATGTATTCCCTGTTAGATATTTACATATGTAAAGCTATTAATTCCAGTAATATGTAAATTCGAGATTGAATATAAGGGGCATGAAACAACAATCTAATATAAATGTAAAGCGAATGTTTTGCTTAGATTCTTGTAATAATATGACAATCAAACATTAATTTTATTAATTAATTCTTCAATAAAGCAGGCTTTATAATTAAAAATTGCTCTACAATTTTAAAGAATGTGATGTATTATTCTCAAATATTTTAGGATAAGGTTGCTTAAGTAAGCAAAGCACGTCTTGGTCACTGAACTACAGCACATGTACCCGAACTTACTTTACGATGAAAATTTCAACGCTAAATTTTCAGATCCAACATTCATAAATATTTAGCTGTGTTAAAGGAATCTTTCAATAAGTTTTTGATATTTTATTCGCACTTCTTTGGCAATTATGCGGACGCTAAAGATAAACAACGACTGTAAACCTAAACTTACCTATAAAAAATGTTCTATTGTGTAATTATAAATACACGTATTTGTCAATACAAAAATGCTTGAATGCTTGTTTCAGATATAACTGAAACAGTAACATAGCGACTGCTTTTTTGTAGGTTTCGACGTCTTCTTCTTATGTTTGATGTCAAGAATTTTCTTGTATGTTCGACACACTTTTACCGTGAACCATTAAATTACCGTTAGGTGGGCTGGTTTATGTGAATTGAAACTGGGGACGACGGACTTTTTTCCATTAATTGAATACGTTAACGCATTCGGTAAATGGAATGAATTCTGACATTAACATTTCTGCGTTTCTGTAACTAGAATTTTTGTAGTTAGATAGATGTCGTTTTACCAATTCTGGACCACTCCCCCTTTCGTGCAGAATAAAAAAATTTCACTCAACAATAAAAGAATAAATCTTAATAATTTACGTTTTAAATAATTCAAAACAAATAAATTAATTCATTATGTACACTACCGCTCACGAAAATTTGATCACACAATAAAAAAAATACAAAAGAAATAAAAGCACAAAATCCTCAGTATTATTCCAAAAGTATATAGGCTGTCCCAGAATATGTGGACAATTTTTTGAGTAATGCAAAATTTATGTAAAAATAACAGTAGGTATATTCTCTTATTATTTTTTCGATAAAACACAGTCCTGATGTGATATTTTATTCTTAAAATATCATGACTTATTTCAGATAATTTGAAAAATTTTGAATATAGAATACACATTTAAAGAATATGTGAATATGTATTTAATATATACGGTTTATTTTTGTTCCTTATCATGCTTTAGAAGCTAGGAGATTATACGAGGATAGTTTGACAAGTAGTGAGAATGACACATAGGTGGCGCTCTAACTGGTAAAACAAATGCACTGTAATTTAGGTTGACTATTTATATGTTTACATTCCGATATTTAGATAAATCGGTTGATTAGTTGACCGCTGATTGAAAAAGAAGCAACACGTCGTTTTGTTAAAATGGAAAAAGCAGAGTATCGTGCGGTGATTAAAAAATTCGTAATTAAGGGTATGAAAGCTACCGAAATAAAAGATGAGTTACGGGAAACATTAGGTGAATCTGCTCCATCATCCGCCACAATAAGTAGATGGGTAAATTAATTTAAACGTGGCAGAACAAGCTGGATTGATGAAGCGCGCTCTGGAGCACCCAAAATCGTGACTTCTAAGGAAATGATTATAAAAATCCATAATATTATTACGCAAGATCGACGACTCAAAGTGAGAGAGATAGCATACATGGTAAACATTTCCACAGAACGCGTACACCACATTTTAACGAAAGAATTGGGCCTTTCCAAGCTTTCGGCAAGATGGGTACCGCGATTGCTTACGACTGATCAAAAGTTCACTCGTTTGCGCATTTCCAATGAGTGTTTGGACCTTTATAAGCGGAATCCGTTTATTTTTGGTAGGCGAATTGTTATTTGCGATGAAACTTGGATACACTACAGTACACCCGAAACTAAACAACAGTCGAAACAATGGTTAGAACGTGGTTCTGCACCTCCAAAGAAAGCGAAAACCACTTTATCTGCAGACAAGGTGATGGCATCAATTTTTTGGGATTCAAAGGGCATTTTGCTCATTGATTACCTTCAGAAAGGTGCCACAATAAACGGACAATATTATGCAGAACTTCTACAAAAATTAAATGTTGAGATTCGTGCTAAACGGCCAGGAATGGCAAAGAAAAAACTCTGTTTCACCAAGACAACGCTCTCTCGCATATCAGCACAGTTGCGATGTCCAAAATCCACGAGTTGCATTTTCAATTAGTACCGCATGCGCCTTATTCGCCGAATCTAGTCCCTTTCGACTTCCATCTTTTTTTCAAAATTGCAAACGGCACTAGGTGGAAAGAAATTTTCGTCTAACGACCAGCTTATCATCTTCGTAAATGAGTATTTTGCAAGTCTTCCGGGATCGCATTTTATAGATGGCAAAAGGGCATTGGAGCACCGTTGGAATAAATGTATTGCTCTTTTAGGAGAATATATTGAAAAATAAAAATTATTTTGTAATTAAGAAATTCGTTTTTCTTTTCCATTCTCACGACTTGTCAAACTACCCTCGTATATAAAATAGTTTCCAAACCGTAGAAAACCAGATAGGAAAACTTTTGAACAGCTTTATTGACGTTTAAGAGAAATGAGTAAGAAATGAGAGTTATTTATGGCCGCTGTATATTTAAAACGTTTTCTGCATAATTCTAGGTAAATTTGAAAAATATTCTGTTAATGGCTCAAAGAGAGACTTGCATTGTTCCTTTAGAGGAAAATTTTTCAGATACTGTGGCCGCAGAGTTTTTAACTTGTATTCGAAAAGTTGCAGCTTAGTGTAATTGTTCTAAAACAAGTGTTTCGAGAATTCAACATTAATAATTGCTATACTTAGATAGGGAAAAGTTCATATTCTTCATCGAAATGGTTTCTCTGCTGGAATGCATTTTGCAAATTGATTACTAGAACAACATAGAACCCAAAAACATGGACTGATGAAAACTCCCCAAACTACAATTGCCTGGAAACACCAGCATAATTAATGTCTGGGTGGAGAGGTCTATTTGCGTCAGCCGCATGTTTAAACGGGACGCTTTAATTAGAGCTTCTGCAGAGGACTCTGGGAGATCTTTCAGGAAATGTCAACTTGAAATCCGCCGTAGCATTTGGTTCATGGTGTTCGCTTCTTATTTAGTAACGTAAATAACGAACATCCAAACCAATGAATTGGTCAAAAGGGGCACTAATGTGTGGCTTTCTCGATCACCTGATTTAAAGCCATTAGACTTTCATCTATGAGGGCATCTTAAAAGTATAGTTGATTCAAATTGAGTGAATACCAGGGAGAGACTGACATTAAGAATGGAGTATTGCGGTGCCGTGCAAAGCCGTGGAGATCATTTACCCCAAATGCTATTCCATACATATACTTTAATGTAAATAAAATAATAAAAAAATTACAATTTTTAATTATAAACTTGTGTTCTCTATCAAAATTACTTCTTGCATGTATTCAGGAACAGCTTCTGCACGTTTTCAGTTATATATCAATTACACTCTCAAAAATATCATATTTTCCCTAATTATCAAATACTGTAAAGAAAAAAAAAATCAAATTTTTGCAAAATGATATTATATATAATATTTATATATATAATATTTATTATATTTAGCTAGTAACTTTAGCTTCTTTCTGATATATCTACGATGTGCTATTTCTATGGCCGCCACTGTAAATTAATACGTAAACAGAAGATTCTACATGGATGTTCACAATGCATACCTAGTTGGTATTAATTATTCGTACTTCCGATTAATTCATGCGGGGTCAACACAGTATGGTAAGGCATGTTATTTTCATATTTTCTCCGCAATTATGCACATACTAGTTTCATCATTACCAGAGAATTCGAGTTTTTTCATTAGCATCACTGTCGGATGTACGTATTATAGATGCAATTATGCATTTAGAGACGGAATATATTTTCACTTAAGATGGTATGACGAAGTCGTTTCTACATCCCGGATGGAAAGGAAAGCTATTAGAGGTATATTTACTCGTTGAATGATAAGTTGATTTATCAGTAGACGCCTGTTATAGCTTATTACTAGAGGTGGATAGTCGTGTCTGCCAAACAGGGGCAGTCAGTCCATCGTGAAGCGACAATCGATCTGATGCATATATATATATATACACACACTACCGTCCATAAGTTTAATCGCACTACAGATAATTTTAATTGCAGAAGGAAATAAAATATTCAAATTAATATATTGAAATTTTATCTAAACTAAAATCATTTTACATATTTGCACGTCATTTAACCGAAGTATTTTGTATAAATGAATGAATGACTTATTTTCTATTATAAGAAATAATATTCAGGTAAGAAATATAATGAGGGTGTCATGGAGATTATCCCTTACTCGGAATTGTTTATTGTATGGTTTATTACGTGGACGTAATAGTCTCTTCCTGATATTTGTGCGCTTGTAAGGGTATATTTTATGTCTATTACACAGTGAATACTCAGTATTCACGTGGCTAATAAAGTGTCAGCAAGTGCTATCGAGTGAGCGTATTTTTTTTAATTGTGTTTAAAACATGGCAAGGAGAAAGCAACTCACTCTTGAAAAAAGGGCAAGAATTATTGCTTTGCACGAAACAAAGCTTTCCAGAGCATTCACCCGAAAACTAAAAGTTTCCGAGTATTGTGTTCGTGAAACTATAAAGGGAATGACAGAAACTGGCTAAATCGGAGACCGAAAACGCAGTGGACGGCCAAGCATGACTACTAAAAGAAAAGATGAATATCTGAAATTAATGTCCTTGCGCAATCGTCGCATTACAGCCCCGGAAATAGCAACACAATATAACGTACACCACGAAGCCACGGTTAGCGTAACAATAACCAAACGCCGTTTAGCTGAAGCTGGACTTAAAGGTCGAGTAGCAGAAGAAAACGTCTGTCTGAACAACATAAACAAAAAAGATTATCTTGGGCGAGAACACACAGGTACTGGACTGTCGGAGAATGGCAACAAGTCTTACGGACAGACAAATCCAAATTTTAAATTTTTGGAAATAAATGCAGTACTTTTGTTCGCCGTCGTGTCGGGGAGGGAATGTTAGATGAATGTGTGGTTAAGACAGTGAAACATGGTGGTGGTAATGTGAGGGTTTGGGGTTGCCTTGGAGGTGAGCACATCGGAAAATTGGTGCAAATCACAGAAAGAATGACAATAGAACTCTATTTGGGTATATTGCAAAAGCATGCTCTTGCGTTAGCGATGGAGCTAATGGGTCCGGGGTTTGTTTATCAGCAAGATAACGACCCCAAACACACAGCAAATATTGTAAAAAGGTTTTTCGCCGACCAAACTGAAAGAGGAATCCTTATATTGTTGACATGGCCACCCCAAAGTCCGGAGTGCAATCCGATATATGTAGCTGTTATGAGACTGTTTGGATCGTGAAGTGCGTAAAATACCTCCTACTAGCAAGACAGATCTTTGGGGTACGTTGTGGAATGCATGGAACTCTATCGATGGGGTATATATCGACCGACTAGTTGAACGGATGAGACGTGTTTGTGAAGCCCTGACCGCAGCTAGGGGTGGTTACTTTGACGAAAGTAAAATTTAAGCTAACTTATAATATTACTTAGATTAATAATGTCGATTGCTTGATATGTTAATTTAGTATTTTATAAATAAATTTGCCATGAAAATAAACAGTCTCTTTAATATCATCGCGCAATTAAAATTATCTATAGTGCGATTAAACTTAGGGACGATAGTATACATATTGTCTAATTTTGTCATTAATAAAATTAGAATACGCTATAAGAGGAATTTCATGACTGATATGTTAAGCTAATTAAAATTTATTTAAAAAATAATAAACATACTGTATATGATATGCACCAAACTCCAGTATAAATAAACTAAGAATGTATCTATAAAGAATTGTAACTAATTACAAGTGCTCACTTTGGCGTATATAAACTCTTACGTCAATGTAAAATGTATTTATGTATAATATGAGATAGAAGATAAAACCTTATATCTGTCAACGAGAATAATTATATAACACGTACATATATGATTGCTCCTATTTAAATTGTTCTTAGAATGTTAATGACCTGAAAGAGAATTAAAACAAATTAGTATGAAGTTATTTTATGACAAGCGAAAGCAAACATTAATTAAAAAATGGTAAAAATTGGAAAGAGAATGTTACGAGCTATTGGGTTGGCAACTAACTACTTTCGGCTTTGTAGAATAAAATAAAACACTTTTTTTTTAAACAAAGAATATTTTTTAATCAATTATATATTTTCCATTTTGCTCAATGACCTTTTGCCATCTTTCTTTTAGCTGCATGATTCCGCGCTCATAAAATTTCTGCTTCTTATCAGCAAAAAACTGAACCAGGTGCGAGTGAAGGTCATCGTCATTTGTGAAAGTTTTACCATTCAAAGAATTCTGCAAACTTCGAAATAAATGGTAATCAGATGGTGCTAGATCAGGGCTGTATGGGGGATGTGGCATCACTTCCCAGCCAAGCCCAATAGTTTCCCACGAGTTGCCAAAGATGTGTGAGGCCTTGCATTATCTTGGTGGAAAACTACACCTTTCTGATTTGACAATTCTGGCCGTTTTTCTTTGATTGCTTCATCCAGTTTTATTAATTGTTGACAGTAATTGATCGTTTGGTTCCTTGGAAGCAGCTCAAAAAACACAACACCTTTGTAATCCCACCAAACTGACAGCATGATCTTTTTTGGATGCAATTCAGCTTTCGATGTGGTTTGAGCTGGTTTATCGTGTTTGCTCCATGATCGTTTTCGAACTATGTTACTGTAGAAGGACCCATTTTTCATCACCAGTGATGATTCTTTTTAAGAAAGGGTCGGTTTCATTTCATCTAAGGTGCATATCGCAAAAGTTGATTATTTGTGTTAAATGAATTTCTTTCAATTCGTGAGGTACCCCAATATCAAGCTTCTTAACTAGCCCAAGACATTTTAAATGTTTTTCAATTGTTGTGTGCGATACACGTAGCCTCTCCGCAACCTCTCGAACAGTTATATGACGATCCTCTTCAATTATGACTTTGATTTGGTCATCATCAACTTCAGTAGGCCGACCAGAACGTTGCTCATCTTTGAAGGAAAAATCTCCAGAACGGAATTTTTTATACCAATTCTGACACGTGCGTTCTGTTAAGCAATTAGCACCATAAATTCACATATCTTTTTGTGAGCCGCAGCAGCTTTGTTTCCTTTACGGAAATAAAATAGTAAAATATGTCGAAAATGTTCGTTTCTGCACTCCATTTAAAATTAACCCACAACTAATAGCTTTAATAAAAATCACGCACTACTTGCTTCTGAAGTTACGTCAATGTGACTAGTAGCACGCGCCAAACGGTAAAGTACAGCACTAACATACGTTATACAAACAATAAAGCAACGCTCTCTATCAGTAAAAACCGAAAGTACTTAGTTGCCAACCCAATAGATAAATCTGGTTTAATATGTAAAAACGAATATTAGAATAGCGATAGAATCATTTTAATAAGGAATCGTAAAATATCAAGAAATTATAAGCAATTTTTACTTGATGGTTCCAACATTATTCTAACTTCATTTTTTGGGCCGTAAGCACAGCTATATCCGGAAGATCAACAAATGCGTGCGAATCATTTCATGCGAAATTCAATGCAAATTTTTATAATCCGTATCCAAATATATACAAGTTTGTTGTTCTAGAAACTGTGCAAATGGATACTTGCAATAAAATAAATATTATCATTTATCCGTCAAAATAAATAGTAAACGTCACAAATAACGATTAGGGTATTTGAGTAATTTGGCAGCTGCATATCAAAGCGGTCAAATAGTGGGTGGGTGTCCCAAAATTAACGCAAGATTTGAATTTGTTGCGATTTGTGCAGTAAAGTGTTGGTAACCCTAAAAAAAAAAAACAATTCAACAGCTGACAGTTTAGGGTTATTAAAAATGCAGCGTTACACGATAGAACGTGTCTTCATTATTGAACAATATTTCAAAAATAATGAAAACTTGGCGTCCGCAGTTCGAAGATTTCATACAAAATATGGTCGAAATAGTGTTTGAACTTCGTCAATTGTGAAGAGATTAATTGAATAATTCAGGGAGACTGGAACCGTTGGAGACGCCAAACACATTGGTCGTCCAAAAACAAGTCGTTCAAATGTGAATATCGAAGCAGTGCGTAAGAGTGTCGGTGACAATCCAGGAACCTCAATTCGGCGTCGTGGACAAGAATTGCAAATTTCAAGAAGCTTTCTACAGAGTATACTCTAAAGATCTGTGTCTGCATGCTTACAAAATTCAATTAACACAACAACTGAAGCCTAATGCCCATGCACAGCGAAGAGAATTCGTTGAATGGATTATTGAACATCAACAAATGGATGCTGATTTTTCGAGCAAAATCATCCAAAGCGATGAAGCACATTTTCACCTTGATGGCTTTGTTAAGTGCTGCTTTTGGGGTTCTGAAAACCCACATGTGATTGTCGAAAAACAAATGCACCCACAACGTGTCACTGTTTGGTGTGGATTTTGGGCTGGAGGCATAATTGGACCATAGTTTTTTGAAAATGAAGCTGGTTAAGAAGTGACTGTTACTGGTGCTAGATATCGCGACATGATAACACAGTTCCTTCTGCCGAAATTGGATGATGTTGATGTGGCCAATATGTGGTTTCAACAAGACGGTGCCACATGCCATACAGCTCGTGAAACAATTCAATTACTGCATAAGACATTTCCTGGTCGTGTACTCTCTCGTTTCGGTGATCAGAATTGGCCCCTAGATCGTGTGATTTAACACCATTAAATTTCTTTTTATGGGGTTATTTGAAATTACAGGTCTATGTCAACAAGCCCACAACCACCCGTGCATTAAAGGACAAACGAGTGCGTGTGTGCATGCAAAGCCGTGGAGGCCATTTGCCCGATGTGTTATTTCATAAATAACCCTATCCTATGTACTTTATGACTCAATAAAAAAATAACAATCAGAAGGCTGAAAACTGTGTTTTCTATTTAATTCAAATCTTGCGTTAATTTTGGGACACTCTTTACAAGGATTGGACTATATAAAAGGCGCTTCCCATTATTATTGAAAACGACGTAAATAATATTGTTTTATTTACCTTACTTTTCTTATATACTTTATGTGTACAAATATATACTTATCGCATGTTCTAATATTTAATAAAATTTTGTTTCCTTGAGGTTGTTTATAATTTTTTATATACTTTATGTGTACATACATGCGATTAAAGAGCCTAACTGACCATCGGGGGAAACACTGCTACATCGCATTTAACGACAAGATTGACGCTGTGTTGCAGATGTTTGTCGAGCAAATTCAGATTGTTAATACTTTCGTAGGTAGGTGATTAACAACAACAATAACATAAAATATATTGCCTATTACTATTTGTTCATACTATATTGCGGTACTTATTGTAAGCCTTTCGCTCACATGTATGCGCTTTTGGTATCATCGCAATGCCCGATATGCAGTAGGTACCACAAAAAGGTTTACAATGTACATGAAAGTACTTACCGAAGTCATGTAGATTCCCTTTATACCATGTAAAAAAAGCAGTACGAGCGTGTCTATGATTCATAACATAATAGTGATTTGTTTTCAGGTAAATCTAGTAATGTGCGTAATATATGAAAAATTATTTTGCATGATTTTATTTATTTATATATATATATATATATATATATATATATATATACACATATTAATGTTCATTTCATCTATTGATGTGATGATTTTATATATAAGTATATATATAAAATCATCACATATGTCAATAAGACATATATATATATATATATATATATATATATATATATATAAATGTTCATCAATTGATGTGATTATATATATATACTTATATATATTAATAAAATACAGTAAATGAAATTCAATTAAATTAATAATTATTCACAATTATTATCAGAATAGTTATCTTATAAATTAATTCGAAATTCTATTTGATTTAATAAGTTCATCGTCATCTTTATCAAGCACTCTAAACTGGCATTAACTTAAAAGAAACCAAAAGATATATCGTCGGGACTTTTACTTAAAATAGTAAACCTTGGAATTAAAATTACATTAACGAAATTAAATATTCTACAGAAAGTAGCACGCAAAATGCAGTGTTCGTTCCTTCATCTTCCAAAATTCTTCGTTATTTTCCGAAGTGGAGTTAATACATACATTTTTTAAATATTGCCCAAATAACAAGAGAGAGAATGCTGTTGTTTAAAGCTTTTTGTTATTAGGTCGAAAATGTAAACAAACTCGTGTGCTGTTTGAATTTCACACTATGGACACCATTGTTCACATCTCTTTTAATGGAACGTACAAGACCTCTCTTTTTAGTTTGATATAGTTACCGCTCGACTTAGAAATATACAATTTAAATATTAAATCTCTTAGTGGTATTGATTACACATCGGTGACGGTTTGAACTGCCTGAAACATACGTATCAGCTTCGCTCGCTAGCTTTGCATGATACCTAAATATCTCCGATTTAGTAATAAACTACACCGACCTAACTAAATAGTGAAAGCGCTTTCTAAGTTCATTTTATCTTCGAACAATTCTGTTTATCATTTAAGTACGAAAGTAATTTTTGTTACTTAAAGTGATATATGATTATTTATATGCCATTTTTACACAACAGTGTTTTTTCGTTTGAGTCAGTACTGTACACGTAGTAAAGGTGCGATGTGTGTACATGAAACTGTGCCGCTACAGGTGAAAAACAAATAGATCTTTGAGAACAGAATTTATTCATTAAGCCGTAAGTAATTAATGACGAATGATAATGCTTGACCTTTTAATAATTGTACAAATATTTACAATAAGAACGTAGATTTAAATTCTGAGACTTTACATGCTTAACGTTAAATAAATTGTTATATACATTATGTCACATTCTGAGAAATAAAACATGGAAATTTGTAATAACTTATCTGTTACTAAACAAGAGAGAGTGTATTTTTCTTCGTGCTAAATGAAAACGTTGCTAAATAGTGAACTTTAATCTCATCTTATCATGTATAACCTCTATATAAGTTTTTATTTTCCTTTTCAATCGTTATTTCCTTATTTTCGCATACTGCGAAGGATATCCTCAAATTGTTGGTTTGCGCGAGAATCAATGTGTTTATTTATAACCTTCGATCATTATTCTATGTTTATAAACGACTTCCTTCCTCTACCTACGTAAAATAGGATTATATTTACTAATCGTTAACAGACACAAAACAAAATAATGGTATTTATCGGGTAAATATTACTTGTGATCATTGCTCGGTATTAGGAGGATTAGAACATGGAACTTTAATTTTGATACATAACTTGACTCTTCGCTGTATGTTATTGAAGACAACTTAAACTTTGTGGTGTAACTACGAGGGAGCGTTTTTATATTCGCGGAATGGGGGACAAGGGGTGGAAATAAAAAAACCAAATTATTTTTCTTTTTCAATATATTCACCTGCAAGACGGATACATTTTTCACATCTTTCAATTAATTTATTTATACCCTCATAAAAAAAATGATTTCTCTTTATCTGCAAAATACGCCGAAACTGCCTCCTTGACTTCATCATCGGCAGTAAATTTTTTACCCCGCAGCTCTTTTTTCATTTTCGGAAACAGGTAATAATCACTCGGGGCCAGATCTGGGCTGTAGGGTGGGCGATTCACAATTTCGAAGCCCACCTTATGCAGGGCAGCTAACGCAACGCGGCTCTTGTGGACGGGCGCGTTGTCGTGCAAAAGCAGAACACCTTTTGTCAATTTTCCACGTCTTTTCTCTTTAATGGCTTCTTTTAGTCGCTCTAATATTGAAGCGTAATATTCTCCGGTTATAGAAACACCTTTATCTTTATAATCAATCAACAATATTCCTTCCGAGTTCCAAAATACGGTTACCATGAGTTTCCCAGCTGATTGTGACACTTTAAATTTCTTGGGAGGTGCTGTGCCCTTTTTATGACACTGCATGGAGTCTTGTTTGGACTCAGGTTCATAATGATGAACCCAAGTTTAGTCTCCAGTAACAATTCCACTCAATATACCATCCTTGTCTTCATTACAGAGGTTCAAAAATGCACGCGAACACTCTACGCGCTGTTGTTTTTGCGGCGGCGTGAGCATTCTCGGCACCCATCTTGCGCTGACCTTAGACATGCCGAGATGATCGTGTAGGATTTTAAAAATTGTTGTATCGGATACTCCAACCATTTCTGCGAGTTGTTTCTTCTTTAGTCGAGCATCTTCGAGTACAATTTGTTCAACTTTTTGGATAAGTGCTGGCGTGGTCACCTCAATGCTCCTGCCCGGCCTCGGGTCGTCTTCAAGGGATTCCCTTCCTTGTTTAAATAAACTATGCCACTTGTACACCATGGTTTTTCCTGGACAAGAGTCGCCGTAAACCAATGACATCCCATTCATTATGGTCGCGACTGATTTTCCTTGCCTGGTAAGGAACTTTATAACGGCACGATATTCGATTTTTTCCATATTTCACTTATCACTCCTGATTATGTTACTTGGTCGACGATAGCTCAAAGACTAACTGTCTAGTAACAATGAAACTTCGTATTTATACTAATCATGAGCCGCTGCACAGGCCACGCCCCCAATGCGCCTACTCACCCCTCTACAACCCGCTCATTCCGCGAATATAAAAACGCTCCCTCGTAGGTGTTTAATACCTACGTGCCACCGTGTAGAGTAAATATAATTATTATTAATAACTTTAAGTACGGTAAGCTGTCGTAACGAGTTGTATAAAATTGTATGTATAATCTATTATCAAGTTTATTCCTTCAATATTTATTATTTCCCAAATTTCAGAATGATATTGTATGTAGATACATGTAGGTTTTCATTAAAAATAAGTAAAGGATAATTGTATCATATTATTTTTGAAATAGACTAGCTAAACTATAATATTGTCACGAAACTTTTAGCGGGCATTGTATGTGTCTAGTACAAGAAAACGTCTGAAAGAGAAAATTGGAGAGTGTGTCTGTTCTGCAAAAAGAAAATTCCCGATTTTACAGTTTTATATAAGGAGCAGCAAACGTACATCAGAAATTACTGGTTAGTCTGGTAGTGACTCGTAAAGTTCGATACTTGATATAAATACATAACAATATCACAAACACAACTTTGCCTCTCCTATAATGTCTGTACATTTGTCACACAGCAAAACAAAAAGAAAACTTGTCATTTTTTTTGTATTGAAACACACACCTTAAAAATTCGCATTTGAAGAAATAGAAAGTCAATAGGAACATTGTCGGTGACTTCGGAATTGCTGTCAATCTGGTTTAAGTGGGTAATCAATATCCTCATGAAGGTTTGGCACTAAGTAAATCAATGTCTGCTGGTTTTCTCGAATCAGGAGGAGTAGGTTCTTCATCAATCAGGAGGTCATCGTCAAGTGGTCTTCTTTTTAAGTCAGGTGCAGTTAGGTATGCGGGGCACAGCTTCGTCGCCGACGATAGTGGCCGAAGAGGGGACACATATGTTGATGTAGGCTCGGTGTTAATGTCCGGATGACCGCGGATCGAGGCCAGCAGCAACAGGTTGTCGCCGTCGCATGTGTACAGGTATACGTGTAAGTTTACTCCTGTGTGTTTGTGTGTGTATATGGATGAGGAGTAGCGACACGACGCATCACCGCGCAGCCGGTCGGTAACGGTTGGGTGGTAGAGGTAGGTTGCTTTTAACGGATGATTTTAATTTATTAATTGGTTGTTTGAAAAATTAGATATTCCTGTAATTGCGAAACGCTGTACTTTCTAGGAGCATCTCCGGAAAGAAGTGCTAAAAATGAAAATATTGTCAAAGGTGAACAATGTATTTGGAGTTCTAGACATGTGAATTTTTGTACCTGTCCAAAATTGTTTAATTTTTCTGTCTCAGATGCCCTCACAGCTACAGATTCTTGTCTTATTGTGCCTTCCTTCGAGCCATTTGTTACCGAATTTTTATTCAGTATTTAAATATCTTAATCACTTGAGGTTGATATATACCCCTTTCCACATTAATTTTCGTATTCTGTATACGTATTTCGACAACTAAGTTGTCACCATCAGTAGATAATTAAACAGTGTCGCATCTGGAAACTACGGCAAAAACCCGCATGAAACAAATTCCGTACACGATTTGTATCGTCCAAAGCCAAAACGCAAGTGAGTTGCCTGGTTTATGTATTTCAGGCGAACAGTGCAGTCTAGTGATCAGCAGATCAATTACACTTAATCTATAATTCTTTAAAATCTTCAAAACGCACACTGTGTGTGCGTAATGTGCGTTTTGGCTTCCGACGGTACAGATCGTGTACGAAACTTGTTTAGTGCGGGTTTTTGTCGTAATTTCCAGCTGCAACACTATTTAATTATCTGCTGATGATGACAACTTAGTTGTCGAAATACATATACAGAATACGAAAATTAATGTGGAAACCTTAAGTGACTAAGTTAATCAACCACAAGCTCCATCGAAATTACAATTTAAATATCTTCACATTATTAATAATACAAAAAATTACAAAGACCTGGGGTGATGTAACAATTTATTATAATTCAACAGAATGCACTGGTTAGCTAACTGAGATAAACGCGTGACCTTTCAGATAAATATAAAGATGCTACTCGCTATATACAGAACAATTCTCAGGCGATTCGGATTATGAAGAAGATTACATAAGCACCCCTTTAATTTGAACAGCGGAAAAATCTCATAAAATATTTACGCGTTCAATGATGATCAGAATCACTGATACAGACATCTTTCTTATAAAAAATAGTAAAGAAAACAAAGAAATTAGTATTACAATTTTACGATTACAAATAAAATTTATTACCTTATATTATCTATTTATATGTATACGCACTTGTCTTGTTTGAATGCAGGTGGTCTATGCTTTAGACCGCTTTTTACAGATGCGCTTCATGCACTTACTAATTATTCCCTCTCCAATAATACTAAACGCTGCCTATTGATCTCCGCTTGTGAAATATATATATATATATATATTTCACAATGCTCGTAATAATTCTTCACTGCAAGAAATAACTGATATCCTCTAAATCAGACTACCTACACACACACTCTGAACAGAATGATCTGCTATACAGATCAAACGCTGCTTCTTTTTTCTTGAGTTCTTTGGCACATGTGCTGTCTCCGGGCTCTTAAGTGCATTTCCTCTCTCTAAGCGCTTTGGCTTCTATGTCCTCTGATTAAAACTACCCTCTTCCTGGTTTATTTTTGTGCACATTATAAACTGAGACAATATCCATAGTAGATTCAATAACTCTCTAGATCTCTACCAGAGTATAAGTATATGTAAAGTATATACAAAGTATAAATAGAGGATTATATAAATTAAACATCCTTTTCAAATTAAATAGAGAATATCAAAATGGGAAAACCTATAATATAAAGAACACAAATATAAATTCATATCAACAATACGATGCATTTATATCTTTTGTAGAATTAGAAGTTTTCTGAGAAATACTCTGTACATGAGTATGTATGTATATATATGAATTGAGTTTTGATCATATGATAAAATACGTTTTGCAAAAAATAGAATTAAATATAGAACCATTTCTTTATTTTAATCCAAATATTTAGAATTTATACGCTATTGTATTTACTAATTATTAAATTTTGTAGTGAATATCTTAGTTGTTTTAAAAAATATCGTCCTTTTTATCAGTAGACTCTCAACAATGATTATCTTACAAAGACGAATATAGTTAGTGGTTTAAAATTGATGACAGTAGTTCAATGAACTAACTGGTGAAATTTTGTGGCAAGTCGGTATCCGCTTTCTTATTACATGTTTCATATGTGGCAGCGGCAATTTGTATTAGTAGGTACATTAGAATTAGCTTATGTTTCTTTAAGAGGTAGCAGCATGGACGAAAACTTCAGGTATTCTATTGTAACTGGCGATGAGACGTGGTGTTTTCAATATGATACAGGGACCGAGCGTCAAAGCTCTGAATGGAAGCATCCAAGCAAAGATAGACAGAAAAAAAGCCGTTTGGAGAAGTCAAAAGACAATGTTGATTTGTTTTTATCACTCGATAGGCATAGTGCACAAAGAGTTTGTACCAACTAGTCAAACAGTCAATGCCGTATATTATTTTGGTATTTTAAAGCGTCTTTTGGCGTGTATTCGCCGTGTGCGCCCTCAAAATCGTGAAAAAGGTAGCTGGAGTCTCCTCGCTCGAAGCTTATCACTGATTTTCTAACTACAAATTTCATTTTAACCATCCACCATTCACGGTATTCACCGAATTTGACCCCCTGTGATTTCTATCTATTCCCCGAACTACACTTGTCGATGAAAGGACAGCGGTGTGCCGACGTCGAAGCCATTAAAAAGGCGTCGACAGCGATTTTGAAGGGCATCTCTAAAAATGAACTTAAAAATTACTTCGCCATGTTAATTGGCCGTGCAAAATGTTGTATTGAAGTCGAATTTTGAATAAAATAAATGAATTTTACCAAAATAGTAAACTTTTGTTTTCATTTTAAAAAACTTCCGTTTTCTCTGAGACAGACTGTATATTTAATAATAATTCTGTTCCACAATTGAAAAACACAACTGGTAATAGTTAAAAATGTATACCTGTCTTTGCCATGGCTATATTTTCTTAGAGCTTTTTATGATAATATGTAAAAACACCACGCAAGCAAAACAATGGATTGAAAAAGCTTGTCCATCAAAAGCAGATTTGTCGGTGGTAGAATGAGATATACATTTCTTGCGTCGTTCGTAGAATGAGATATACAGTTACTTCAAGACCATATTTCGATGTATTTTATGTGAAATATAAAATTTCGCGCGAATTATTCATGCAGCTTATAACAACGCGCTGGACGTCATGGGAATTTAAATTTCTCACTATTGAACACACCTGCCTCGGTTTAATAATCTTCGTACACGAATCTCATGAATCGAAAGTGCAACCATAAATACACATATACGATGTTCGTTTTATCTCATCACCAACGACGCGCGTTTTATTTATTGAATACGGTGGTGGCCGACTTTCTCATTAATTTGATAAGGATGCCCAGTTCGGCTTCTGTATTCTATCTGTGTGTAGGGAGCAATGACATCAGTATAAACGATAACATTCTGAACTCAATAAAAATTTCACAACTGTGACATTAAAATGGGTTGCGCAAATATCGCGTCCATTTTAAGGCTAATCTTTTACAAGAGGAGAATGTCAAAAAGTAAACAGATACGCCTGACTTAAACATAAACTGTATTGATAACATTCATCCAGAAGTTCAATAAAAATATAAATTAATTTCTTCAGACGTGAAAATTTCCTTTCTTTGGTAACTGCGAATATGTAATGGGATGTGCTTGTATCAGAACATTTTTAAATCGCTCGAACATGTCTTTATTATATTAGTCAGAATGTGAGTGATACTACAGTTTTTGCCATTCTGTTTGAGAATTCCTAATTGAAAATAAAAAAAAAATTGTGCTGTTCACGTTAGTTAATATTTATTATTGTGGAATAAGGCTAATGTGGACAACTACAATGACCAAACAATGTAATAGATTCTTGATTGTAAATTTTGTCCATACCTGGCTAGACTATTAAGTTGGATAATTCATTTGTTATCATAAATATACTTTTCGAAGTTTCTAACAATTCTGAATAAATTTTACTAGTATAAACGTATTATACCATCCCGTCGCCTTTGTAGAATTTAGCGACCGCAGGGAGTGATAATAATAATAACATAAATTATGAATTATTATTACGTCCGTCTTATTGGTAAGCGATTAGCGACCCCAACACTTAATGCTATGAATAAAATAAATAAATATATGTATTTTATAGACTAATGGTCTGGGAATTTAAGAAATGTGTACATTTATATTTTCGGGAAAGTACAGTAAAATGCATTTAAAATACATTACGAAGGTAGTTTGACAAGTAGTGAGAATGGAAAAGCAAAACGAATTTTTTAAATATAAAATAATTTTTATTTTTCAATATATTCTCCTAAAAGAGCAATACATTTATTCCAACGGTGCACCAATGCGCTTATGCCATCTCTAAAATGCGATTCCGGAAGGCTTGCAAAATACTCATTTACGAAGATGATAAGCTCGTCGTTAGACGAAAATTTCTTTCCACCTAGTGCCGTTTTCAATTTTGGAAAAAGGTGGAAGTCGGAAGGGGCTAGATCCGGCGAATAAGGCGCATGCGGTACTAATTGGAAATGCAACTCGTGGATTTTGGATATCGCAACTGTGCTGGTATGCGAGGGAGCGTTGTCTCGGTGAAACAGAATCTTTTTCTTTGCCATTCCAGGCCGTTTAGCACGAATCTCAACATTCAATTTTTGTAGAGGTTCTGCATAATATTGTCCGTTTATTGTGGCACCTTTCTGAAGGTAATCAATGAGCAAAATGCCTTTTGAATCCCAAAAAATTGATGCCATCACCTTGTTTGCCGATAAAGTGGTTTCCGCTTTCTTTGGAGGTGCAGAACCACGTTCTATCCATTGTTTCGACTGTTGTTTAGTTTCGGGTGTACTGTAGTGTATCCAAGTTTCATCGCAAGTAACAAATCGCCTGCAAAAATCAACCGGATTCCGCTTATATAGGTCCAAACACTCATTGGAAATGCGCAAACAAGTGAACTTTTCATCAGCCGAAAGCAATCGCGGCACCCATCCTGCCGAAAGTTTGGAAAGACCCAATTCTTTCGCTAAAATGTGGTGTACGCGTTCTGTTGAAATGTTTACCATGTCTGCTATCTCTCTCACTTTGAGTCGTCGATCTTGCGTAATAATATTATGGATTTTTATAATCATTTCCTTAGAAGTTACGATTTTGGATGCTCCAGAGCGCGCTTCCTCAACACAGCTTGTTCTACCACATTTAAATTCATTTACCCATCTACTTATTGTGGCGGATGATGCAGCGGATTCACCTAATGTTTCCCGTAACTCGTCTTTTATTTCGGTAGCTTTCATATCCTTAATTACGAAGTATTTATTCACCTCACGATACACTTTTAACAAAACGACGTGTTGCTTCTTTTTCAATCAGCTGTCAAAAATAACCTAATCAACCGCTTTATCTAAATATCGGAATGTAATCATATAAATAGGCAACCTAAATTACAGTGCATTTGTTTTACCAATTAGAGCGCCACCTATGTATGTGTCATTCTCACTACTTGTTAAACTATCCTCGTATTCATTCTAACTGAGATGTGGACTAATTTAATGACCAAATACTGTACTTTATTTGAAACACCCTTGTATTTTTCTCTGTAGTTTTTTTAAGTGAAAATTTTTGCAATATAATAAAGTGTTTGATATGACAACCAAATTATTTAATAAATTTTAAATAACAATTGAAATGTGGAAAATTTTCTTCCCGTAATTTTCTCATATATTATTTCTTTCTTGTGTATTTTTTTCTATGCATAATTTCTGCCATGTATAATTTTATCACGTAACCGTTTCAAACTAAAACATGACAGCAATGTTCGCATTTTTTCTATTAATTTTTTATAATTTTAAGTACACGTTATAATGTTATTAAACAGAACTGAAAAATTAATTATCTGTGTATCGGGTGTATTACTGTTTCTATGTTAAATGAATGACATAACCTCTTCAAATTATATATTTTCTGAAAAGTATACATTCGCGTGTATTTGTTTAAATTTTGTATTAAAATTTTTTAAATTATGTTTATTTGGAGTTGATGCGAAACTGGAGAACCAACATTCCGTAAGAATGCAGTTTAAGCCGTGGAAAAGATATGTGGTGTATGTGGTATGAGACAATGATGTAAGTGTACAAATAGTGTGTCATTGGTTTGTGAAATTTGACTCTAGGAAGGAATCGTTGGTTAATAACACAAATCTACCTGACGATGAGTGAATCTCTGAAACATATGTAGTAGACAGGGTGTTAATAACATTTGAATGATTTTTACTGCACTGAAACTGGTCAGTTTCAGTGCAGTAGTTCAGCCCTGAAGATGTCCCATACAAATGGGTACGAAACGTCGGCAGATATACAAGTGACGCGGTTCCAGCCCGGAAACCCAGAAGCAGATAGCATGGACTACGACCGCGGAAGTCTACGTACCAAATGGATAATGTATTATTTAATAAACTGAATTGCTATTACATAAATTTTTATTTTTAATCTACCATAACAATCGGTGAAGACTTTCCGAATAATCCAATATAATTCCAGTATCCAAGGGAAACCTAAAAAAATAATTTAGCAGTTCGAATTTCGACTTTAAACTGTCAATAAAGCCATGCTAATGATATTTGCCGACGAAGTAATACAGAACTGAGATGATCTGTTTAAAAGTTATATCCTTACCAGATGTGTATGACTCATTGGAGAATTTAGTTTTATTAGTTGACAAAATACGAAAACTTTAAAAGTTTTTCAGTTTATTTACATATGAAGTCATGCATGTCGTAATACTTACACAACCACTTCCGAATCGCGACGACATTGTTGCACATGGACTATGACAAACAACTTCTTTCTACGTAATCATATTATCCCGAGAATATTTTCGATCCATAAAATTTTATTATGGGATGTAAAACAAAATATCTAACAATTAAATAAAGTATGTTTTGAATAACAGAAGTTCAAATCTATAAATAGGATATTAACACATTCGTCGGATGTATGTACACACAGATGTACTGCAAGGATCTTCGGAGATGTGTACATACATATTTATATACACGGTCTGTCGCAGAGAAACCGAACTTCTTTAAAATAAAAACAAAAGCCTACTATTTTGGTAAAAATTCATTTATTTTATTCAAAGTAGTCGCCTTCGGCTTCAATGCAACGTTTTGCATAGTCAATGAAGAGATGCCCTTCAAGATCGCTGTAGACACCTTTTTAATGGCTTCGACGTCGGCATAACGCTGTCTTTTCATCGGAAAATGTAATTTGGAGAATAGATAAAAATTACAGGGGACCAATCCGGTGAATACGGTGAATGGTTGATGGTTAAAATGCCAGTTGTAGTTGGAAAATCAGTGATAAGCGTCGAGCGATGAGATGGTGCATTATCATATCATGTAACAATACATATTCACACATAGGCACATACCCTAAACTACTTTATGAATATCTTATATAACTTCATCGTCTTCCAGAGGTCTTGAGTTCCTTATTCGTTCTTGCAGGGGTTTTAGTAGCTGGCACACTTTGAAGGTTCTTTACGGTTCTCTTGTCCGGTCCAGATTGGAATATGCTTCAGTTGTGTGGTACCCGCTTTACCATTACCAGCAGTTACTCCTAGAGTGTGTTCAATAGAGATTCCTCAAATATTTATCCTACGGGATTGATGACATTATCCTGCCTTTGGTTCGACGTATGAGGATCTGCTTGCTAGGCACAATTTTGATTATCTTAGTATACGCAGGGTGAAAGCTAGTGACGGTTTTCTTGATAAATTAATAAATAATTTTATTGATTCTTCTGTGCTGTTATCCCAGGTTGATTTCCTCGTGCCTAGTTTTGACACTAGATTATCGGCAATGTGCTCAATAGCTAGCGCAAGAACCAATGTTCTCTACAAGGCTCCACTGGTACATATGTCCAGAAATGCCAGTGTATTATACGAGGATCCCTTTCGTTAATTTGCATCTATTATTGTTCGTTCAGTTTTTTTCTTTTAAATGACTTGGATTACATTATTATAAGTGTGTATATTTTTTTGTTGATTGGATTCTTATTTTTCTTTGTATTACATTAACTGCACCTATTTTTCTTTTTAATTTTAATTTCATTTTTAAGCGCATTATGTCCTGTAAATGGTCTTTGTAACTGCTGGGCATTAAACATTACTGTTATTATTATTATAATAAGATTTGTCAGAAATAAAAGCGTTAGAGTAAAGCTTGAGGAGCCTTCTACACTGCCGCAAATATTATCATTTTCGGTGTCAAAATAGCTACAGCAAATAATAATATTGATGATGTAAAACCAAATACTTAAAAAAAATTACGGTTAATCTGAGTAAACCGAATTTTCCAGAAATACGAACTGAAAATTATTTTCAATACGTACCTTGTAATCAAAATTCTTATGTATTGCAAACCGTAACTCGGGGATAGGTGTCACCAACATTTTCGTAAGGTATAAAATTCACTCGACACTAACCGGGGGTTCCCCATAGAAGACATTATGTTGCATCAAATACGTTTTTCCACATATAGGTCGTGATGGATTGTGGTTAAGATGAGTTCAAAACGCAAATATGAAACGCTAAGTTTGGATGAAATTTCGGAAATACTTCACAGAAACTGAATCGTGATTAGAAAGACTAGAATAAGAATCGAAAAGTACGCATTATCAATATTACATCGACACATTATTTTATGCTTATTTCAATTGTAGATTTGGTAATGGTTTGGTGTAATGCTTTTAGAAAAAAATGCACAGCAACAAGACAAACCACATTCGACGAAAGAACCGACTGCACCGAACGCAGAACAAGTTGCGTCACGCGCACTTAGCAGCAGGAATGCGTGCTAGGCAAGCCCTACTTACGACGCTTCCTTTACAGTTATTTTTCAGTACTCCCTCATATATATTTGATAATATTGTATTTGTTTTTAAAATTTGTTTGTTGCTGTTTTGTCAACTGACACTTCCGTTAAACATGTTAAATAATTAAATAAAAATCCGGTTTTTATTGATTTTTACTGAATATGGTAAACTTAAGACAGTCCTTCTGGAATAACTTGCAGAATTCAAATATGCAATACAATATACTCTTCTATCTAAATTAAACGAATTGGCAGCGAAAAAACATTCGTTTTACTAAAGGATAACTACGAACACTTTTAATGTTTAATGGTGATCGTATGAGAATAAATTCTAATGTTAATAATACCTTGTTTAGGACGCGTTTCACGTTATCAAGGCTCATGAGGTAAACTATGGTATTATTAACGAATTTATTCTCGCTGTATGTATTTGAACAGTTTTGTGATACAGTAAAGAATGGAAAAACATAAAACACAAACTCTCTCTCTCTCTCTTGTCCAAATGAATGAAAAAGCGAAGTGCGTATAATAGAGACTCCTGGTTTAACAGGAAGTGTATTTTTTTGAATAGCATGTAAGTTCTTAGGTTTACCCTAAAATTTTTAGAACAAAAAAAATAAAGCAGTACTCGCAATACGTTTAAAGAAAGGTTTAAATCAGTCACCTTGTATATGCATATTAGGCATTTAAGAATTTATAAATTTAAAAGTTTTGGTATAATTAATATTACATTGCGATTATTGCACTTAAAAGGTAAGTTTTTATACGATTTTAAATTTAAAGGACTGCCAAGTATTTACATAGCTACTAAAAGTAAACTCCTGTTTATATGTATACGATTAAACAATTTCATTAATCAAAGTTAATATCTTAAAATTTTGATGGTATACATATCTACTCTATTAGAAAAGAATGTTCGAGATTTACAGCGCCTTTACTTAGAAAACTACCCTTGTACAGAGTAGCTGCTGTATTTTTTGCACGTCGTTTGCCTATGAGGTCAAAACTATTTCTTTCAGTAGGAAAAAAAAAGGTGGGGCGTGGGATTGGATTGGAAAGTAGCGTAAAAATGATCTCCGTATTATGTTTCGTAATCTAAATAACCACCCGACCGTTGAGGACGACGGTGGCAGGTGGTGAAAGTGTTTTTGTGACGGCGGGACTGCCATCAGTCATTCGCTAGGTCGCTCCCCGGTCGTTGGCATTACTCTCATCGATCGCTTCGAGGCGGAATGCGGGGCAGCGCCGCCCTTGATATTTAACGGGATGGCAAAAAAACCTGGGATTTTACCCGAGTCTGTGCCTGTATCGTGAAGGAGGTAATCGACTGGAAAGTTAGAGCAATCTAGTAGCAGTTTCTGGTAATATAATTGTCTTGTCCTTTCTAGATTTTTCTAGTAAGTTATAGATGAGTCTGGTAGGTATTTATAAAAGGTTGGTATTCGCACAAAATAAAAAAAAATTATTAATATAATTAATATAAAAATTATTGCAGAATACAAAATAAGTTTAATTTATTTAAATATTCGATATTTAAAGTAATTTTTAGGTTCTGCATAAAATAAACAGCTACAGGTTTAAACAATATACATATAAAACTTTTTATTATGGCAAATATACATACATTTATATAATGTGAGTTCAAAAAAAAACCTCAGAGATGGCCATGGAATTTTGTATGTCCTAACTTAATATACTTCTCTCAATTGTCAAATGTAGATGTCATTAGCGTCATTTTATAAAAACGTTTACACGAAATAATATGTATTCATCACAGTAACATTATTTATGTTGTATAACGTTTACATTTCAAGGTGAGCTAAATATTTTCAGATTATATACACGTTTAATAGTCTTTAGATTTCTAAGTTTTCCAGGTATAATCAACACATGATTACTTTAGAAGTCCGCAGGATCTGGAAGATATTAACTACAAGTTAAGGCTGCAGAAACGAGTGCTTTCGCAGTAGCGTACGGCTCAGTTACTATCAATATTAAAATTAATAAATGTAATTACTTACTACTTTAGTTTTTGTTGTTGATATAGGGTGACGTAAAAATTCGCTGTAGTATGATTTAATTAGTACGCCTTCGTGCTGACTCATACTCCTAGGGCGAGGTGAAAATATGCTAGTGTATTTGAAAAAGGAGCGTTCTGCGTTTAATGATGTGATGTTCGCGAATTTAAAAAGGACGTTTGCATCATATTCGCACTCTCGGTTTTCAGTTAAACCCTTGTCTATACGCACTATAGTTTGAAAATCGGGATTCTTATTTATAACCACACACAATTTATAGGTTGTTAATCTCCCTATACTATCTGTCAGATTTCCTAACGAGGCTTTAAGGTAATATACTATATTTAGCGCTTCATACAATGACAGCTTGGTGTTCTCTAATTTGGAAATAGTATCTAAAAGAATTGAATAATTTTCGGAAATTTGCTCCATTTGAGTATGGATTTCGGTACCTGAAAGCAGTTGTTGACTTACTGAAATTACTTGAGCACCTTGCGGATTTAAATTTAAGATACAAGGTTTAATAATGTGTAAAAATTTCTCATAATATAAAACAGGTAATTTTGATGGAGCCTGTGGTTGATTAATTAGATCACTGAAGGTTGATATATAACCCTTTGCCACATTAATTTTCGTATTATGTATACGTATTTCGACAACTAAGTTGTTATCATCAGTATATAATTAAACAGTGTCGCACCTGGACAACTACGGTAAAAATACCCGTACGAAAACAAATTCCGCACGCAATCCGTACCGCTGAAAACGTACACTGTATATTCGTTTCACATGATTCTTGAAATTATTTTACGTAAACTAAGATGAATGACATTAAAAAAGAGGAACAGGAATATAAGAGATAAATACCTACATGTGATTTATTGCACTGTCCCTTTTCTGTCATTTAGCAGATCGAAGAGAGAAGAGTTGGGTCTCGAGTCAGTGTTTAACATATGGCCTTTATTCTTCAAAATGTACATACTTTCATACGTATCTAATTCGTAATGATTACACACGTTCTTAATCAAATACAAACAATCCGCGTTAACACTATGATTGCAATCCAACACATATTATGCTAAACCAGATTTTTCTGGCCGGTTGAATTTTATATGCGCGATATGTTCTTTATATCGGGTTTCTGTCGATCGTTTTGTTTGGCCGATGTATTGTTTACTACAATCTAGACATTTAATTCCGTAGATTCTCGATTTCTTGTTGTTCTCGACTTTATCTTTTGCATTTTATAAAAGGGATTTTATCCCTCTTTAAAAACACTATTTAAAATTTTCGTCGAACGGTGGAAAGGTAAACATACAAACTGTTTGTCCCGATTGCTTTGAGGTGACAGACATGTGGTATCCCGAATCACCTCATTCATTATTCTTGAGAAACCTATGCATCCTAAACGAGTTACTGTTTGGTATGCATTATGATCAGATGGTGTAATTGGACCTTACTTCTGTGAAAATGCTGCTGCTGAAGCTGTAACTGTCAATGGTGATCGATATCGTCGGATGATAACCGAATTTTTATGGCCTGAATTAATGAATATTGATCTAGAGGATATGTGGTTTCAACAGGAAGGCGCTACACCTCACTTTGCACACGAAACAATTAATTTATTCAGAGAAAAATTTCCTGGACGCGTAATCTCAAGAAACGGTGATGTTAATTGACCACCAAGATCATGTGATTTGACACCGTTAGACTTTTTTGTTTGGGGTTATGTGAAAAGTCGGGTTTATAAAAACAATCCACAATCAATTCCTACTTTGAAAGATGAAATTATTCGCGTCATTGGTTAGAGCCCCAATTATATCAAAATGTCATTGAATATTTTAACAAAAGAGTGGACGTCTGTGGAGCTGCAAGAGGAGGTCATTTGGCAGATGTTATTTTTCGCATATTAATGTCATAACTGATATTTCAATTACCAATAAAAAGTTTTTGAAAGTGAATGCAAATTATGTGTTTTATTTATTTTTTAAAAAAAAACGCGAAATTTGAAACACCCTTTACAAGACTTGTACTACCTTCTCTCGCCGCTCATGGATGGTGTCTATATGTCCTCACTTTAATTATAACTGAAATTAAATATCAATTTCGCAATATACAAATAAAAATATAAATAATAATCGAGTGTAGGTTATTCATAATAAAAGATAGTACATAAAGTGTATAAAATAGTGCAAAATACAAATTCTAAAAGTAAAACAATAGTATATCAATAACTTATTTATTATCTAGCTATGTAGTGAACTTCAATAGCATGGTTTTAAATCATAAAAGTTGTGTAAAGCAATGAGAAAATAACGTAAAACTCTTATATTATTTAGATGCAATATAAACTTTGGCAACCGTCTTCACCTTAATGATGGGAGTGATACATGCATTCCAGATAATTCTTTAGGAAGACTGTACTAGTATGTGATAGTAAACATTACGATAAGGAAAGAATTTTACTTATGCAACTTCCCACGATACATAAATTTTTGTTTGTGAATTTTATTATCATCTTCCTGGCAATCTTGATAGGGTGTTTGTAAAAAGTTTTTATTATTGTTTGTACACTTTAGAGTATGAGATGCTTTTTCAATAATTTTTATTTTTATAAAGATTAGCAAAAATTGAGTGCGGAATTTTTTGAAGACAATAATGTGGTTCTTATTAAATTATTCGTAAGTATAAACTGTACGTTATACAACCTAGACAAAATTGCAGCGTCACATTTTAGTGTCATCTTTTTTTTGCTGAGGAAACATTAAAAAATTATAAACATACTGATGTTTCGAGTTATGTAGGAATATCATTATACGTACATACAGTGGTGGTCATCAAAATAGAGTCAGGTCGGTAACAAACATCTGCAGTTAATAAAAAATGCTGGATACGGTGATAACAACACCACCAATTTTTGAGGTTCATAAACATGTTTAGAACTGAAAGCTACTGAAATCACTGCAAGAATGCTTAAACGTGTTAGAGAAATTCCATTCTTATTTAACTTTGAAATATATGTATATATATATATATATATATATATATATATATATATATATATATATATACATAGCCGCTTGCTCATCGTGGATCTATCGAAAAAGAATAAGGTTGATACACGTTTGGTAGCTGTAATTGTGTCAGATAAGGGTGCATCTTATTAATAATTATAAAATTATTATTAATATATTACATAGATTTACTTCCGTTTTAAGGAGATGAGCACGTCATTGCACGTCCATTGAAAGTACGCAGATTTTAACACTTCATAGTGAAGGAATGCCGCATTGCAAAATAACAGGTATTAAAGCCTGTTTGACGAAAATTATAGAAAAGACATTAAAAGTAACAAATGGCAAAGAAAATCGCCGAAAAGAAAAATTACGCTATAAATGGATAGGACTGTTATGTTCAGAGGATTGCAGGAAAACAACCTACATGGAAAAGTAGGCAGAAGAAAACCTACATGGAAGAGTTGTTAGAAAGATGCCGTTACCGAGTAGCAGAAGTATAAAGTTGAGTCAGCTTTGCAAATGAACTTCTAAGTCGAATATTTGTAAATAAAAAAATATTTTGTGCAACGATGAATCTAAAATAAATATCATAGGTTCCGATGGTAAACTGTATACCAGAGGTACACCAACAGAATTGCTGCCAAAATATATACTTAACAAAAAGACCGTAAAACATGGTGGTTGTAATATTAAGCTATATGTACTTTCTCGTGGCGTGGAGTCGGTACAATTTATTGCGTGAAAGAGAATATGGACCAAGATGAGTATGTCAATATATTTCAGAATGATATGCTGCCTTATGCTGAGAAAAATATGCCATTGAAATGGATTTATCAGAAAGATAATGATCTAAAACGTACTTCGCGTAGGGCGAAAAAGTTTCTTGAAGATGAAAATATAAATTTGTTGCCGTGGTTTTTAGGATCTCCTGACTGAAATCCCATAGAAGCTCTATAGAAGATTTTAAAAAGCGTGGTGTGGAGATATAAAGTAAAAAAATAAAGCTGAATTATGAGCGATAGTATAAAAAGCATGGTCACCCATTAATACAACAAGATGTTAACAGTTCATTGAATTCATGCTAAGGCGGTGCGAAGCTGTCATTTGTAATAAAAAACGAGTCACTAAATATTAAAAACTTTAATCTACGAAGATGAGCCTTAATTGTTCTCTATTGTGGTTATATTTTTATGTTTAACAGATACCGATCACTTTTCAATATTTTCGGACATCTGTTTTATTATTGACAAACAGAATAAATATTTTTGTCTCAATTCTATTTTCTTTTCAGGCAATTGTTGTTTTCCATAGAGTGGCTCTATTTTGATGGCTAGTACTGTACATGTATATTGTGAAAAGATTAATATGATGAGTCACAAGAAGGAATACCGGTATTACGAAAGTATACGAAGTTGGGTTGAACAGTTCGTGAATTTCCATAAAGAAAACTTAGAGATTTGAAACTGGGTTTATTTCTCAACATAATTTTCTGCTATCTCGATATATTTTGATCAGCAACGATCTAAAACCTTTATACATTGATAAAATTCAGAATGCTTAAGTTTGTTAAAATGAGTATCCACAGCAGCTGTAACATCGTTGCCTGTTACATTTTTCTAAGAAGTAGTAATTCGATAGTGCTAAATTCGGAAGTAAGAGGTAGGCGGCAACAAATCGAAGTTTGTTAATTATGCCAATAGCATCAACAGTTGTGTGGATTTTTTTCTGCAAAAAAGTTTTTTCTCTTTATCTAAAAGCTCCTGTGCGTTTTTAAGCGTTAGGTTTTTGGAAAACAATCAACAAGAAGAACGTCTTTTGCATTCCAAAGATGGAAGCCACCATCTTCCTGAAGATAGAACAACTATCGCGTTCTTTTTATATAGGTAATTAACTTTGGCTTTTTTTTTATATAAGTACCATAATTTTGTGTTTCCGTCAATTGAAACAAACAATTTATGGAAATGAAATTGATTCAAAATCAGTTTTTAATTTCATTAAGCTAAATTATTTAATTTACTGCTCAAACTTTACATGCTTGATATTTTCTAATCGTGTTGTAACAAAAATTAAATGCACCATGTTTTCATGGCTGATACTGGAAGTTGTTATCGCTATGCAAACTGTGTATATCTATATTTGTGAACTTGAGAAATCCAAATTACGATCTTAAAAATTGTCTGCAGTTTAAAAACAGGTGTGTTTACGTTTGAGATGACATTTTTTTATTTCTGACTAAAGTGAAAGAAAATTTATGAAATACAGTTACATTTTCCAGAGTATTCTAATCTTCACTAAAGCAGAAGTTCTGAACTTTAAATTACTTTAATATAAAACGAGAAATATGTAAAAGCTACTAGCTTCTTAGGTGGATACGAATATACGATTATAATACACAGAGCAAAATGATCTGTGGCTACGGAAAGTAACATCGAACTTGTGCGTGAATTTATCAGAAATGAACCGAAATCCTCATTGCAATACATAGGAATGGAATTAAATATTTCAATATTCAATTCATCGCTTTTTAACATAGCAGTTGGGACTGAGAAAGATTTGTGCAAGGTTTGTATAGCTAACTGAATTAAATATTGTATAGACTTGATTAAAGACTCAAAAAGTTCAAAACTTCAGGTATTCTATTGTAACTGGCGACGAGACGTAGTGTTTTCAATATGATCCAGAGACCAAGCGTCAAAGCTCTGAATGGAAGCATTCAAGGGAAGAAAGACCGAAAAGAACCCGTTTGGAGGAGTCAAAAGTGAAGACAACGTTGATTTGTTTTTATGATTCGAAAGGCATAGTGCACAAAGAGTTTGTACTAGCTAGTCAAACAGTCAATGCTGTATATTAGCTTGGTGTTAGGAAGCGTCTTTTGGCGCGTATTCGTCGAAAATGGTAGTTGATGTTTGTTACATGATAATGCACCATCTCATCGCTCGACGCTTATCCCTGATTTTTTAACTACAAATGGCATTTTAACCATTATCCATTCACAGTATTCACCGGATTTAGCCCCCTATGATTTCTATCTAATCTCCAAACTACATTTGCCGACGAAAGGACAATGCTCTGCTAACGTCGAAGCCATTAAAAAGGCGTCGACAGCGATCTTGAAGGACATCTCTTAGGACGAACTTAAAAATTCATTCGACATGTTAATTGACCGTGCAAAACGTTGTATTGAAGCCCAAGGCGATTACTTTGAATAAAATAAATGAATTTTGCCAAAATAGTAGCTTTTGTTTTTATTTTATCTGCGATAGACTGTGTATTACTACAGCATGGAAAACGAGTTTGTCTAAATACGTAAGTAATGAAATGAAATCAAGAGCGCAAATTATAAGTATCAAAATAACATACAAAAAGGTATTTTTATATGTAAAGCTATTTTAATTTTGTATACATACAACATAGTGCTACAATATTACTGTGCATATTATATATACATTGTTTATTATAAATTAGTCTCGCAGAAACAACCTTGTACGCTGATGAATATGCCTTCACTATTGCAAATACATGCAAGAATCCGGCGATAGAATTGGTTAGCTGTGTCATCAATACTACATAAATTACTTGAATGCCAACTACTGTAAATGGCAACTTCTAAGTAGGTGTGAAGAATGCACTGCTAGCGGTGCATTTTCAACTACTAAAATAACCGTTTACCAATTAAAAACTTACATTCAATTAGTAATAAATGGGCTGTAATTTTTGTCATTAAATTTACTTTTTTTGACGATCTCCACTAGAGCAAAAATTTAAAATTACTGATTTCCGTAGTTTAAATTACATACTTAACAGCTAATTTTGGACGATATTAATTATGAAATCTATTAAATACTGGGTGTTAAGTATATAGTGTATCGGTAAAAAAATATAAGTAGATTTGTTATTGTCTACGAAAACATTAAATCTAATTAGACAGATGTTTTATCTGATCTAATCAAAAGATATACGAGGGCAATTCAAATTTGACTTGCATTTTTTCCGAACATAATTGAAGAGATACTGTAAAGCGGTTTTACATTTATCGAAGTAGGCATGTTAATTAACGTTATAAACAACTGCAACTTTATTGTGTCAATACTGTCAGTTGTATTAACAATAACAACGTGCAACAAAAAATGTGTCAAATTTTATTGTACAACGTATAATTATTAAGTTTCTTTTAAATGAAGGTATAAAAGCGACTGATATTCATCAGAGACTTCATAAAAAGTTTAGAGAAGAGTATTTGTCACTCAGAACAGTTTTTGAGTGGGGCAAATCCTTCCAGGATGGTCGTAAATGCGTATCGAACTCGCCATGTTGCCCGTTCAGTGTCTGTTGTGAATCTTTGGAATATTTAAAATGTTAAACAGCTACTCCGGAACAATAGGCGGATATCTGTGAAGGAAATTGCTGGGGTTGCAAACACCAGTGTTGGTAGTGTTTACACTATTGTACACGACAAACCTAAGTTTAATAAAGTTAGCGCCAGGTGACTTCCAAAACAACTTTCCGCGGAACAACAACAAGTAACGACTTCAGGATTGCAAGAACTCGGCTTCGCTACGAGTATGACTTTTTTAGACACGTACAACTGATGAGACCTGGTTACACCATTATATCCCAGAAAACGTATTGTCGCGCGTCAAAGGCGTTACTCAAGCTACCCCCGTCTAGATTTAACACACAACCTTCTGCTGGCAAAGTGTTGGTGCTTGTATTCTGGACCGTTATTGGACAAATTTACGTTGATTTTCTCGAAGAAAGAAAACCGATTAATTTAACTTATTACGGTGGACTTCTTGAAAAGGTTAAGCTTCGAAAAAAAGGACACGTTAAGAGCGATATTCTCCTACACGGTAATGCTCGCCCACATGCAGCCTATCTACTGAAATTATATACTCTGACTGCTTCAATAATCATTCATAATTACGCACTTTGATTAAAGACTGTAAAACTAATTTTGCAAAAGAAAAATATCAATAAATCATCCTGTATTTTTCATAATTCATAACGAATTCTAATCAAACTATTATGTTTCCACATCTAACGTATTCCAAGGGTTAAATCTCGGATCTCTTTTCTCTTCATCAATGATCTCAGTACCACAATTGAATGCGCGGTACTATCTTACGCCTACGACTTGAAAATTTACCGCAATTCTGGCGACGTTAGACTTCTGCAAGATTCTTTAAGTTTTATTTCTATCCGGTGTATCAACAATAAACCCTCTTTGAACACTGACAAATGTTTTTTTATTTCTTATACAAAGAAATTAAGTAGGATAAGTCGGAGTACTACACTGATGATGTATCTGTTTCCCATTGGGATTTGATAAGGGATTTAATCGATGTACCAGGGTAATTGCTCGGCGTAAAGTTTGCGGTTCCGCGATTGGAATCAAGATTTAATGAACCACCAAGAACCCAATACAGTTTCCAAATCTCTATTAACGCACTCGGTCAAGAACTTCAACCTCCTCCAACAGCGCGCCGTTTAGAATTGCATATATTTACCTTGTATAGTTTTATTTGCATTATCGATGTAATATTTCCTTTTTTATGTATTTACCCCACTTTGAGTTTCCCTGTTGGGTTACTAATAAATAGTATTATTATTAAGCTTAGGTAATTATTATAAATAAAATTCAATTTTGAATTGATTATTTTTATGTATCAAAATAATTTATATATGCTTGTACAAGTTTTTAAATGCAATAAAAAACAAAATCTTAATTTTCCGTCCATGCCTAAATAATTCTATAAAAAATTTAAATAGTCTTAACTCAAAGAGTTCCTAATGTGTTACCTTCAAAACCACGAAAGCCTGTTATCTCGTTTCAGAGGATCTGCAATAGCCCAAAGGAAATCGTCACGTCTTGTAAACACATAAATAATTATAGAAAGCAATCAAACTAGAAGAATCTAGAATATAGATACTTATTTATAATTGAAAAGCATTTAATTACACCACGGATCAAATCCATAGTTTAAAAATTTGCAAGATTCCTCGTACATTATGCTAAATACAGCAGTAATAGTGAAAATTATATCCATCCTAGACTTTCAAAACTTAAAATGTATATAAAACGTTTTCCAGTAAGAACATAACAATTTTGTATTTTATACGATCACACCCTTGAACGCTTTTTAACATTTAACATTTTTATCATGGTGAAGGTCACGAACGAGCAACGTTTGAAAATTGTTAAAAGTTACCACAGCAATTACTCCAATTTTCGGTAGTATAATCGTCCCACTAGACAGGTTGTGCGCGCTATACCGGATAAATTTGAGTAAAAATATTCACTATTGGATGTTCCTGTGCCAGTGAGACAACGCACCGGTCGAAGTACCGAAAATATCACAGTCGTGTGTGCTTCAGTTCAAAATAAGTCAAATCAGTTGATTCCCAATTCACAGGAACTGGAAATTTCTCAAACCACGTTGTGGGGAATTTTGCGTAAAGATCTTGGCTCATACTCTTACAAGATTAAATTAACTCAAGAACTGAAGCCCCTTGATCGTTTGAAGTGCCGAAACTTCTTTGATTGGGCTCTGCTGAATTTTGAAAAAAATCGTGAATTTCAACGAAAAATCATCTTCAGCGATGAGGCTCATTTTTGGCTTAATAGCTTTGTCAATAAGCAAAATATGCGTTATTGGACAACAAGAAACCCATATGTGCTACAAGAGACTCCATTATAACCACAAAAAGTGACCGTGTGGTGTGGATTTCATGCCGGAGGTGTGACTGGACCATATTTTTTCGTCGATGAAAATGATCGCCATAGAGTTCGCTATCGTACCATGTTGGAAGACTATTTTTGGCCAGAATTAGATGGACTTGACATCAGTGATATGTTGTTCTAAAAAGATGGTGCCACATGTCACACAGCTGGTCAAACAATTGATTTATTGAAGGAGACGTTCGGTAATCGCGTAATCTCGAGAAATGGTCCGGCCGAGTTGCGAGCTCGCTCATGCGATTTAACACCGTTGGATTTCTTTTTATGTGGTTAAATGAAGTCGTTGGTTTATGCCAACATTTCAATAACGTCAGAGGAGCTCAGGGACAATATCGAAGGCGAAATTGTCAAGGTTACAGCCGATATATGTGAGAGTGGTGTAAAATTGACTCCAAAGAATCGATCGCTGCAAACGTGCTCGCGGTGGTCATATGAATGAAATCGAATTCCTTAGTTAAATGTAACATGTATACTGCATCTGGAATAGATTTTATCCCAATATCTCCAATTATTCTGTGTTTCATTTAAATACAAAATTGTTATGTTCTAATGGAAAAACCCGATATAACCCACATTACCGAAACACATCGACACAGGGACAATTAATTAGCGAATGAATCAAAATAAATTAAACCACGAATAGGAGAAGTTATACAAATATGACAGCAGAAGCTCGAGAAGAACATAATTACAAATAATCCAGCAAGTAAACAAAATTCGAAGCTTTTGGCTTCGAAAATTCGAGATGTTCCACGTTCTAGTAAACCGGTACAGATATTGCAGATAGGGAGTGGTCACTCTGTTGATAACCAATTTTCTAAACTGAATTCCAAACAGAGATGTACTATTTTTTGAAAAATCACTAGTCCAAAATGTAGTGATTATTTACGCCGCAAATTTTCAATATATTAAGTGTAAGTGTAGTGCGAAATTGTATTGTACATTTTATTGTGTTTATCAGGTAAGCTAAGAAATTGCTATGTGCGCAGTAACATGTAAATAAAGAACTGTAATCTACAGTTAATGATATTTAATATCGAACCGAAATGTTTGCGTGTACTTGTCACCATCATTCATACATTGTTAACTCAAATTTCATTTTATTATGTGCGTGTCGTATTATTCATACTATCACAGGATGTTTATTTCAATAAACCGAAAAATATATAAATTGAATCGTCCGTAATATTTTAATTGGGATAACCTGGAACTGAATGCGAGATGTAAAGCTTACATACTCGTATATGCATATGTGTTATAATAGGAACGATTCAAATTCTAAATTTGTAGTTTTCAGTTACCTAATTTGATAACCATTAATATCTATACCTTATCCGCGAACGTATTGAGTAATGAAAAACGTATTATCATTGTTTGATTTTAAAAATTGCCTCTTTATTACTTCTTACAGTTCTATTAAAGATCCGGAACAAAGGATATAAATCACGGCTCTGCGACAGAAATATAGAATGTTATGACGCTGTCATCAATTTATATATTAAATCAAGACGAGCGCTTAGAAAATCTCAAACATACAACACTGGGGAGTTTGTTAAAGGAAATAAATTTCTCTTTAAATAACACAGTTCGTAAGAGTTTCTTGAAAAAAAAAATGTGAAATTGGCACGTGAAAATGACGCTACTTTCATCAAATAAAAGAATTTAGAGAACAATTAATGGGAGGCGAACGCGTACTGGTATTTCAGATAGCTTCCATTATGTCACTGACGCGAAGATGTCTTGCAAAAATGGATTGTTGACTGAGTCGAGTGTAAATAAATTTGTAAATCGTTTTCCTACTTTAAAAAAGTACCTAATAACATACATTATTTATTTTATTTATAATTGCACCTATGCAGCTTTTCCAGAGCGACTGTGCGCTACTCCGAACTCGAAAGTTTGTTCAACATTAATAATAACCTTTAAAGTAGGAGTGTAGTCTATGTATTTCGTAACGAGGACTTGTATTTGAATAATAATGTAATTTTTTCTAATTTTAAAACAAGATATGTACATAAATGAAACGAAATTTGGGCAGGTGTGAGTGGGAGGTTTTATAACAATTTTACTACAGAGATGAGGAATAACATTAACAAGCTATTTTTAGATGTCGTAAATATTGAAAAGGTGAGTGTTTTGCGGTTCTTATGTGTGATTTGCCACGAGCTCATGTTTCGGCACTGTATTAATTTTTATATTGAAGATAACAGGTTAGCTGTCGAAATCTGTATCTAAGATACAAATACTAAGATGGTAAAGGCGTTTTGTTTACCTTTTCGATTAATCACTTAGCCACGGTCTCTAATATAACATGCATTCATTAATGTAATATTTAAATCAATTAAATCTTTCAGTTTAGCTTCGTCCATTTGACCAAAGGCTATGCATACTTCAAGAACAGTCATAATCTTCTTTGAATCTGTGCTGCATTTATATAGATTAAAAATTCCCTTATAACTTACTACATGATAATTTAGATTCACTAAACTTCTCGATAAAATAAATTTTATAGTCCCACGTTCAGCGACCAAGTCATCCAAGGTGTTTAACTGCTTTTTGGTAAACTCAATGCTGTAGGATTCTCTACGTTTTTAGTTTCTCGTTTCGAATCTTATCTTACTGATCGTAAACACCATGTAATTTATAAACCCCATGTTTTTAACAAAATTTTCTCTTTACAAAGACTGACTCAGGGAACGAACCTAGGCTTCCTTCCATTTATAATATTCGTTAACGACTTAATTTAAAGTTATATTCGTTAATTAATAGTATCAATGATTATCTTCTTCTGGGCTTCCGGGCTGGAACTGCGTCACTGGTATAACTGCCGACGTTTCGTGCCCAGTGTTTGTTGCACTGAAACTATTACATTAATTTCAATGCAAAAAACAGTAGCAGTAGTTTAGCGCTGAAGATGTCGCATACGAGTGGGTACAAAACGTCGTCAGTTATACCAGCGACGTGGTTCCAGCCCGGAAGCCCAGAAGAAGATAGTATGGACCACCATAGCGGAAGTCTACGTACCAGATTATCAATGATTGTATATTATTACAGAAGAAAATGAATATTGTACCAAAGTGATGTATTAACAGTAGGCTTAGCAGCAACGTTTCTAAGTGTAGAGTACTGAGCGTAAAGTTAACAACATATTGTATGATTACCACTTCGACAACGAAACTTTGAAGCGCACTTAAACTGTGAATGATTTAGGTGTACTTTTTGATTTACGGCTCACGCTTAGTCATCACATTTATACTATATCTATCTCAACTCTACCAATGTTGGGATTTATTATAAGAACACGCAATTTGACATCTGTCGATAGTATTTTGTTTTTGTACTTCTGACTCGTTCGTTTTGGCTTGGAATATGTAATCTTGGTTTGGTCACCCCTATGCAAGCCCCATCTACTAGTGTAAATTCAAAGACGTTTCCTAAAATATAGGAACATGCCGAGTACCCGAATCAAGACAGTCGTAAACTTCTTTTAAATTTGTGTAAGATTAAATCTATGAATTTGGAAATAGATCTAAAATTCCCTTATAATGTACTACATAATAATTTAGACTAAATTTTAAGGTACCACGTCCAGTTCCCAGATCATTCAAGACGTTTGACTGCAATAAGTCGAACGTTAATATTGTAATGTATATTGTCGAATAACTTAATTGACGCTAATTTCATATCTTTTTAACTGCACTAAAAAATGAATACATTAGCAACTTAATTATTTGTAGATTATCAATCTTTGCATTATTTGTATTGTAATAAATTTTTTTTTCTCTTTTTTTATATATATATATATATATATATATATATATATACGTACATACACTATAGTTCACAGAAGTATGGACAGCAACTATATCAAGGAAAAACAAGAAAAAAAATAAAAAATATCAACGAAATTAAACAAAAATTAATATTTATTGATTCTTTATATAATAAAGATTAAAATTACAATTCATTAAACGTATTCCTAATATACTTATATATTATATTAATTACACTTTCTTTTCGTTGAAGAAACCACCGTTCGCGGCGATTACAGCTTTTATTATTCGGGGCATTCTTTCTATTAATGTTCTTATTGCATCTGGTGTAACGCTATTTCATTCTTTTTGTAAAATATTTCAAAGTTTTTCCTTCGATGTTGGACATTTCTTTCTAACTCTTCTATCGAGTTCATCCCATAATAATTCAATGGGGTTGAGGTTCGGACTCTGATCTATTTTCATTTTTCTCCGCCTCAAGGTAATTTTTACACAACGACGTGTGTTTGGGGTCATTATCAAGCATAAGTTCAAAATTATTACCAATTATTCGCAGGCCTGACGGTAAAACGTGATTTTCCAAAATTTCTCGGTAATTCTTCTTTCTTATAATACCATCTATTTTTATCAAACCACCCATTCTGGCTAATGAAAAACAGCCCCAGAACCACTCCCATGTTTCATCGTTGGAGCTATGCAATCTGGCAACATTTTTTCTCGCGCCAATCGTCTGAGGAAAATTCTTTTCTTTTGCCCGAACACTTCAAATTTCGTTTCGTCATTCCACAGTACGTTCTTGCACTCATCGATTGTCCAATTACGGTGTAACCTTGCCCATTGAAACCGCTTCTGTTTATTTTTACGTCGTAATAATGGTTTTCGTGAGGAAACGCGACCGTGTAATTTTGCTTCCACTAATCGTCGTTTCACTATACTCACAGAAATTTTTTTAGCACGGCCCTGATTAAATTAGGCTGTTATTTCAGAAGCAGTTAATTTTCTATTTATTTTGCTAATTAATTTAATTCTTTCGTTGTCAGCTTTGGAGGTACCTCTCGATGGTCCCAGCCGATTACAGTCTTCCAGTCTGCCAGTTTCTTGAAACCGACCAATTGTGAGATTCACTGTCGATTTTTTCACTTTTAATTTTTCGCCAATACCGCGAACAGAATACCCCTCACGATGCAAAGTAAGTATCGCTGATCGTGTTCCATTATCAAGCGGCTTTCCCCGTGGCATTTTGTAAACAGAAATTACAGTATTCGCTTATAAAATAGACAACTTCACACAAGCACGTTCAGTGATCCACTGATAGGCACAAGGAGGTAGTAATAGGGTAACCGACTCATTTCAGGTAAATTTCTAGACTTTAGTCCCTTCTTAATGAGCGTATCACTAATCCTGATTATATATAGTTGGAATTATCGTACAATGCTATTGAGATGCAATATCAGCTAATTATAGTTATTGTTAGATAAAATTGTTTGTACCATATTATTTGGGGGATATATACAAATACAATACCTATTTGAATTATAAACCTTCTTAAGAATAAGGTATAATAATACTATGGCTATTTACTGGCATTAATATAATTTTTATGATCGTTATATAAATTTTAATCAAGTGCCCATAGTTCCATGAGCGGGAGTGTATGTATGTTTGATACATTCCGTTCTATAATTGGACTGTTGCATATCTTTTAGGCTAATAAAAATTATTATTATTACTATTATTAATATGAATTTTGTTTCAAATAAATACGTTTAACATGTTTTCCTTCATGGGTAAAATTTTTAACAATAAATGAGATGTCTTGGAACTGTCAAAATGAGATTTATCGTGAATCACAACGAAAGACTGATTTACAATGCTCGAAAACAGTTAAAATGGTCTATAAAAAGTTGCTGCAATATTACGTCTGCTTTAAACTATTTTTCATTTACGATTTCTGTTTTATTTTTTTATAGTTATATAGATTTTAAGTGAGAGCTATTATTTAGCTAAATTAAGTGTTTAAGCCCAAACAAAAATGTATTTTCTATATATTTTTACTTTAATAAAATCATATGACCGGTTTGTTATATATATTTTCAAGTTCTATGAGTAAATAATTCCTAAAGAAATCATTCAAATCTATTTGTTGTTCCTGATTTCCTAAATAATATTGGCTACTCAATACTACCATTTAAAAAAAAATTTCCTGTTTATGTTTCTTATGTTTAAACTCTTTTTAGTTGATTGTTGTATATTAAAATATGTGTGTTTTATGTAGTTTTCTCGTTTAATACGATCTGTTGAAGGTATGTTAATATAGAATTTCTGTATACACCTTTATAGAAACTGTAAATTCACTGACAGTAGCTTTAACATCTCCAAAATGTAAACCATGTACTGTATCTAACAATACATATACAGTCGTGTATAATGTGACATTTGTAATAAACAAACAGGTTATTGTAGAACTTCGTGAATTCTTCTTTTAAGTGGAATCGCGATGTTGCGAAGAATGCAGAAACATCTTCGTCTTTATTTTCTTTCTATCTCTCTCTCTCTCGTATTCACTGATCACCGAATACTGAATCCGCAAACACGAAAATATATGCATACTTACCAACAACTATTAGAAAAAAATCCAAACAAAAGATCTCGGATGATATGACAAAACCAAGGACACGTACACAAGACAAATAAACGAAGTAAAGGAAAAAAAAAGGTAATAGTCGAAGGAACAGAGTGATATACACACACACAAAAAACACTGATTCTTATGGATCAGTCTCGCGCGCTTTCAATACATTCTAAAACAAGTCGAGTTGAACTACTGGGTGCAGTGCTCTTGGTTGACTACGTGTACGGTATGGACGATTTGGGACGAGATGGGACGAACGCGGACGTTTCGGAATGCCGAGCGACGCGATTCGTCGATCGTCGCCGAAACTGTTTGAAGGAGATTCTCCGTAACGCCAACTTGTTTCTGGACCCGGTGCTGCTGATGACAATGGTGATAAGAGCGCTCGAAGAAAGAGAAGAGATCGCGAGGTCGTGGTATTCTAGACGTCTCCGTTGTTTGTACGCGGAAGAATTTTTTAGATTAGACGAGAATTTGTTAAGCAAATATTTGAGTTTCAGTGCACATACAATCGTTGACCAAAAAAAAGAGTAGAACCGTTTAGTTTTTGTTGATTTCGTTTGCGAGTTTATTAACGTCATTTTATAGTTTAACAGTTGGACGTTTAGTGATAGGACTACTTAAAAAATATGTATTGCATACATAAACGGCTTAATACAACAACTTGTCTTCAGATACGATTATGTTTGTAATGCATATAATGTATTACTCTTCAAATTTACTTTTACGAAGTTAGTTATTTCGTGCCAAAGACTTTTCTATCTTCAGCATAAGAGTTTTCGGCTTATCTCAGTCATTTTTAACATCTTTACGAACATGTCTTTTGAACAGTCCACAGTAATGTAATGAATATATAATGGGTTCTCGTCGAGCGGTTTTTATTCCTACCCAGGCATTCCCCAGGGATGCAATCTGGATCCAATGTCACTTTTATTGACAACCGTTGTTATTTAATTAAGGATCTGGGCGCGCATTTTGATAGCAAGTTCACTTTTCTTGAGCATACGAGGGTGGGTGGTCTGAAAAGTTTATGACCTAGCAAAGATACAAGACATTTTTCCTTCAAATTTATATTTATTTTTCTACATAGTCTCCTTGTGACTCTAAACACTTCTCCCAGCAATGCTCCCATCTCTTTAACCCGTCCAACTAGTACTCGGCGTTTTTTTCTGCCAAATAATTATTCACGAAGGTGTCTACCTCCTCATTTGACGAAAACCTCTGTGCTGCCATCTGCACGTTGAGGCCGGAAACTTTTCACCCCACCCTCGTATTAAATCAGTTATGACGTCAGTTATTATAATGTTGGGTTTCATTATCTGTAATTCAAAATCTTTCATTATTATACTAAGAATATTATAATACTCTTACATCAGATAGAGATTAGATTATGCCATTTTAATTTGGCATCCGTATTATGAAGTCTATAAAATAAGTCAATTTCTGAAGTATTTGTATTTTACGAGGGTAGTTTGACAAGTAGTGAGAATGGAAAAGAAAAACGAATTTTATAAATACTAAATATTTTTCAATATATTCTCCTAAAAGAGCAATACATTTATTCCAACGGTGCTCCAATGCCCTTATGCCATCTTTAAAATGCGATTCCGGAAGCCTTGCAAAATACTCATTTACGAAGATGATAAGCTCGTCGTTAGACGAAAATTTCTTTCCACCTAGTGCCGTTTTCAATTTTGGAAAAAGGTGGAAGTTGGAAGGGGCTAGATCCGGCGAATAAGGTGCATGCGGTACTAATTGGAAATGCAACTCGTGGATTTTGGCCATCGCAACAGTGCTGGTATGCGAGGGAGCGTTGTCATGGTGAAACAGAATCTTTTTCTTTGCCATTCCTAGCCGTTTAGTACGAATCTCAACATTTAATTTTTGTAGAAGTTCTGCATAATATTGTCCGTTTATTGTGGCACCTCTCTGAAGGTAATCGATGAGCAAAATGCTCTTTGAATCCCAAAAAATTGATGCCATCACCTTGTTTGCCGATAAAGTGGTTTTCGGTTTCTTTGGAGGTGCAGAACCACGTTCTAACCATTGTTTCGACTGTTGTTTAGTTTCGGGTGTACTGTAGTGTATCCGAGTTTCATCGCAAGTAACAAATTGCCTACAAAAATCATCCGGATTCCGCTTATAAAGGTACAAACACTCATTGGAAATTCGCAAACGAGTGAACCTTTGATCAGTCTCAAGCAATCGCGGCACCCATCTTGCCGAAAGCTTGGAAAGGCTCAATTTTTTCGTTAAAGTGTGATGTACGCGTTCTGTTGAAATGTTTACCATGTCTGCTATCTCACTTTAAGTCGTCGATCTTGCGTAATAATATTATGAATTTTTATAATCAGTTCCTTAGAAGTCACGATTTTGGCTGCTCCAGAGCGCGCTTCATCAACACATCTTGTTCTACCACATTTAAATTCATTTACCCATCTACTTATTGTGGCGGATGATGGAGCAGATTCACCTAACGTTTCCCGTAACTCATCTTTTATTTCGGTAGCTTTCATACCCTTAATTACGAAGTATTTAATCACTGCACGGTACTCTGCTGTTTCCATTTTAACGAAACGACGCGTTCCTTCTTTTTCAATCAGCTGTCAAAAATAAACTAATCAACCGATTTATCTAAATATTGGAATGTAAACATATAAATAATAACCAACCAATTAGTACGCCACCTATGTGTCATTCTCACTACTTGTCAAACTATCCTGGTAAATAAAAAGATAATTTAGTACTAAATCACTGCTTGAAGTATGGGCGGGGGTGGATGATAAATTTTCTGCACTGATAACAAAAGCATTTCGTATACTATTACAATTTTGAACATCCTACTTTTGCTAAACCAGATTTTCTACGGTGGTTGCTTTTAAGATAAAATATGACTCTCAGCCAAATATAGAAAAAGAACTACGAATGTCAATTTCAAATATTAAACTTTCTTTTGGAAATTTCGCTCTTCACAAGCTCAAGGGAATCACTGATAATTATTAAAGTTATTTGTAATTTATGTCAGAATTACTGCTTTTCTTTCAGTAAATTAAACAATTAAAAAAAAATTTTTTTTTTCGGGTGTGTTCTTAATTTTAGGATGGAAGTAGTATGATGTGAATTAATTAATGCCTCCGCCGTTAAACGAACAAATGAAAGTAAAACAACGACATGCATATACTGTGGCAAATTCCTTTTTGAGTATGTCTGTTTCAATTCTCAGTGAATTTCAGTAGTTAATTTCCGAGGAAGCAAATTTGGCTTATAGAACTATTTCTTTCTTATTTTCCTGTACGATAGGTACGGTTTGACCCAGTTGGTCTTTTAATTTTCCACTGTCATGCATTCCGCGTGACAAGTCGAGCAAGTATTTCTTCGAGATGACCCAAACAGATAAGGCAGAGTTTGGTTTGGCCGCCATCGATTACTGCACATAAAGGGAATCCGATTTAAACGTAGGCGAGTGCGAACATATTAACTAGATCTTAACACACACACACACACACACAAGTCAGCTCATACGAACTTATACAAGTGCCGTTGAGAATTGACATGTCTTGGAGGGGATTACTAAGTTATTATTACAGCAACATAAATGTTTTTAGATTATTTATAGTCCGCTACCTTTTTTTGCAAAATAAATATTTAATATATTAAATGATTGTACTGTTGGCTGTTGGTGAAACATTTTATCTAAGAAATTTAATTAAAATTAACATAGAAAATATACATATTTTTCTATACACATTTTGCCTTGCTGCAACATCAGGAGGCTACAAAAGTGAACTAAACAATTATGGTGAACAAAGCCCACATTCCCAGAAAACCGGTTGTTACAACTTAGAGATTAAATAAATATAGCACTTAATGGGACATTATTTTTTTTTTAATTTAAATAAATTGTTACTAGTCGTTATAGACTAACTTACAATTTTGCTCTATACTCTTAAAAACTAGGTGCTCGTCCAAGAAGTTCCCAGTGGAACATCTCAGTTCATTTAGTTCAACGCTTTTGTCAACGCGTTATACACGAAGTCACTATGCTCTGCTATTTCACTGTCACTACGCACTACAGTTCCAAAGGTGTGATACTCTTAAGTCTTCTGTTCAAGTCTGTGTTATCTAGAAGCTGCAATATTTCGGTATTTACATGGTTGTGAAGCCTTTCCTCGTACTTTTCTGCAAACTTCTTGATTTCTTCTCTAACAGTTGGTATTTTCAGATCTCTGTGAAGATGATCATTGCGATAATACCATGGGGGGTCCACAATACCTCGCAGTACCTTGTTTTGGAATACTTGAATTTTGTCTAAGTTGCTTTTGGCTGCACACCCCCAGACTTGGATTCCGTATGTCCAAGGAGGTTAACTTGATTGTATAGTAACAATTTATTATGCACAGAAAGCGCAAATGGGACATTATTGAACTATAATAGTAGTACTAACAGCATAACTTTAATTAGGTAGCTTCTAAGACTTAAAAGTTGTGAAACGAAGGCAGATCAGTAATAGGTGAGTTTAGATAAGGAAACACAACCTCTTTGGTAAAATTTTCTTTTACTTGTCAATATATTCGCCTTGTAACTCATTACTTTTAGTCCATCGACATTTAGTCTTTCCATTTATTCAAGGACTGTTTTTATCTTTCGAAATAAGCGTTAATTTTAATGATTAACACTTAACTGTTTGTCTTTGAACAGTCGTACTTTATTAAAAATTCCAGGATAGACCACAACAGGACCTTTGTTGATGTGATGTAACGTTGGTTGTCAATTCGGTGTCGTGAAGTCCCAACGTTGAATTGACAATCAACGTTACAAAAGATGGCGCCAAGCAGGGGGGGGGGGGGGAAGAAAGCGATCACACAAAAAAAACTGCGATCGGGCTTTCTCTGAGAAATAATTTTCGAAAGGTGGGCCTTTATATGCATCCCTATCTGAGGAAAAAATATAAGAATCATGAGTAGTCATTAGCTCAAATGGAAAGAATAAAAGTGGAAAAATGCGTACGCATTAGAGTTACCCTACCTAGATTTCATTATAAAATAATACGGATTTTCTTGTCAGGCATACCTAGCCTGCCAAAAATTAATATTATGAAAAGTTTTGCCTCAAATGGCACACTTTCTCGGGCCAATTAAGGCTAACGAAAAAGTTCGTAGAGTGAATATTATGATTTTGGGTTAATTAAATGTTTAATGTCATATTTCATTTAAGAATGATGGACTACCAATTTTTCATAAAAACCATTGTTTTCACGAAAATCATAATTTTTCTAAACTAAAAAATTTGTGTTTTTGAAAAGTTAGTATACACTAATAAATGGTCGTATGCCGGCATTTTCGCAGTTTTTAAAAACAGTTTTTATTTAAAATTTACCGAATTTCTTTGATTTAATCCTAGGGACAGTAAAAAGTTTGATGAACTATGACAAAATGTGAACTTTTGAGTGCGTATCATTTCTAATTGTGATATGAGTAGAAATTCTGCATGGTATAGATTAGAACTACAACTACGTACTATGAAGAATAAATTCAAAACGTTTTATTTTGGCAAAAATCAATTTTTTCAAAAATTCTTATTTTTAAAGTTATTGTATAATAACAAATGCCCGCGTTATGACATCTTTGAAAGTCGTCAAAACGATTTTGAGAAATCAAAAAAAACTGCGAGAATATGAATTCTTATTAGTAATACAAATAATAATAAAAAATCAATAAATATACTATCTACTCTATATAGACGATCTAAAACTGTGTGTCACAAACAAAACACAAATGCACCATTAAAAATAACGGAAGAGTTTACCAAAGACATGGTATGGTATGTGGAGTAACCAAATGCAAAATGTTATATGTATGTATGTCAAAAGGGGCAAAGACTCCTGAAAGTGAAGAAATACTTAACAACTCTCACAAATATGCAGCCGGAATTAGCCTATAAATACTTGAGGTCTGAACAAAATACATAAATAAACCATTCATGAGCAAAACAACAAATTAAAGGAAATTATGAAAAAGGACTAATTTCTATATTGAAATTATAACTTAATTCCAGAAATATGATTGCGGCAATTAATGTATATACAGTATCAGTTACCATGTACTCTTTCGGCTTAATTAAGTAGTCCAACACAGGAGTAGAAGTGTTGAATCTCCTTAATAAAACAAAGTTAATAAAATATCGTATGTTATATTCAAATTTCTGCATAAAACATATTACGGCGACCAGATAAGCAGAAGGCAGAGATATGATAAATGTACAAACATTACACAACTTATTACTTTCAATAAAAAAACATCTACACACAAAATACTCGTATTAACAGACAACAAATATACATCATTAGATCTAAAACAAAAAAACGTAGAAGAAAAATAACAAATCGCACAACAAAAACAAAAAAAAAGGAGTAGTCTGGAAAAACAATATGCCACACCCAAACACAACAATATCATGCAAAATATGCACAGATAAAAAATTATTGTAACAATGGTCAAAAACGGGCAATTGTTCCCAGACACAGTAGAGTTTGTATTAGTAACACAAGATGATGTTATCACCACAAATAACTAACAGAAAACACAAAATTAAAGATCCACATTAAATTCGTATCAATTATAGTAAATTATGTGTCGGGGAAGGTTATACATTATATAAAAAGACTGTTCAACCCTGAGAATGGAGATATGAAAAATCATACCAAAATATGGATTTTTGAAAAAGTTGTCTCTACAGTTATAAAAGTAGTGAGTTTGTATTTTGTTAGCTCATAATTTTAAATATTACGAAAGCTAAATTTAAAACTTTTTATTTTGATGAAAATTTCATTACTCCTAAATATAGAGACAGTGTGGGATGGCATTTATGGAATAAAATTATTTTTGACGTTGTTTTAGAAGGTTATATATGAATGTACAGCGTGATTTATGTATTTGCAGTAATTGACTTGAGCATTTTTTTTGTATTTTTTAATACAACTTGATCATTTGACTTTAACGACCTGCAATATTTATGGTTTAAAAAGTAAAGATAATGATTTTTAGTTTATGTGATTTAATAAAAAGTGTACAGTCTTAAAATATGTTTTTCTGCGGATCTTGTTGTTTGTTTTAGACTACTAAGTGTTCAAAATATCCACCATTGATTTCTTGATAAAAACCTAATTCGTAATAAAATGTTTGCCGAACTTTCTCTGAAACTTGAGGTGAAATATTTTTTATTTCTGTGCTTATTTGTCTTACAGATCATCATTACTTGGTTTTTGTTAAATACATTCCACTCTTGAGATAGCCTCATAAAGAGAAATCTAAAATTGTAAGGGCCTGGCGATATAGTTGGCTACATACAAAGGGTACTAGGAAAGTTTTACAATACAGCTTTGTTTATTTAATTTTTTCAAAGTAATTTCCTCTACACTCAATACATCTCTCCATGCTCCGAAACCAATCTTTAAACCAGTTCTGCCAGTTTTACTAGGGAGTAAAGCACACTCGTTGTCCTAAGCCCGCAGAAGGCCATCACTGGAAAACAGCCTCCCTTTTAGCTTCATTTTCACATGCGGGAACAGTGCCAAGTCGCAGAGAGCAAGATCTGGACTGTACGGAGGGTGCTCGAGAAGTTTTAATGCTGTCGTGGTCAAATATTCGGTGCATGCTTTGGTGCGGTGAGCTGGAGCATTATCGTGATGGAGGAACCAGGTGTCCATTCTTGACTTTGGCCACAGGTTCTTCATAGATCCAATAACTTTAGGCGGACACTGTTGTGTATACCACTTAGCTGTGACGGTCTTCTGTGTGTCCAAAACGACGCGTTCCACAATTCCACTCGATTTGAAAAATACAGCTATCATTTTCTTCTTTACGGATCGGGATTTTCTGACAACTACAGGTGTGTTCCTCATCATCAAAGACCCAAACTGTGTTTTGAGCTTTGATCGGCACATCCTAATAGTACAGCCAAGTCTCGTCACCTGTCACGATGTTGTTCACATACCGAGATTGTCTCTTATTAAACTTTTTTAGCATCTCCCGGCACTAAGTCACACGTAGTGTCATCTGCTCTTCAGTCAGTCGATGCGGTACCCAGAGAGAACAAAGTTTCTTCACGTGTAAAAGATCATGCAGAATCGAACGAATTGCTGGTGTATTTAGGCCTGAAGTACCCTTGATCTGTTGGTAGGTCACTCGCCTGTCCTCGCCATACATTTTTCTCACAGTAGTAACGTTTTCCTCCGTAACTGATGTTCGTGGCCTTCCCGGCCTCCCAGCATTCTCCAAAGTTAAATTTCCCGTTTGGAATTCTCTAAACCACCTGAATATCGTTGTGCGATGTGGGCAAACGTCACCTAGTGCCATAGTCATTTCTTCGAAGCATTGGTCTATGTTTAAACCACGCACGAAATTATAACGCAAAACTGCCCTTATCTCATTTCGTGACCATGATGCCATCGCAAACACTTACACTCTCACTGCTAATGAATAACTGAGCCCATCGACATGCCGTGGCGGCTACTGTTCACGTATGAACATATCTCAACATGCAGCAACAAGCAGCTTCCTACGATTCATTGTTGCGTCATATTGCAGAACTTTCCTAGTGCCTTTTGTAATGGTATCTCTATCCACACTGTCTAAAATAGTTTTCAATTTTGTAATTATTTGTTTTACTACTAAAACTGCTTGATTCATTCTGACATTTACTACAAGTAAGTAATTTTAGATAGTTGCTTCAATTTTTATTTGCGTTTTATTAAATCCTTGTTTATAGAATGCTCGTCATAATCTACGCACAACGTTCATATATCAGACTAAATACATACGTAGTTTGTAGTTATCGAAGTACCGTATAAATAAGTATACAAATGTAAATAATATTGATTTTCCGATAAGACTAAAATGACCTTGCTGTAAACTCTTAATCTAATATTAATTCATTAGTTATAGGTTTTGTTTATACAAGCAAAATCCTATAAAATTAATACCGTATCATTATTGTTACATACTTATGATGTGCTTTTGTTTTTTATCATTACTTTTGAATTATAGAATTATTAAAAGTACCAGGCGTGGTTTTTAAGTAAAGGCCGTTCTGTTGTACATATATTAAGAGGTGGTTTGCGCGCCGCAACATGTACTTGCGTCGTGTCTCGGTATTCCTTAGGAACAACTGTGCTCACTTGCAGCTGTGTAGGTAATCTGTACGGTCTGCTATATGTCTTTCAAATGTTTAAGAATAACGAATCGCCCGCCTCGTGCGATGTGCGACTAGTGATACGTTTTTTGTCGGCCAGAAACATGTCTGCTGCAGACATTCACCGGCAAATTTGTAAAGTTTACGAAGCTACTGCCATATGTGACAGCGAAGTGCGTAAGTGGATCAGAGACTTGACAGCTGGCCGCGACAACATCCATAATTAGCCAGCTTTGGTCGCCCATCTGTGATCACAGACAATATGGTGGTTTCAGTTGAAGTGAAAATGCTTCAGAACAGACGCTTCACCATAAGCACTCTTTAAACAACTTCCTTCAAATGTCGAGGTCAGTGCTGTACAAAATCTGTTTCTGAAACATTAAAGTTTAAGAAATTGTGCTTCCGTTGGGTCCCTAAACTCCTAACGGAGAACTACAAAAAGAAAAGATTTGAGTGTTTGCTGAATTTTTTGACTCGTTTTAACGAAGAAGTTGATAATACACCATCTCATCGCTCGACAATTATCACTGATTTTCTACATTTGACATCATGTTGAGTCGTATCGTAACGGGAAACGAAACGAAGCAACAGAGCATGGAGTGGAAATGCACATGCTCTCCTGTAAGGGTTAAGGCCAAACGCACTGTCCTAGACAAAGATCATGGCGTCTGTGTTTTGGGATAGGCATGGTGCTTTGTTGGTCGACTTCATGCAACGCGGAACTTCCATACATGCGGTAACCTAGAGCCAAACCCTGCGAAAGTTACGCAGAGTGATTCAAAACAAAACACGCGGCATGCTGACAGACGGAATTTTATTACTCCATAACAATGTAAGGCCTCACATCGCAGCTCGTATACGAGCTTTATTGGACTCTTTTGTCTGGGAAATTTTAGATCACCCCTCTAAAACCCTGACCCTGCGTCGAGCGAATCCCATCTTTTGCGCTGTCTCAAACATCATCTCGGTGGCAAGGACTACAACCATAACGAAGACGTGAAAACGACCTGCTGCTCCGATAGCTAAGAGGTCACTAGTTGTCGGAGCAGGCGGCAAGTTTCTATGAAGAGGGTATTCAGAATCTAGCTGTAAGCTTTGATAGGTGTTTAAACAAACTTGGCAGCTATGCTGAAAAATAGAGGAATGTATGTAGAATCTGAAAATAAATTTAGTTTTTGAAAACTTTCTTTCGTTTGGTTTTTATTTCAAACGGCCCTTACTTAAAAAAAACCGCCTCGTATTTGAGTAGATTCTACCAGTAGTAATGAGCGTAAAACTATGATTAGTACCACAAATTTCTGAGCATTGTTCGAAAAATAGCGCAGTTCGATTAATCAAGTATCTGATTAAATTTAGTTGGGTAGGTGTAGCGTTACTTTAACATACCATGTTAGATCGTCAAAAGAAATTATACATTGTACGAGCCCGCAATTATTTGATATTGAAATGATCTAAGTATAAGTGAAAGGCCTGGCATACACATAATACATAAATATAAAAATTAAGCATATAAGGGGACAAATCTGTAAACATTTTAATGACTACAAACGTTAGAACTTTAAATATTTGCTTAAAATGTTACACTTAATGTGCTTCATGTAAAATGTAGGCAATTCGTTGCCTAAACAACTGCCAATAACCAATTGTGTTTAATTGTATACAAATGAATGTATGTGGATAGAGGTGGTTGGCTCTCTGGCGAGTACTTTTCTATTTTTAAACGCCAAGAAGAAAAATGTGAAAACATTTACAGAGCGTCCATTCGAGAAGCAATTATACGGCTGCTCATGATATTTTGCAATTATTTTACAGTAATGGTTGATATATTTAACGACACGTTTTCCGATAAAGTTGGCCCAATGCCAGTCGTGTTATTGTAACGGGAAGGTTGAAGTGCAAATTGTTAAATCACTTTTTGCCAAAATCGAATTGAGTTTTGCAAATTAGTACGATTAAATGAAAACTAGGATTATTCATGGTATAACTGTGAAAAAAAACAGCGAAAGAGTATCGTATATGGATGTATGCTCAATTTAATTCTGTCTCAAACGAGTTAGATTGAAATCAATATGTACAATTTGAAATATATTCAATCATAAAAAAATAATTGTACACATAATCACTTAAGGTAGATGTATAATCCTCTTCCACATTAATTTTCGTATTCTGTATACACAGGCTCCGTCAAAATTACCTAATTATTCAGTCTGTCGCAGAAAAAACGGAATTTTTTAAAATAGTAATCCTTCTTGGCGTCATCTAATAAAAAAAATATGCGTTGGTAAGGTAGATTTTTCACCGATGTTATGTCAAAATATCATGACATTTGCATCATTAGAAGCAAAGAAATTGCGCATGAAAGAACAGTGTGTATTTGGTATTGGTCGAAAAATGAATTTTGAACAAAGAGCAAGTACCAAGTTCTGTTTTAAACTCGGTAAATCGTTTACTGAAACGTTTAATTTGATGAAACAAGTATAAGTATATGGCGATGCGTGTTGAACACGAGTGTGTATGAGTGGTATAAATGATTTAAGGACTAACATTCTAGTGCAAAAAAAATCTGTGGTTATGGAAACTAACATCGAAGTTGTGCGTGAATTTATCAGGAATGAGCCGAAATCCTCATTGCGATACGTGGGAATGGAATTAAATATTTCCAAAGATCCAACTTATCGCATTTTGACACAGCATTTGAGCCTGAGAAAGGTTTGTGCCGCACAAGCCAACTGATTAGAAAAATTGCTCCGAATTCAATATTGTACAGACTTGATCTAAGATTCAAAAAAGTACGAAAAGTTCAAGTATTCTATTATAACTGGCGATGAGACGTGGGGTTTTCAATATGATCCAGAGACTAAACGTCAAAGCTATGAATGGAAGCATCCAAGCGAAGAATGATCGAAAAAAAACCGTTTGGAGAGGTCATAGCTCAAGATAATGTTGATTTGTATTTATGATTTGAAAGGTATAGTGCACAAAGACTTTGTACCAAGTAGTCAAATAGTCAATACTGCATATTATCTCGGTATTGTGAAGCGTCTTTTGGAGTGTATTTGTCGTGTGTGCCCTCAATATCCTGAAAATGGTAGCTGGCGTTTGTTACATGATAATGCACCACCTCATGCTCGACGCTTATCACTGATTTTCTACCTACAAATGGCATTTTAACCATCAACCATTCACTCTATTCACTGGATTTGGCCCCTGTGATTTCTATTTATTCTTCGAACTACATTTTCCGATGAAAGGACAACGTTACGCCGACGTTGAAGCCATTAAAAAGGCGTCGACAGCGATCTTAAGGGACATCTCTAAAGATGAACTAAAAATTAATTCGACATGTTAATTGACCGTGCAAAATGTTTTATTGAAACCGAAGGCGACTACTTTGAATATAATAAATAAATTTTACCAAAATAGCAAGCTTTTGTTTTTATTTTTAAAAAGTTCCGTTTCCTCTGAAATAGACTGTGTAATTTACTTCGGCGTTATATTTAACCAAAAAATACTCTGTTAATATTTTAAGATGTGTCTTTATTATATTCAGATTTACTATAACATATAAACATGTAAAGCAGTTTCAAGGTACATGCGGTATTACAAAATGTCGAATTTAATTGAAATCGTGGAAAATCACAGATATAATAGTAACACGAAATTATGTATGGCCACATTTTGTGCTTTTCCAATGTAGTGTGCAGGTCCAGTTTATGGTAATGATAGTCGAGTTAACAAATGGTGTACGTAGGCTTGCAATGGTCGCGGTTCAAAAAAGTAATGGAGATTTCTATGCAGTAGTCTAGCCATGAATATTATCAGAATTTTCTCTGTAGATTCAAGAAAAGATCGTTTTAAAAATGCCAAATTCGAAGGACGTTTTTGCAAGCCATATCTTCGAGAACATATACGAGGGGGTATCCAAAAATAACAGGAATTTTTTTATAAAAACCTGTAATTTATTTTTTTTACAAAACAAACTTAACGTTTTCAATATACTATACATTTGCGTTTCAAGGAATTCACCAATTGTTAATAACACAAATTGTCCTCATGATAGGTGAATTAATTGAAACGCGTAGTCAACGGGGCGTTATTAACATTTAAATAATTTTTCAACATTCATCAAATCGCAATTGGCCGAGATTTTAAAGTGATCGTCTATTTATGCACCGGCAACTATGTTACCCCTTTTAGAGAGATGACACACTCGTTCTTTTGTTCGTAGATTCGTATATTTTAACGGAAGAGGAAGGTATTGTTTTTTCATTATTTTTCAGCATCGAAAAAGTACGATAAACCCACAAAGAATCGTTCATTAATAACACAAGTTTGCCTGATGATAGGTGAATTTCTTGAAACGCGTAGTAAACGGGGTGTTACTAACATTTGTATGATTCTTTTAATATTCATCTAATGGCAATTCGCCTAGCTTTTAAAGTGTTCGTCTATTTACGCATTGTTATCGATTTTAACGAGATGGAGCGCCATTGTTCTTTCGTTCGTACATTAGTATATTTGAACGAAAGAGGGAGGTATTGTGGTTTCACTATTGTATAATATTTGAATATTGCCGTCTTATTATTGTTATTATTATTAATTTTAACACTATCCAAAACTTTTATAATCTTTCTTTATTGGAATTCGTTCGTATTCACAAATAAATATTTCATCTTTGATATGTAATTAGTCCCCAAAACGGTTTCCAAATTTCTGTATGGAATTTATTTTCCAAAGAACCTGTAACGTTTCTTTAGCCCGTTCAAATTTTCATAATGGTTATTGACCCTATTTAAGATATAATAGTAATTTCCTCGAAACTGATATAAAAAATCAAAATGGTAATTTTATGAAGCGTTAAGAAGCATGAGAGGCGAATGCAGCTGATAGAATTATATTAACGTTATATTTCAAGTATGGTAGCAATATAATCACAACTCCTTTGATAGGATTTAATGCGATAAGGAAACTATACAATTTGGGAGATTTTATATTGAACGGAAAGTGGATTTTGCTATAATATATATGTGTTTATGTTCAGTTGACTACATATCTAAGAGCAAGTGGATTTTGATATGATAATGTACGTGTGTTTATGTTCAGTCGACTACCTTAACGGCTTAAGTTATTAATATGAAAGTTTATATGTCGTACGCTATAAATAGTCAAGTACCTATCGTACTTAGGGGAAACTTTGATATTCTCTTGTATAATGTACTAACTCTTTAATATGCATGTGTTCATATTGCAGCCTATTTTAAACTATGCATTTTTTGTAATTGTAAACATGTATTATGTCAAAACGTAAAATTCACTTGTAATGCATTTATATACAATACTTCATTACATAAAAGTTTACAATTCATATCCATGTAAACAAAGATGGATATTATACTATAAAAAGTTTAATTTGACTTTTAAAGGGATAAATATGATTATATATTTGTAAATATGAGAACAGAGAAATGATACTAAATCATCTTTACCGTGTGAGACTCCACAACCCAATAAAAGTAAAGGGTGTTTCAAATTTCGCGTTTTTTTAAAAGAATAAATAAAACACATAATTTGAATTCACTTTCAAAAACTTTTTATTGGTAATTGAAGTATCAGTTATGACACTTATATGCGAAAGATAATATCTGCCAAATGGCCTCCTCTTGCAGCTCCACAGACGTCCACTCTTTTGTTAAAATTTTCAATGACATTTTGACATAATTGAGGCTCTATCTCACCAATGACACGAATAATTTCATCTTTCAAAGCAGGAATTGATTGTGGATTGTTTTTATAAACCTGACTTTTCACATAACCCCAAAGAAAATAGACTAACGGTGTCAAATCACATGATCTTGGTGGCCAATCACCGTTTCTTGAGATTGCACGTCCAGGAAATTTTTCTCTCAATAAATCAGTTGATTCGTGTGCAAAGTGAGGTGTAGCGTCATCCTGTTGAAATCACATATCCCCTAGATCAATATTCATTCATTCAGGCCACAAAAATTCGGTTATCATCCGATGATATCGATCATTATTGACAGTTACAGCTTCACCAGCAGCATTTTCAAAGAAGTAAGGTCCAATTACACCACCTGACCATAATGCACATCAAACAGTAACTCGTTTAGGATGCATAGGTTTCTCATGAATAATTCGTGGATTTTTCTTACCCCAGATACGGCAATTTTGTTTATTAACATAGCCACCAAGCTCAAAATGTGCCTTATCGGAGAATATTATTTTTTGAGAAAAATCAGCTGGTTGTTCATTGATGAAATTGACAAATGAACGACGTTTTAAATGATCTAATGGCTTCAGTTCCTGTGTTATTTGAACCTTATATGCCTTCAGTCCAAGTTGTTGTGAACGTCGTCTAATGGACATTTCAGGATCTTCAGCAACACTTTCACGAACCAAACCAATATTTTCTTGTGAACGACCACTACGACTGTATCTTTCACTTTTTTGATCTTGCACGGAACCGGTCTCTTGAAATCCTTTAATAATTCGACCAATAGTGCTTTCAGATGGACGATTATGTAAACCATAAAATTCACTTAATTTTCTAAAAACCCTTCTTACAGAACGCTGATTTTCATAAATAATTCAACAATTTGAATGCCATTTTTACAAATGTCATACATCACACTTTTTAAATGTCCACATACCCAGACAAATTCAGTGCGCCATCTGTACTTTATTTATTCTTAAAAAAACCGCACAATTTGAAACAGCCTTTATAAAACATTGATTTAACTACACTCATTGTGGATAATTCATACGTTTGGATACAATTTCTTGTAACACTAGGAGAACAGAATGTAGTTTATGTTGATTTAAAGTATTTATTATACCAATATTGAACTTAGCAAGTTTGTTGTGATTTGAAACTAATTTAAGTGTTTTAGTTGCGGAGTATACGAATACTTTTGTGACTGATTGTAAACACTGTACTACACTTTTATCGCACACCTACCATAACAACTATGTGATGATTTATTAAATAAATAAATGAATACATATAACGTAAACTACATTGCTGGTTCCGTTCCAATGTAAATTGAAAGTTTATGAACTGGAGGCCTTATTTAACCTAATTTAAAGGAATCTTATTGATAATTAACCAATATTTGCATATTAGTCAATGCGCCTCAGACGAATTCCTGACATTGACAACTGTAAATTAGATTTCGGGGAATCTCGCAGATTAAATGTCATTGAGGTCATTTCATATTCCCGCGATGAATATCGGACTTGCTTGTCAACAAATTTTATAAACAGATATCTCTGCGTGTTCATATTACGTTGTATATGGGAAAAGATTAAACAGAAAGTGGATGTTGGTGCCAGCGAGTTCGTTTATCGAAGAGTTAAAAAGTGTTGCATAAAAGTCAATTACAATTGAATGACACAATTACGGATTCGCTACTAACTAGCCATAACAGCAAAGATCTATTCGAGAAAGCGGGTAAATAGTGCAATAGAGAATTTCTACATAATTTTGTTTTTTATTAATGTTATTGACAAACGTCGATTATTTTAGTAATTAAGTAGAGGTATGTGAAATGTTTCTTTCAAGAGAGTATATACGCGGTTATATAAAATAAAAAATCGGAGTATGTTGCTAACGCAACGACAATATTTTAGTTTCTCTCTAATACTTCAAAAAGGGGTCACCGTGCAGAGCTGAAACACAAGTACAGTCTGTATAATAAAAATCGCAGATCAATATTTCTACCAAACGAAGAGGCTAATAGAAAAAAAGATATACTGATGTACAGTACATGTTATATGCTAATATTTAATATGGAGTCTTGTCTCCATTATTATAAGAATAGTCTCACAGAAATTTTCTATATTTGCAAGCAAATTTTCCGCATAATTCCTAGGTATATCTTCTTTATATTACAAGTTAATTGGGAAATTTTATATACACGTTCCTTGAGAAGTTTACCAATGCATTGATGCACTATCATTTGAGACCTTTCACTATCTACACAATTTGCTTTAATGCTTTGAATCGTTCTCATCTAGTACTACCCCCTTATCTTTAAACCATAATCCTACTGATCTTAGAAGTTCTTTTGCATCGTTCGTTTCGTGTTTAAAATACCGGCAAATATCTATGAAGTTTTGAAACATCACGTGTTAAAGCAGCTACATACATACATGAATCTTCACAGGGTGTTGTACAGTGCGTTGTATAACATTCTTTATCTTGCTGCGTTGTTTTAGTGCGGATTTCACACGTCCTGGAAGATTATCTATATTTTGGGTTTATTGATAATGCCTTATCCGATATCAGAAGTATCTACCTGCCGCTCTGATTTTCATTTTAGGACCTTTACAGTGCTCACACAAAAACACTGCTTCGAAACACTTTGTAGATGCTGCACTCATTTCAACAAACAACAAAAACTGTTACTCGCCTCACTTATAACGGATAACTGTATTAAAATTGGCTATACGTATTAGAGCGAAGACCTATTCTCTCAGTCCCATATTTTGCAGGCGCTGCACTAATTTCAACAAAAACTGTTACCCGTCTCAAATACAACATATAACTGAACTAAAATCGACTATATGTATTAGATGGAGAATATTTGTACCTATTCTCTCAGTCTCACTCTCCCATTAACTTTTCCTTCATGGGATATTGGCCTGTTTCTTATTATAAAGACTGTATTTTGATAAAATTTTGTCAGTGATCTTTTGAAATCTTAAAGTTAAATTGAATCAAGAACAAAGTTTTAAGTTTGTTAGGTATCGAAACTACTATATGATAAACTAAACTTCTATTAAATACTAATGTAATTTTTTTAGTTATTTCCAAAAAGAGCTCAATAGAGAATAGAGCTAAATATATAAAAAAAAAACATATGGGTTTATTCGCGGGGAGGCACAACTGTTAAAGCTTAAGTTTACTTTCCTAAATCTCCATGGACTTATAGTGTACAATTTTAGAGCTGTGTAAAACTAATCAAAATTAGGTTTTCCGAATTCTAGTAATGATTGGTGAGCCATGATATGTTTGGAATGGAGATTTGAAAAAATTTTGAAATTTTCTTAAAGCTATGCTTCATCACTCTGTAAACAATGAGATGCTCTAGCTTCTCGATCAATATAATATCCAGATAACGTTGAAGAAGAAAAAACCTTTGGATTTAGGATAACAGTAATAAGTGAGTGTTGAAAAGGAATCACAATGTAAAACGCAAATTAGTGCAACAAAGAAGAGATAATACTAGTTAAACCTAGAAGATATCAGTGGGTATTTTAGTTTAAGTGATACTTCAATTTGAAAATTAGTATTTAATTTAATTACAATCACAGAAATTAATTAACAATTTCTGCGCTGAAGTAGGACTCGAACCTGTATCCGTCGTTTGGTAGACCGCTGCTTTATCAATTAGGTGACCAGGCTGTACAGTTTCGGGTCTCTTAATACGCCATAAATCACATTATGGAAACAGATCTAATAGTTACAACCCACCGTCAGGTTTTTATGTTAATGATTATATACAAATATATAATTAGGCACAAGTATAATGACCTAATTGGTAAGGCAGCAGTCTAGCAAACATAAGATACAGGTTTGAGTCCTAAAATACTAATCATCATTAATTTTCCATTGTAAAGAGCTTAATCATATATTTATCTATAATTATTAGTTATTTCAGTTTATTTAGGTTGATCGTTTATCAATACTTTTTATTTAATAATTCACACTATTTCAGGTAATCGATACTTATGTTTGTTTATTATTTTGCACTTCTAAATATTAAAGAGTTTTTTGAAAGTGATGAAAGTTATTATTAAGAGATTCTAGCTAAATTAAAAAGAGTTTGTTAAAATATTTTTGTATTTTGTTATTCATATTACGAACATCTTTGAATAACCCGGATAAAATTTTTTAAATGGTGGCTATATTAAAGAAGATTAGCTTTTATACTTTATTGCCATCGAGAAATCTCAGGATAAAAGACAAAAATAGAGAAGTTTTCTTATGTAGCGTAAAGGCAGTTGTTCGAAAATTCATCTACACATTAACTTATTAACTCCTAGTACAACATACTACAGGGTAGTAAAATTTCGCAAATATAATGGAATATCATGCATTTCATGTATCAAAACTATTTTCATAATTCAGTTTCCCTTTTGTTCATGTAAAAATTAACGCTACATATCGTGACTATTGTTTTAAACATAGTTTCAAATTTATTCATTAATTCCTCTTGTGTACTTACATATTCATACGACGCGGCTAGCTTTGTGGAATCTAAACTCACCTGAAACAAAATAAAGGATTCTATTATTAATTTCTTCAATACTAGCGCATAACAATTAAATTTATCAAATCAGATCATTATTATTATTTATTACGTTTTTTAATAAAAAATATAGATTTAATATTATACTATAAAGTAACATAAATAACGAAAATCATTCAAATCCAAAACTTTCAACCAATTAGTGGTAATAGAATTTGAAATTTCGATCATAATCAGTATCTGATGACCATGACCAGCCGCTTCTACTATGACTCGACTTAATGACCACCAGTAACTAACTTAAGAAAAAATCTTATTTTTAAAAATTGTAAAATGAATTAATATTGAACGATTTTTGAACCATTGAAATACAGAAGATAGGTAATTTTGATGGAGCCTGTGGCTACATTTTGGTTCTCAACGGTACGGATCGCGTACGGAGTTTGTTTTCGTACAGGTACGAGGGAGCGTTTTTATATTCGCGGAATGGGGGACAAGGGGTGGAAATAAAAAAACCAAATTATTTTTCTTTTTCAATTTTCAATATATTCACCTGCAAGACGGATACATTTTTCACATCCTTCAATTAATTTATTTATACCCTCATAAAAAATGATTTCTCTTTATCTGCAAAATACGCCGAAACTGCCTCCTTGACTTCATCATCGGCAGTAAATTTTTTACCCCGCAGCTCTTTTTTCATTTTCGGAAACAGGTAATAATCACTCGGGGCCAGGTCTGGGCTGTAGGGTGGGTGATTCACAATTTCGAAGTCCACCTTATGCAGGGCAGCTAACGCAACGCGGCTCTTGTGGACGGGCGCGTTGTCGTGCAAAAGCAGAACACCTTTTGTCAGTTTTCCCCGTCTTTTCTCTTTAATGGCTTCTTTTAGTCGCTCTAATATTGAAGCGTAATATTCTCCGGTTATAGAAACACCTTTATCTATATAATCAATCAACAATATTCCTTCCGAGTCCCAAAATACCGTTGCCATGAGTTTCCCAGCTGATTGTGACACTTTAAATTTCTTGGGAGGTGCTATGCCCTTTTTATGCCACTGCATGGAGTCTTGTTTGGACTCAGGTTCATAATGATGAACCCAAGTTTCGTCTCCAGTAACAATTCCACTCAATACACCATCCTTGTCTTCATTACAGAGGTCCAACAATGCACGCGAACACTCTACGCGCTGTTGTTTTTGCGGCGGCGTGAGCATTCTCGGCACCCATCTTGCGCTGACCTTAGACATGCCGAGATGATTGTGTAGGATTTTAAAAATTGTTGTATCGGATACTCCAACCATTTCTGCGAGTTGTTTCTTCTTTAGTCGAGCATCTTCGAGTACAATTTGTTCAACTTTTTGGATAAGTGCTGGCGTGGTCACCTCAATGCTCCTGCCCGGCCTCGGGTCGTCTTCAAGGGATTCCCTTCCTTGTTTAAATTAACTATGCCACTTATACACCATGGTTTTTCCTGGACAAGAGTCGCCGTAAACCAATGACATCTCATTCATTATGGTCGCGACTGATTATCCTTGCCTGGTAAGGAACTTTATAACGGCACGATATTCGATTTTTTTCATATTTCACTTTTCACTACTGATTATGTTACTTGGTTGACGATAGCTCAAAGACTAACTGTCTAATAACAATGAAACTTCGTATTTATACTAATCATGAGTCGCTGCATAGGCCACGCCCCCAATGCGCCTACTCACCCCTCTACAACCCGCTCATTCCGCGAATATAAAAACGCTCCCTCGTATTTTTCGCTGTAGTTTATCAGGTGCGACACTTTTTAATTATCTGCAGATGATGACAACTGAGTTGTCGAAATACGTATACAGAATTCGAAAATTAATGTGGCAAGGGGATATATATTAACCTTCAGTGATACAGAAGACAATTCAAGGTTTTATAGTGAATTATGCGAAGTTTTATAGCACACCAGAATCTGGAAATTCTATAGAATGTCTAGTGAGTGTGTTCTATTTGAGACAATTTTAGAATACTTCATTTTGAGAATACTATACATTTATAGTGGCTAAATACATTGGATAAATAGCAAGAAGAGAGACAAACATCTGATCAAGTATGGTACAGAGTTCAGTTAGGTTAAGTTATCGAAATTATACTGATAGACCATTCAAATCAAGAAAAGAAAGAAAGAAACTTAAATTTACAAGAGCTGTATTCAAATAATTCTTATAAAGAAGAGATTTATAATTTAAAAAATCTCCACGAATATCTAAAAACGATTGGAATTTTAATGATATGAAGCAGTTTAGGGGTTCGACTTCTAGGGGAATCTCGTTTTTCCCTGACAATACTTCGTAATGCTTGAAGCGTGTTTGGTGGCAATTCATTGCTGTAGTACTTCTTGCAATAACATTCCAAGCAAGCATTCCAACGACTCTATTCTCTCTATACTAATTTCATCCATCCAGTTGCTCATGATGTTAGCTCGATAGGGACGAACATTATTCTCAGTAAAATGAATTCATCTTCTACTGCTGCAGCATACAGACGAACGATGGGTCGCAGATTTTCATTCAGATACCTTTCGGCAGTGTTTCATTTTCTTTGAAATAAAGGCCAGTGTGGGCTCCTCAGTACTTATCCCGTCCATATTATTACACAAGCACCCCCATATTAAGGCTTTTACCGGATAAATTTTGGATTATTCCGCGTACCGAGTTCACGCAAAGAATACGACTATTACTTGTCTGCTGCGTAAATCTGGATTCATCATATAATAAAATATAATAGCACCCGTCCTCATTCATTAAACCCAATTTAATCTTATTCTGGCTCTTTTATGCTCTGCAGCATTTGATGCGCAAACCAACGATCTTCGGGCGTATAAGACAGACGTATACAAACGATTACTGTTTGCGTTCACAGTAGATTTCCAGTGGCAGTAGCAAACTCACTTCAAATCTGGTTGTCATTAAGATTTTACATACATTTTACATTTATTGGCATAAGAATTTATACGCATCAATTGCTTCTATTAAATAAGTACTTATATTTAGTTACAATAACTTAAAAACATATTTTTCAATATAGACAATAAACCTAACTATCTTCTTCTGGGCTTCCGGGCTGGAACCGCGTCACTGGTATAACTGCCGACGTTTCAGTTTCAGTGCAACAAACAGTAACAGTAGTTGAGCCCTGAAGATGTCTCATACGAGTGGGTACGAAACGTCGGCAGTTATATACCAGTGACGCGGTTCCAGCCCGGAAGTCTAGAAGAAGATAGTATGGACCCCGACCGCGGAAGTCTACGTACCAGATTAATAAACCTAACTATTTTATACTAGCTTTTTCGGAGATTTGCCACCCTACAATATAACGAATATTACATATCAGAATTCTCTCACACCTGTAGCGATGTACTAATACCGCACTCCGTGATTGAATTACGTACAGTGTTCTACTCGCAGCGTCTTTGATTTGCCAGTTATAATAATGAATGTTGACACATGCATCAATTCCTGTACATTGGACGTCGTAATTTGAAGTGTTTCCTTTTAGAGGTAACTATACGAACTCTATACCCGCCCATTTAATGCATAACCGCATCTTTATATCTAATAGACCTGAGAAAAGAAAGGAGACTTGGAAATTAAACGCACTTCGTGTTTATAAATTACAAAAAATTTCCACGTTCTAGAATGTGAACTACGGAATTTTCAAGATTTCAAAAGCTAAGGATATGCTAATTTGAAAAATTTATGTATGTGTGTAAGACATTATGAAAATTATAATAAATATTTGTTTACATGTAGTTAGTATGTAGATATAGAAAATTGAAATTTTCTTAAACTTTTTAGAAATTTTAAAAGGTATGAAAGATAAAAATGGACTGAATACCTATTTCTATGAAAAATCCTGCAAATGCCTGGCTCCGCTAAACATCGTAATTTGAAAAATTTATTTCGTTTGGAACAAAGAAAATTACCGCGGTATTGAATTATGTTAAATCAACGTATTTCCAATTTTAAACGTTTTTTTGTTGACTTAAACTTAATAAACGTCATTATCGGACATTCCTTTGCTCGACTGTTATTCCCGTTCATTTGTTTAACAATAAAAAGCATTTCTCTTTATCGAGCGTAAACAAACGGAATGACTAAATGATAAAATGCATATCGTGGCAAAATTATTATTGTTCGCCGATTTAGCTATCAAACATTCTAAGCAATCCCATTATTAATCACAATATAATATAAAAAAGAAGGTTTGAAGTATGTATGTATGTTTCTGCCGTAAGCAGAGCACATACTAATTTGTGCATTTTCACTTTGCAGAAATTGTAACACTAAGTTGTGTAAAATAGAATTTTCTACATAATTACGCGCTTTTTTGATGTGAAATTGGCAAATTCTAATTTTTATCGTCTTTTACATTCTATATTTAATGTAGAAATTTTTGAGAAAATTTCATGCCCGGCAGGCATGAGATCGTGCGTTTGAGTCTCACCAAGAAGCATGAAATTTTTTCAAAAATTTCTGCATTATACATACACGATGTAAATATCAGAATAGAGTTTTCCACGTTTACAACACTTTCTGCATGCAGAGCGAAAGCTATTAGTTGCTACGAGGGTAGTTTGACAAGTAGTGAGAATGGAAAAGAAAAACGAATTTTTTAAATACAAAATAATTTTTATTTTTCAATATATTCTCCTAAAAGAGCAATACATTTATTCCAACGGTGCTCCAATGCCCTATACCAATTCTCTAAAATACGATTCCGGAAGGCTTGCAAAATACTCATTTAGGAAGATGATAAGCTCGTCGTTAGACGAAAATTCTTTCCACCTGGCAGTCGGAAGGGGCTACATCCGGCGAATAAGGCGCATGCGGTACTAATTGGAAATGCAATTCGTGGATTTTGGACATCGCAACTGTGCTGGTATGCGAGGGAGCGTTGTCTTGGTGAAACAGAATCTTTTTCTTTGCCATTCCCGGCCGTTTAGCACGAATCTCAACATTTAATTTTTGTAGAAGTTCTGCATAATATTGTCCGTTTATTGTGGCACCTTTCTGAAGGTAATCAATGAGCAAATGCCCTTGGAATCCCAAAAAATTGATGCCATCACCTTGTTTGCCGATAAAGTGGTTTTCGCTTTCTTTGGAGGTGCAGAACCACGTCTACCCATTGTTTCGACTGTTATTTAGTTTCGGGTGTACTGTAGTGTATCCAAGTTTCATCGCAAGTAACAAATCGCCTACAAAAATCTACCGGATTCCGCTTATAAAGGTCGAAACACTCATTGGAAATGCGCAAACGAGTGAACTTTTGATCAGTCGTAAGCAATCGCGGCACCCATCTTGCCGAAAGCTTGGAAAAGCTCAATTCTTTCATTAAAATGTGGTGTACGCGTTCTGTTGAAATGTTTACCATATCTGCTATCTCTCTCACTTTGAGTCGTCGATCACGTAATAATATTATGGATTTTTATAATCATTTTGTTAGAAGTCACGATTTTAGGTGCTCCAAAGCGCGCTTCATCAACACAGCTTGTTATACCACGTTTAAATTCATTTACCCATCTACTTATTGTGGCGGATGATGGAGCAGCTTCACCTAATGTTTCCCGTAACTCATCTTTTATTTCGGTAGCTTTCATTCCCTTAATTACGAAGTATTTAATCACCGCACGATATTCTGCTTTTTCCATTTTAACAAAACGACGTATTGCTTCTTTTTCAATCAGCTGTCAAAAATAAACTAATCAACCGATTTATCTAAATATCGGAATGTAAACATATAAATAGGCAACATAAATTACAGTGCATTTGTTTTACCAATTAGAGCGCCACCTATGTGTCATTCTCACTACTTGTCAAACTATCCTCGTATATCTAACGTTTGAAAGATTTATATAATTCGAAGTTTGAGCAGCTCGTATATTACTGTCGTTAGGCTAGCACTGAGAAGGGATATTTCGTGCCAAATTTTTGAAACAGTGAACTGCCATTTATTATAGTAAGTAGTAGTATACTGGCTGCTATAAATAAATGAACACCCAGTAAACGTTGATATACTGTGAAATTTTAAAGAAAGATGTATTTTGGCCGTACTAACAAATGATGGAAATTTCAGAAAGCTACATTCGTAACTTCAACTGAATTTTCAGTCGGCATTAGGTGAACTATTATGAATAAAGAGTAAAAATTAAATAGTTGGTATAATTTTATAAAGAACTTGAATGTAATCCGATAAATCTTTCGAACTTTCGTTTATTATCAAGAGCGAAACAAATGCTCTCGACCCCGCAAACACAATTATAACAGTACATTTAGTAATTGGAAATTACTAAAATTTGTGACGTCATTAGTTATATTGTCCCCTTTCTTAATGGCTCTCTTAGTTTCTAAAATTTGAAGAATAACTAAACGATTCTCTTTACAACATTAATGTAACAGTTGCGCACTTTGTCTGGAATGAATACAGGTATTATAGGGACAACCACCCAATGCGAATTGCAACAGTGGGAGTAGCTAGGCCCAAACTATAGTACTATATGAATGTACATTTCGCAGATCGACAACTGTTATGCGGCAAACATAATAATTATTAAAGTTACATTAGGTCTCATAGTAATGGGATACATTGAATTGTGGAACAGACAGTTGAATTCAGTAACAGCCGTGAACGACAGTTTGACATGATTTATTCAACAGTACAGATGAATGTATTACGCAGCGTGGTAATGCCGAACGAATGACGTAGAAAGCGGCCACTCCTTGACGAAGTAAACAAGTTGACCGGGAAGTATTCTGAATTAAAATATAATGGTGCTAAAATATTGTGTACAGTACGCAAAAAAGATGCAATGTGAGATCAACGGAACTGCAGGAAACACTAAATATTGAAGCACTTGGGAAATAAAAGAACGGACGTGCTGTCTCATGATGAACTTATGTTTGATTTAACGGGCACGTTCCTTGCAACTTATCCCTTAATTTACCCGGTAAAGAACCATTTCGACAATTCTGAAATAGATAAATATATAATGCTACACTCAAATAATCAAGTCAACGAAGGTTGCAAAGAATTGTACAAACTGTGCACGAACAAATTAAAAACAAAATAAAATCCGAGTTGGCAAATAAAAAACTGTGGTTATGCGTGGACGAGTCAACAGATAAAAAGAAACGTTCTATTGATAACGTAATAGTGCGCACACTGGACTCTCCTAAATCGCCACCTTCATTGTTATTAGTGTGACCAAAACTATATAATGAAGGGGGAATTTGTTGTATATTACGCGCAAACTTCATGCGTTTCATCTCCTGAGAGAAACTGTTCGAAAATTTTATCCAGAAGCAGATGCATTAATTGCATGTACTAAGATGGGGTTTTCTAAGTCTCTAAAACGTACGCGGGAATTTCATGAAAGTAGTCGCGTATCCTTGAACCTCCACGGTCGATTCTTACACATTGGAGAACCTGGTTACAAGCGGCGCTTAAATATTTTCAAGAAATAAAGTCTATTGCTTTACACTTTAAACCTAGAGAAGCTGAAGCAATTACGAAAAGTCAGACTGAATTTCAAGACAGTAACGTTGAAAGAGATTTACAATCTATACAGACAAAATTTCTCGGGACAAGTTGAAGCAATAGAGAATTTTCTAAATCCTTCGGCGTCGTTAGAGGACTCACTGCGTGTAGTGGAAGTTCACACACTGTGTATGCGTTGCCATTGACGCAAAGAAGGTCATGTGGAGTTAGAAAATGTGTTGAAGATTTAGATTTTAGCAATTTAAGACAAGCATATGATGGTACGTGTGCAGACCTGTCAAATAATTTCAAAAATTATTTGCGAACATTACATCATTAGAGGTGGAACGGCTGTTTTCTTTAAGGATATACTTTAGACACGGAAGCTCCGCAAACGTTCTTGATTCTCAGTCATATCTTGCTCGCCCACAAGAATGAATGTGTCGGACGCGGACGTGTAGACTTCTGTGTGGATAGTTGTACGTTGTATGTAATAATATCGCAATTACATAGTTGGGGAAAATGACAATTGTGTGACGCTGTGAATAGGTTTATTAAAGATCTGTTAGATTTAATTTACGATGACTTAAAAATCAAATATATAGTTTGCGATATATCTCTAATAATATAAAATATATTGCCTAATGCCTGTTATTAATTATTTATTGCTCTACATATTGTACGCCTATGGTATATGTTGCAGTCACAGGTTACAAAGAGAATAGGTTGAAAAATAAAATAGTTACTGATCAAAAAGTTTGTGTCTTCTTGTCTCTACTTCTCTTTTCTTTACCTGTTAATACAATGATCCTTCTTTGTATTAAAAAGTAAAGAAAAGAGAAGTATATTAAAGAGATATAAAAGTATTAACACCACTTAACGATTGGAGATTTATCTTATTTAATCTCTTTAGTTAAAAATGACATTTGAACCTAAACATATACATTTCGACTTCTGAAGAATTTATTTGTTTTTATAGTTATTCATATGTTTCAAGATTAACATATAAATGAACATCCATAGATACACTGATGTGTACTTCCAATGTATGCGCAAGCTTTTAATAATATTAACTACTCGTCATTTAGTACTAATTAGCAGGAAAACTTTAAATTCCATATATTAGTAGAGGTTAGAACTGTGAGAAAAACAAATAATGAAACGAAAATTGCCACGGCTAGCTAGTGTTGACATTCGTTGTGTAGATGGAAAAAAATGTTGTAAGTGGTTTGTAGATTTCAACAGGTACATACTTAAGTCTACGATTATAAGATGGATTACTATAAATATTAAATAAACGTTTATAAGATCGCATTGCAACTATATTTTCACCAAATACACCTTCACGAATGTATATAGAGAGTTTTCTATAATAACTGACAATAAAAAGTAGTACCAGTTATTATAATACCTACAAATGATTCTATAAATTCGTTTCAATCTTATATTGTATAAAAATGATACATTCAAAGTTTTACAATGTGAAAATATTAGCAGTCTGTGTATTTATTTATCTATATGAATTTTCAAGTAAAGCCTAATAAATACAATATTTTTTTCCCATACCTATCAATTTTGCGGTGCCATGCGAATGTAATTGGAAACTGTAATTAATATAATTACTTCCAATGCATGTAAAATAAATTTTATTTTGCAAATATTTTGCAACAGGAATTCAGCCAATTATTACATATTACATATGCACATACTACTGTGGGCAAAAAATAGTAAGACTTTGTTCATAATTTTTAAATTCTTAATTTATTCTTCTAAAACTATTTCGTCCCCCTCAAAGTAATCCCCTGGCCCCAATACACTTGTGCCAACGTTTCTTCCAATTCTCGAAACAGTTGTTAAAGTCAATTTCAGGAATAGCCTTCAATGCGCGTAGCGATTCACGTTTAATGTCTTCAATTGACTCAAAACGGTTTCCCCGGAGCGGTCGTTTGAGTTTGCCGAATAGCCAGAAGTCACATGGAGCTAAATGAGGCGAATACGGTGGTTGCGGCACGATATTGGTTGAAAATTTGGCGAAAAACTCACGAAGAATTAATGCAGTATGCGACGGTGTATTATCGTGTGCAAAAACCACGAGTTGTCGGCCCATAATTCTGGCCTCTTTTTACGAATTGCATTACGCAAACGACGCATAACACTCAAATAGTATTCTTTGTTGACAGTTTGGCAGGTCGGAAGGAATTCGGAGTGCACCACACCTCGATAAACGAAGAAAACTGTCAACATAACCTTCGGCTCACCTTTGATACGATATTCGACCGATTGATCGTCTGTTTCCGGGTCATAAGCGTAGATCCAAGTTTCATCTCCAGTTATGATGCCTTTTATTTTGTCTTGATAGTCGGAGAGCATTGTTTCACAGACGTCAACGCGACGATGTTTTTCGAAAAAATTGAGTGATTTTGGAACAAATCGTGCTTTCACTTTTCTTAGGCCCAAATGATCTTTCAAAATGGTTTTCACTGATCCTTCCGATATTCCAACGATACCAGTAAGGTCTCTGACTGTTAATCGTCGATTCTCAAGCACCAATTCCTTGATTCTATTGAAGTGTTGATCATCAATTGATGTTGATGGCCGTCCTGGACGTGGTTCGTCATCAACGCGTTCTCGACCCTCTTTGAATAATTTGTACCAATCAAAAACACTTGCTCGCGACAAACAATTATCACCGAAGGTCTTTTGAAACATTCTGAACGTTTCGGCACCAGAAATTTGATTCCGTACACAAAATTTAATGGAACTTCTTTGTTGAATAATTTCACTCATTGTAAAAATCCCCGAATGTACTTTTTGTACTTCAGAAAGACAAGCGAATACTAAACACTAATGATTATTTTGATGTGACATTTGGCACAGATGTCACTGACAGTCATACCAACCTAGAAAAAAAATATTTCGACGAATGGGTTTTCGCGCGAAATTAAATTAAAAAGTCTTACTATTTTTTGGCCACAGTAGTATGCACGTGTCGTTTTCTAATAAGAACCAACTGAAAATACATGTTCATTCGCATATGTTATTCTACATAATTTTGAGTGTGGTTTTGACGTCCATTATTTTTACAAGCTAAAAAAATAAATTGGTCAGTCAATGCATTATTACAATCAATTATATTTTTTCCCAAAGCCTGTTGCGCTTTATTCTTTGAAAAAGCAAAATGTTTAGATCAACTAGTGCTATGTAACCACATGAAAGAACAGTGTATCAACACATTGAAATTTGTGTACCAATTGATTTTTATTCGAATATTGTTGCAATAATTACAAACTTTACCTTGCTTCTATCAAATTATTAATGAAAATGGTTTAGTTGATGACTAAAGAAGAGATATATAAAGTTCAAAATGAAACCAATGAAGTAAAACTGGTTGTTAAATACGATACATAATACTACACACAAAGTAGGCAACATTTCGAGGATTTTGGAACATATGTTTATAAAGACTGGATTCGTGACAATAAAATATTTCTTAATCTCCGAGTTATCAGCTTTCCTTTGTGTTTTTTTTTGTTGTATAATAGTTTGATATAGTTTTTTTTTAAAAGAAACAAATACTAGAAGGGTAGCCGTTTATATTTCGAGAACTGGCAACACTGTTAGTGTTGTCTCCGATCTGATGATTGCATCGTGAAGTTGGACAATTTTGACAATATATAATATTTACCTTGACAGTTCAGCGAAAAAATGGAATAAACTCGCAATTTCGTCAATTTGTCATAACTTTGGGCGTGGATTATCTCAACAAGAATGCATCGACGAGCTGTATTTATATGGTGATGAAGCACCATCGAAAACTACAGTATATCGTTGGTGTAGTGAATTCGAACTTGGACGGTGTTCTTTGGACGATGAATTCCGTGAAGGTCGTCGCACAAATGTTGTTGTGTCGGAAAACATTAATGCAGTTTCTGAATTGATAATGCAAGACCGTCATGCGACATACCGTGAGATCGAGGCATCTCTAGATATTAGTAACACCAGGGTGCGTAAGATCCTGCATGAACATTTAGTCGTTAAGTAAATATGTGTGTAAAGTTTCATATTCGTATGTCTTAAAGCTTAATAAATATATGCATTAGAAATGCGTATATTCGTTTTGAAACACCCTGTATAACAAAATATAATAACAAAAAAATTATTTTATAAATTCCTTGATTTAAACCTAGAAAAAGTCTGCAAATAAACGTATATATGTATTTATATGTACATATATGTATATAATGTAATAAAATAGATTAGAATATTATAATTACACTCTATATATTGTTATATGTGATAAAATCGCTTCACATTGGCTTGCCAGAATGTCATAAAATAGTCTTTAAGTTAAATGATTTTAAAATATTAATATTTATGAAGCATTTTTTTATACCAAATTCTACATTAAATATCAAATTATTAAAAATTATAGTGACGTATGAAATAAATTTATATATGAAATATATATAAATTAATTTGAATAAATTGAATAAATTAAATGAATTAAATGTTTTTGAAAGAATTTAAGTATATAAACTAATACTATGAATTATTTATAAGTTCTTTTTGAAAAAGTTAGAGTTCGTCTTCAGACAATAATCACCTTATTTTATATATCCAAAGAAAATCTAATGATTTACAAAAAAAATATATTTTCTCATAGATCTGTGAATATACAGGGTGTTTCAAAAAGAATATACGTATTTCGGATGTACATATTTATTAAACTTTAAGACATACGAATATGAAACTTTACACACATATTTACGAACCTCCCAAGTTCAGATTACAGATGTTCAATATGTCCTCCATCAGTAACACGAACAATATCATATTAATACTTAAATTCCTCCAATACTTGGACAAGCATGTCTTTCGTCACTGATGTTATGGCAGTACGGATCCGGTTCTTTAACTCTTCTAGGTTCTGTGGGAGTGGTGGTACATAAACGTTGTCTTTAACGAAACCCCGCAGGAAGAAGTCACAGTATGGAGCCCAGCTGAGACATGCTAAGTCGCCAGCTCCAACGGTCACTCCAGTGAGGAGGTGCTCCGTCTTGTTGAAAAATGAAGTTGTCTTCGCGCAGCCTCGGAAACAACCAGTTTTGTAACATAGCGAGATACTGCTGACCGTTAACCGTATTTCCATCAAAGAAGAATAGACCGTAAACAGATGATCGGGATATCGCACAAAACAGGCGAATCTCGTACATGTTCAATGGCTGCATGTGGGTCCTGTAGACCCTAGGCTACTAATATGGAAAATCGCTTCATCACTGAACACGATGCGTTGTGCGAAAGTGTTATCATTGTAGATAGCATCATGGCATCATGAATTTCGTTACAAAATGCCACACGATTCTGTTTGTTATCAGGACGCAGAGCTTGTAACAACTGTAACTTATACGGCTTCATAACCAACCGATGTCTCAAAACACACCAAATTGTTGTTGTAGGCAGTTGTAACTCCCGACTGGCACGACGACTTGATTTTGAAGGATTACGCTCTAAAGCAGTTTGAATTCGTGCAACATTTTCTTCAGAAACACGAGGGCGGCCAGAACTCTTTCCTTTACATACACATGCTGTATCTACAAACTGTCAGTACCATCTGCGAATGTTCCAACCACTCGGAGTATCAAGTTTATAGCTCAATCTCAAACGTCTTTGCACTGTAATCGCGGAATTGCACTTCGCAAACTCGAGAACACAAAATGATTTCCGCTGCGGAGTAGCTATTTTAAACATATGACGGTTACCAAGAAAAACAAAAGACAATTGACATCTAATGGCTATTAAATAAACTAGACTATGTATTCGTTTCTCCAATAGTTGAGTTGAGGTGCAGGGATCGATAGTTTGGACAAAACACTACTTTGTAATACGTATATTCTTTTTGAAACACGCTGTATTATTAATTTTTGACTAATAAACATATAGTAGTTTATGATCGATTTTTTTTGAATAAGAAAAATTATAACTTGCTAATTAAATAAACTTTAATTAAAAAAAATATATAAAAAAATCTATAACAAAAAAAAATAATTCAATTTCCTATGTCCAAATTTTTAAACTCAAATTGTCCCGCAAAATGCAAAACCCCTTTCATCTCCAATTAGATGTATTATGTAGGTCAATGTTATATTATGAAGATATGTATATGTATATGTATATGAAGATGTCAATAGTTACTAGCGAGTCTGGCCCTCATTTCAGTTTGGCCTAAGCCTAATCGTCTTCGTTTAATCATAGATACATGTTTTGTAATGTCATTTATCCACAAGTTAACTTCTTTTTTCCTAATATTCCGTAGATATACACATTCTTACGAAAGTCGACTCTATCAAGGATGTCGGTATTTTGTCTGATTCATTAATGAGCTTTGACTTATAAATTGATATGGAATGTCATTCTGCGGTTAAGAGCTTTGCGCCTTTGTAATGAGGACTAAAGTATTTTAGTGATATTGGTTTATTAAAAACACACACACTTTTCTTTGTTTGTTGTTAGTAAGTTGGAGTATGGGTCGACTGTTTGACATCCTTTAGACAGTTCGATATTAAACTGCAATTAAATGTATTCAACGTCGAGTTTTGAAATTCCTGACACTTAAATTTTCTAGCATGCATCCTGGAATAGACTACAACCTTTTGTTAGAGGAGCCCAATATTAAATCACTAGAACGCAGATCCTTACGTAACGCTCGTTTTCTTTATAAGTTTGTGAATGGTCGAATTGACGGTTCATACCTTTTGCCCAACTTAAATACAAAGGCTAATAGGAAAGTTTTGCAATATGACGCAACAATGAATCGTAGGAAGCTGCTTGTTGCTGCATGTTGAGACATGTTCATAGGTGCATAGTAGCTGCCGCGTTATGTCGATGGGCTCAGTTATTCATTAGCAGTAAGAGTGTAAAGTGCTTGCGATTGCAGTTTTGCGTTATAATTTCGTGCATGGTTTAAACATAGACTAGTGCTTCGAAGAAATGATTCTTGCACTAGGTGATGTTTGTCCACATAGCACAACGATATTCAGGTGGTATAGAGAAATCCAAAGGGGAAATTTAACTGTGGAGAATGCTGAGAGGCCGGGAAGGCCACGAACGTCAGTTACGGAGGAAAACGTTACTACTGTGAGGAAAATGCTTGGCGAGGACAGGCGAGTGACCTACCAACAGATAGAGGGTACTTCAGGTTTAAATGCACCAGCAATTCGTTTGACTCCGCATGATCATTTGCACGTGAAGAAACTTTGTTCTCTCTGGGTGCCGCATCGACTGACTGAAGAGCGGATGACACGCCGTGTGACTTGGTGCCGGGAGATGCTAAAAAAGTTTAATAAAAGACAATCTCGGTATGTGAACAACATCGTGACAGGTGACGAGATTTGACTGTACTATTACGATGTGCCGATCAAAGCTCAAAACAAAGTTTGGGTCTTTGATGATGAGGACACATCCGTAGTTGTCAGAAAATCCCGATCTGTAAAGAAGAAATGATAGTTGTATTTCTCAAATCGAGTGGAATTGTGGAACGCGTCGTTTTGGACACACAGAAGACAGTCACAGCTAAGTGGTATACTGAACAGCGAACTTCCTAGTGAAACTTGGCAGAACTGGTTTAAAGATTGGTTTCGGAGGATGGAGAGGTGTATTAAGTTTAGAGGAAGTTACTATGAAAAAATTAAATAAGCAAAGCTATATTGCAAAACTTTCCTAGTACCTTTTGTATATCTCTTCCTCGTCTCGAAGTACGACCACATTCATGTACCGTACGCCGAAGGCAAATCTGCTTTGGAAAGCACATTTAATTCAGACGAACAACATCTATAATGATAATTTGTGGGTACCGTCAATACATAATTTTTAATTGTTTATTTAGTTTCTGATGATTTATTTATTTCATGTAGTTTTGTAAATTGTTCTCTTTTATATGTGCTATGTACATACATATATATTTCTGGTCTGTAAATGGGTTCGCGTGTTTGGCAATAAAGTATATTATTATTATTAAAAGTACCTATAACATTCCAAATAGAAAAATGTTTAAAAATTGTTTTGCATAATATGTCCACTTACTAACAAGAACGGTAAATCAAACAGAGCATATTGTTGTCGGTTGAATAACTTGCTTAAATAACCAAGAAAGAATTTAAAATGTTGTTAAGGTTAAGTAGAACAAAACAAATGTTAATTGTATGTTAATTGTTGTTTTCTATATAATTAAGGTTTTTAAATCTTTTTATTATTAGTTACTGGTATGTAAACAAATCCTATAGATATTTACATGAACAATTGGTACGAGTAATAATAAGTTTTAATAGATATCACCTGCTTTCCGTTGAAAATATATGTAAATAATGAACACAATCATGCAAGATCAGTTACTTATGAATGAATTTCATATATATGTACATGCATACATAACTTAAACAAACAGTAAGTGTACTTAATGACGGTTCTACGAGCGGAGCCTTGAAAAATTTTGCATACGGCAACAATGATATAGCAACCACGTTTTATTTTACGTTATTGTTATCAGTTAACTGTTCGACTTTTGCGGCATATAGTAAAAACGGTTGGTAGTGGTATTTTTCTTTTACTTTGTAGTTGTGGAATTGAATCGCATTTTTATTCCGAAGATCGCCAGATGATATTTTAGGAATTTCTATAATAAAATATCGAAATAATTAGCCGTTTAAATCAAAATTGTTAAGACTGGCGTATAGGTGACAGTCGGAAAGATCATAGTAGCCGAATGGACACGGGTGGCAGACAAAAACAAATGCTATGTAGGGTTTTCTACATACACTAGGTTACAGAAATGTTTATACACATCGTTAACATTAACGTGCAATGTATACGAATTCCTACCAGTGATTTTAAAGACTTTTGTATTAGATTCGAAAAAATCTCCTTTGTGCAGTTTCCCCTATAATTTATAGTCGATGACTTCAAAGTACAGAGTACTTTGTGCAAAGATTTACTAAATAACCTGATCTGTTACAACGCCATACGAGACTGACGCTTGTACAGAAGAAGTGCTCATGCGCCAAACGCCAACGACTGACAGCTATTTATCGTGAAGCCTTTTCTTTCGAATGCAGTGCCTCTCGCCTCTGTTACCAAATATGTATAGCCGTAGCCTTCGTTCGCATTAGAGTTGTTTTTTTGTTTCGGCGGAAAAATGTTAAGTGTAACAATAGAGCAATAAATTGTTGTGAAATTTGACATGAAACTTGGAAGAACCGCTACTGAAACTTATAGGTTATGAAAGAAGTGTATGGCAATAAATGTTTATCGCGTGGACGTGTTTTTCAGTAGTTTAAGCGTTGTTAAGATGGCCGAGAAGACGTTGAAGATCATTCACGCCCGGGTCACCCTTCCACATCAAAGACGGATGCCAATATCGAAAAAATCGGTAATCTGGTTCGATCTGACCGTCGGTTAAGTATTCGTGTGGTTGCTGAAACTGTAGGAATTGATAAAGAAGCCTTACGGCAAATTTTACATAACAGTTTTAACATGTAAAAAGTGTGTGCCAAAATGGTGCCTAAAATTCTCACGTTTGAACAACAAGAAACTCGCAAAAATGTTTGTACTGACACATTGAATGCCATTGAAACTGACCCGCACTTATTTTTATTGGAAAGGATAATAACATGTGACGAATCGTGATTTTTTACTTATGATCCTAAAACGCCAATCCATGCACTGGGAGAGCCCATCTTCACCGAGAGCCAAAAAAGCTCGAATGAGCAAATTCAAATTCAAAGCAATGATGATTGTTTTTTTCAATATTCATGGGATTGTGTATCTTCACTGGGTTCTTGAAGGTCAAACTATTAATCAACATTACTACCTGGACGTTCTTGCTCAACTCCGTGAAAGAATAAGGAAAAAACGACCCGAATTGTGGAAGGACAAGTCATGGGTTCTCCACCAAGACAATGCACCGGCTCATTCCGCATTGTCAGTCAATAGGTTTCTAGCCAAGTACAGCATCTCAGTGTCCCACGCGTCTTGAAGGAGTTGACAGAAGAAGACGTCCAGCACTGTTTCGAACAATGGAAGATTCGCATGGAACGTTGTAGGGATAGAGGAGGGGTGTATATTGAAGGTGATAATAAGTAAATGTGTATGAAATCAAAATAAAATGTTTTACAGCGTCAGTCTCGTTATTTAATAGCCACACCTCGTATATATTTTGGGAACCGTTCAGATATTCTAAAACCACGAAAACCTGCTTAAACAACGTTCATCTTGTTGGATGCTTTTACCGAAATTTCATTTACAGTTATGAATATGGTTACTGTTCCTACAAGGTTCTCTGATCATAGGGCATAAGTAGCATCTCTGGCTTTTGGAGATAGCATTTCAAATAAGTGTGGTTACAAATACATAAGACTATTCGGTGAGAACTAATGACGTCAAGACCGATGTTAGCAGTGAGAACTGGAATGATGTGTACGAGATAACGAATGGTATAATAAGAGGAAAAATTTTCAATATTTTTAAATATTTTTGTTAGATACTTAAATAATGCTCATTTTCCAGTTAAAAAAGTTCATCTAAAAAACCGCAAATTAGTTAAATTTCCAAAACACGTACATAATAACTTGATGACCTTATTTCTAAACTACAAAATATTTCGACATACGAGGATAGTTTAACAAGTAGTGAGAATGACATATAGGTGGCGCTCTAATTGGTAAAACAAATGCACTGTAATTTAGGTTGCCTATTTATATGTTTACATTACGATATTTAGATAAATCGGTTGATTAGTTTATTTTTGACAGCTGAGTATCGTGCGGTGATTAAATACTTCGTAATTAAGGGTATGAAAGCTACCGAAATAAAAGATGAGTTACGGGAAACATTAGGTGAATTTGCTCCATCATCCGCCACAATAAGTAGATGGGTAAATGAATTTAAACGTGGTAGAACAAGCTGTGTTGATGAAGCGCGCTCTGGAACAGCCAAAATTGTGACTTCTAAGGAAACGATTATAAAAATCCATAATATATGACGCAAGATCGACGACTCAAAGTGAGAGAGATAGCAGACATGGTAAACATTTAAACAGAACGCGTACACCACATTTTAACGAAAGAATTGGGCCTTTCCAAGCTTTCGACAAGAAGGGTGCCGCGATTGCTTACGACTCATCAAAAGATCACTAGTTTGCGCATTTCCAATGAGTGTTTGGACCTTTATAAGCGGAATCCGGTTGATTTTTGTAGGCGATTTGTTACTTGTGATAAAACTTGGATAAACTACAGTATACCCGAAACTAAATAACAGTCGAAACAATGGTTAGAACGTGGTTCTGTACCTCCAAAGAAAGCGAAAACCACTTTATCGGCGAACAAGGTGATGACATCAATTTTTTGGGATTCAAAGAGCATTTTGCTTATTGATTACCTTCAGAAAGGTGACACAATAAACGGACAATATTATGCAGAACTTCTACAAAAATTAAATGTTGAGATTCGTGCTAAACGGCCAGGAATGGCGAAGAAAAGGATTCTGTTTCACCAAGACAACGCTCCCTCGCATACCAGCACAGTTGCGATGTCCACAATCCATGAGTTGCATTTCCAATTAGTACCGCATGCGCCTTATTCGCTGGATTTAGCCCCTTCCGACTTCCACCTTTTTCCAAAATTGAAAACGGCACTAGGTGGACAGAAATTTTCGTCTAACCACGAGCTTATCATCTTCGTAAATGAGTATTTTTCAAGCCTTACGGAATCGCATTTTAGAGATAGCATAAGGGCATTGGAGTACCGTTGGAACAAATGTATTGCTCTTTTAGGAGAATACATTGAAAAATAAAAATTATTTTGTATTTAAAAAATTCGTTTTTCTTTTCCATTTTCACTATTTGTCAAACTACCATCGTATAACAACGATTATCGAGGTACAATATTTTATAAAAAAACGAACGTTAATGAAATAAATGCATTTAAACGTAACAAATAGCGATGAAATACTACTTTTACTATTCAACAAATATAACCAGACATTTGGAAAATAACTGATAATGATCTTGGTAGACATACTGATAATAGGTCGTCTCTGTTCAGTAAACAGGGACGACCTAGAATGAATGGCGAACGAATTCAATAGATTTTTACTATTGGAAGACACTACAACGTCCAAGCCAAAGACAATTTATTCGATGAATCTAAAAATCCTTATACATTTATATAAAATAAAAGTGAATACCACGGCCCTGACATCTACCGTAACAACCAGCGAACTAACTGACTAAACGAGGGATGTTAGCTAGATGTTAGTTTGCTGGTTGTTTCATTAGATATCCCGGCAGTGATTTTCACTGTTTTTTGATATACTTTCTCGATCAAATATATTCGACAAAGCCAGATAAATTGACGAGTATTAACGTTATAAGAAACGCTTATTTACCGTGCTGTTGTCGACATACATTTGATTGATTTTTCTTATAAATTTAGTTTTTTCCCTACTTGCGAAATGGAGTTTCTATCCTTAAACAAATCGCTGAAGAATGTCAAGTCTTCCGGTCTTGACAATAATCTTATTTTTTGATTAAAGAAGTGTCCTGAATGTTACGTAGTACCTCTTTATCACATCGTAAATTTTTCGTTTGGGTGCGGATGTTTTCCGGCTTATATAAACCGCGTAACTGTTATTTCTTTGAATAAAAAAAGAAATGTTAGTGATTTAAATAATTATAGACCTGTAAATACGTTTAATAGGTTATTTTAAGTTGTTTGAAAATGTATACATTCTTTATCAAATACGATTTTATGAATATTCATTATCATGGTTTCCTTAAAGGTAAAAATATCGAAACAGCATTATTTGACATCGTAAATTTTATTACTAACGCACTCGAAATTATAGATATTCGCTTCGGTATCCTACTTGATTTATCGAGGGTGTTTGGCAGCATAGATCATTCCAAATTAATTTATAATCTCGAACTCTATGGAGTTATAGGCACAGTATAAATTTGTTCTCTTCGTATTTGTCTAATGGACAACAGACTGTGAAGATCGTCTCTAATTGTTCGTGAATGTGTTCTGAAGAAGCGTTTGTATATGGTGGTGTACTACAAGGCAGCATTTTGGGCCCTCTTCTTTTTGTGATTTATTTTAATGACATTTACTCAGTCGAAGGTCAAATGAAAACTAAACCATAACGGTTAACTAAACTGGTGACACCTCACTCATCATCATCAGAGGTGTTGCATTTGTCGATATTAGTCCTAAATATATATATATCCAAACTTGAACAATGGTTTAATTTGAATAATCTTACAATTAGTCACAACAAAATTAATATAATTTATTTTAAACTAAAGAAATAGAATATCCGCCTACATTTGAATAATCACGATTATGATGTACAAAGCTCAGTCACTCTTTTGGACTTATCTATCGATGACAATCTCAAGTGGAGTGTTCATATTGATAATGTTCGTAAAAAACAGTTCTTTCTGTTTTTGTGTCCATGTACTTCGCAAGACTGTTAGCAAAGAAGTACTGCGTGAAATTTATTTTGGTGTTTGTTATCCACATCGAAAATTTAGCATCACTTTTTGGGGTGGTAGTAAGGAGTTGAATCATGTTTTTGTTTTACAAAAGAAAGTTTTACGTACGATGCTATATCTTCATTGTAAACAATTTTACAGAGGCCATTTTAAAACAAATAACATTTTAATTGCGTTTGGCACATATATTTTTCAAGCTTTAATATTTTTATTTAAATACGAACACTTGTTTGAAGCTAAAGTTTTCGGGCATGGTTTACCATATTAGACACAAGTCTAATTGCTGCTATCCCAAACATTGTTCACCATCGACAGAAAGAAGACAAATTATGCTAGTCCAAGACTAGACTGTATAATAAATTTCCTGCTCTATTAAAGCAAATATCTTAATACTTTCGAACGATTGCTTTATCAATTTTAACGGAAATTAGAACCTTATAGTTTTCAAGAATTCTTTAATTTATAACTTATAAGTTTGAATACTAATCTTTTGCATTTTTACGTTAACGCTTCTCATAATAAGATGAGCACATTTTGTTGTAAAAATGCAATTAAAAAAATGAATATTATTATAGCTTAAATGAGTCTTTTATATAACTTGGAACGATGTCTCTTCGACATATTTCAAACACATGTATTGTTATTCTTTTGTATTTATTGTATGTTGTTTTGAAATAAAAGGCTTATTATTATTATGTTAGCAGCAGCAGTGCCAATTGATCTCGTCGCATAATTACCCAAATCAATTTTATCTTGCCAACTTTAAGAGTTCGTGGCCACTCGCAAGTACCCAAAATAAATATATTTTAACGAACAAATAAGCATGAACTGTTAAATTCTATTTATTACATAACAGGAAGTAATATTTAAAAAAGTGTTATTTTAATAAATATATTTAGGAAAGTCAACGTAAAAAAAGAACACACAATTTTCAATAAAATGAAAAAAATTATTTATTCAAAGTATTGGCCATTTTATTCTACACACCTTGCCCATCTTTCAGGAAATTTATGGGTGCCATCCCAAAGAAACTGTTTTTCCTTTGAGCAAAACCATTCATCGTGCTAATAGTCGGACAGACCTTGCCCTGTCCGAGGGCAAGGTCTGTCCGAGTAGAGAGTACGGCGGGTGCGATATTATGTCCCATCCAAATGCTTTCAAAGCTTCCTTAATAGGTTTTGCTGTATGTCGTGGTAATCCGGTGTAGTGCCACAGGCGGAGCACCGGATTCTAGACCAAGTATTGTCATATAATTAAGTTTTATTAAATAAAGTGTATGTCGTGGTCGTTATTGTGCTGTAAAATCACTTTACTGTGTCTTCTGAACGTTTCTCTATCAAGGCATGGTTCGAATTAATAATTTGTTGTCGGTAGCCATCAGTGTTAACTGTTTCACCAGGTTACAACAGTTCGTAATACACTACACCACTCTGGTCCCACCAAACACAGAGTAATGTCTTACGAACAAAACGATTTGGCCTTGGAAGCGATGGTCTGGCTTCGTCAGGTGATAACCGTCATTTTCTGCGCTTACGGTTTTCAAAATAAATCCATTTTTCATCGTCCGTCGCCATTCGATGCAGAAATGACTTCCGGTCACACCTTTGAAGCAGCATTTCACAGACGATTTTTTGATTTTCCATATGCCTGTTATTCAATTGATGTAGTAACCATTTTCTCATCTTTTGGATTTTTTCCATTGCCCGTAATCGGTCGCTAACCGTTTCTTGGGCCACATTTAACGTTTCTGCTAATTGCTTTTGAGTTTGGGTTGGGTCTTCATCCAATAACTCTTGTTGTTTCACATCTTCAAACGTTTTCGGTCTACCAAAACGTTTGAAGATGCGAAACTGCAGAAGTTATTGGATGAAGAACCAACCCAAACTATCGAAACCACATCTCACATGTTTTTATAATTAGAGCATGTTTACCGTAAGTTTTTACCAGCAAATGATGGCTTTCAGCGGCTTTTTTCTTTTGCTTACATAAGAAAAGTAATGCGCGCCGCAAATGCACTTTTTCAGGCATGAAACTCGACATTTTCACAGAAGTAAAATATAACATGTATGATTTTGAAGCTTGATGTGAGTAGAATAAAGTGACATATGTGTCAAATCATAACATTGCATACTTAACCCTGGCGACATCTGTTAGAAAAATCGGTAATGACTTTCCAGTACACGTGGTATATAAGCAAAAACATTTATTGTGATTATTTAACAACACAGAATCACTGAATGTTAAGAATTTTATTTCTTATTTGACCTAACTTTTACGACCGGTAGTGTATATATTCAATCGTCTTAATATATTGCACTATTATTCAATTAATTGAAGTACTTTGTGTAATATAATCGCTTCCATATTCATAAAATTCTATTAAAATTTTAATGCTGTTCAACTAAGTATTACCTATCAGTATGGGGCTTAAATCAATGATATAGGCCGTTATGTTTAAATTTATAAACAAATCTGCTTTTGTTGCTAAGTTTAGAATAGTATATCATTAATTCTCTCTTTTAAAATTCAATTTATATACATACGAACTTTTAAAAGCGAAAGTAACGACACCGTTTCTACTTTTTTGCAAATTAAATTTTATTATATGCAGTAGAAAAAAAAACATTCTCTATTCATTTTGTAGATGAAATGTAAATGTACTTCTGAACACGTTGAACCTTTAGTCTGTTCGATGCTTTATGTAACTTTTTAACATTAGCATATTGTTTGAATATTTTAAAATGAAACGGCGAGTTTTTCATTATTGTTTTGATTTCAGTTGAAAAGGAATTTAGTTTTAGTATTTACGTTTTGGGAGTTTCATATTGAGTGTACATATTAACTAAAGCTGTACTAATTTGTTTATGCATACATAGACACATTTCTTAAAAAATAAAATTTTGATCATTTAGCAACTCTGTGTTAGACAATTACAATAAATATTTGTGCTTTTATAAATGATCAAAATGAATTAAAATACCGGTTTTTTAAATATTATTTCTTGCTGGATAATAGGATTTAACAGTTCATACTTACATATGTGTATGTTAAAATATATTTTACTTGCAACACACACACAGAGAGAGACACACACAGAGAGACAGACAGACACACACACACAGAGAGAGAGTGTGGCCACGACCTCTTAAAATTGGCAATATGAAACTGATTTGAGTAATTATGCGACTATTGGCACTGCCAGTATTTGTAGTAGTGGCACAAATTACAGTAGTTTTAAACTTATTGATGTTTTAGATCAGGTATGGGCAACCTTTCACATGTTGTAAGCCAAACTTTAATGTGCAAATGTGCATTTTAAAGTAGTGTTCATAATTTTTAGCGATAGATATCAGACATGAAATAAAACGACAATGTCTCGCGGACCGGATCAAATCTAACAGCGGGCCGATTGTTGCCCACATGTTTTAGATTCTCAATAGTTTATTATTTTGTGGGTTTATTTTTGTTTTGTTTGCCAATATTTTTTGACTTAGTTTTAATAAAACTTCGTATTACTCAATATATCGTCAACATTTCTCTACCAATGGAAAAGTGCTAGAGTTATTCCGGTTTTCAAAAAAAGATGATAAAACACAAATTACCAATTACTGATCAATCGCAATTACATTAAATTCTTCTAAAATCTTTGAGCAAGTTCCGATCAAATCCATATACTTTAATATTTCTTCGATCATTTCGCTATTTTATGACAGAAAAGCAGGTCGTAACTAGCTTAAATGCTTTTATTTATTTTGTTAGTGAGGCTTTATACCTACATTACAGATTTAATCGATAATCATACTTTCTCTAGCGTTAACTTAATCTTCTGTGTTGCTTGATTACATTTTATCTCATTCGTCGTGTGAACCGTTTTTTTATAATGACAGAAGTCTTCTGATTTCTTTGCGGTGGTGTTCCACAGGAGTTGAACTTGGTACACTCACCTTTAATTTATTTATAAATTATTTGTTTGCCTTATTCATGTGCTTATGCAGACGACGACAAAATCTTCGTAAATGCACTTTTGCATTCGGTGGAACCAATTTCCAAAACATTGAGCCCACTTTTCTTCAGTTACCTTAGATACGAAGTTTTCTTAAACTTCCACAGTCGCTTCCGGGGTATTAAATTTCAATCCACACATTTTGTCTTTTATGTATGGGAACAAGAAATCACAAGATGCCATGTCGGGACTATAAGGCGGATGAGTCACCAATTCTGTTCGTGAAACGGCTAAAAATTCTGTTTGGGAGCGTCGTGGAATGGTGCATTGTTTCAGTGCAGAATGATTCGTTTTCTTGGTCGTTTCTCGCACACTTTTTGGAACACAGTTGGCGAATAAATTCTTGTATACCATTCAGCATTGACTCTGCAACAATCCTCTAGCGGACTAGTAGCTAGACAACCGGTGCGTCCGAAAAAAGAAGTCACCTTTTTCTTCGTCCATGTCTCACTTTCGCGGGTTGCTCCTCATCCTTCAAGATTGTCGTTTGCTTTTTGACTTGTAACAATAAATCTAACTTTCGTCACCTATGACGATGTCGTACACTGATTTTGCTCGACCTCGGATGAGTTTTTTAAGCATTTTTTGTATCAATTCATACGCGCTTTTTTGAGCTTTCTGACGGTAAGATGGCCATGCAGGATAGTTCTGATTTGGATCATACCTATGTCCAATGATGTCCGAAATTCTCTGTATGTGCAGTAGCTGTCTACCTTACCACCATTGAACAATCACCAAGAATGGTGCTTCATCACCACACAATCCCTTGATTTTTTGGGAATACTCTTGTCGAATGGGACCATTTTTAAAATTGTAGAAAATCATGAGTCGAAATCCGGACTAAAAGTCTCAAAGAATACGACAAAAATATTTGCGACGGCCCCACCTTACGGGAAGTAGTTGAACTGCAAAACTTTTAAAGTAATCTACGTAATATCATAAACTTTAGTCTAGGTTTGTTTAATTCAACATTCAACACATGGTATGGATTGGTAACAACTTGAGCTAACAATTATTTTAAGATTTAAGGGTTATATATGTTCCTTCTTTGTCATTTAATCCTTATATATGTGTAGATATGATTTTCACTGCTGAGGCAAGGAGGAGTGTTTAAGTATTTCAACAGTTTGTATTTAATTTCTGTCGTTAGTAAACTTCAATTTGCATTGGCCCACTACACGTCGCAACAGCTTTCCCTTGATCGGAATCAGCGAAAATTTCCCAAATTTTTTTTTTTTTTGTTTAAGTCAAATGGAATATATGCAGATTGAAATACTTTCTATGATAATTTGCTTTAAGTTGCTTCAATCTTTGGCTCATCACGATGAATAATGCAATAAAATAAAACATCGAAATAACAGGAACGCCTCTTCCAATAATGTATTATAACTTGTAATAATCATGATTTATTTTATATGAATATATAACCAGGAAAACACTAATTATTCATATTTTGATATCGATCTTCGCAGGTCATTGCCAATCTAATTAATAATCCTGTCGCACGATTCCTGTTAGTTATATAAGCGCGGCTAATCGGATATTCTTTTTAGCTGGAATGGAAATATTTTCGAATTTCTGGGGTTTACTTCTTACGTTATTACTTACATTGTCTGCCAAAAGTTTCGTGGCAGTATATTATTATTGTATAAAATTAAATTAGGCTACCTTTTCACTGAGGATAAACAAATAATGCATCCCGTAAATACCAATGGAAAATATATTATAATATTACAAATTTTATTCATTTTAGTTGTTTACAGTTAGTAAGATCTGCCTTATGTACTTCGTTTGATGTAGTGTTTCTCGGTTTTTATTTCCTTCAATATTATTCGTTTGTTTTGAGTTATAAGATTATTAGTTATTATATTTTCTCATTTGGGAAAGTACTAAGTTGTATTGGTAGATTCTTAGCTTACTAAATAATAAAATAATAATTCGTGTCTTCACACTCCCCAACAGTTTAACGCCCATTACAAAGGGCTTTTAAAGACTTTGAGTTACTATTACGCCGGCGCTCATGGGGCGACTTCTTTGTCTGTGAACATTCACTTAAACTGGAAAGGGAAACTAAGACCACTGCATGATAAGCTGTTGACTTACTACTAAGTCGACTAAAGCAAATAATGTTTGAAAGTCGTGGTATCCTATTTGTTAACATAATCTCCTTCTAAATGAGTATACTGCGATCTGAAACGCCTCTGGTCCTTTAAAAAGAATGTTCGTCTTGCTCTGCAAACCAGGTCTTCGCAGCTTCTGTCACCTCCTCTTTAGAATACATATTACCATTAAGATTTCCTTCAAGAGAGGGAAGAGATGATGATGAAGGGGCAGATCAATGAATAGGAGGTGTTGAATTCGGAATCTAAATTACGTTTTTTTTCCATGGTGACGTGCGACTGCAAAAACAAAATGGTTGTGACCACCGTAATAATATCTATGTCTATATCTATGTATGTCATTGACGTAATTATATATATCTCTTTTTAAACCATTTCATTTCGTTAATGTTTTAGTCTTAGAATTTAATATTTGCTCGTTGTATTTTAAGTTTGTAGAAAATTAAACTTCTTGTCTGGTTTTTGTGACGTACATATATCGATGTGATTTAGCTATATTCCCCTAGCTACAATCAGTACATTCATATACAGATCATATGTTAGTCTAAGTTGTCCTTGTCTTATCCGTGTGTCGTATTGACGCGTGTTCTATATTCTGGAATCTTCTCCAATGATTTAAAACCCTTGAATAACCTTAAGCTAGTTTCCGGCTGAGTGGCGTCATTATATCGTTTACCGTTAAGTGGTGTGGTTCTTACGGTTGTAGCCTCTTCATGTAGTGGGATATAAGAAAAAGGAAACATACTTATGTGAGAGTTGATTTATTAGCCCATTTCTGGAGGAATATATAGCGCGACCGCTTTCACTGATATTCTATATAAACCCGCACAAAACCTGAGGTATGTTTATTGTACTGACGCCATACCTACATGTATCTCACTGTGGTTTATTATTCATTTAGCTTTTTTAAATTTATATTTTTGATAAAATATCACGATTATTCCATGGCTGTTCCAAAACATTCAGTTAAGATTTTTTTCAGACTTTTTGAAGAAGGAAATGCTTGGGTCTTAGGTTGCTGCTTTGTTTTTGGTTCGAAGAAATATATCCAAGTCAGTATAATAATGTAAATGGTGAAAGGAGTAAATAGGAAATAATGTGGTATTAAAAACAACAAAACATGTTATCTGCTTCTGGGTTTCCGGGCTGGAACCGCGTCACTAGTATATCTGCCGACGTTTCGTACCCATTTGTATGGGACATCTTCAGGGCTGAACTACTGCACTGAAACTGTTGCAGTGCAGTAGTTCAACCCTGAAGATGTCCCATACAAATGGGTACGAAACGTCGGCAGATATACTAGTGACGCGGTTCTAGCCCGGAAACCCAGAAGCAGATAGCATGGACCACGACCGCGGAAGTCTACGTACCAAAACAAAACATGTGTTTAAAAAAACTAGATAAATTATCTATCAACTTCAAGGTGGATTCGTCAGTTTCCTTGCAAATTGATCCATGTGATGGATTCATTTTAATCCTTCATTAATATGCATACCAATTGCACAATCACTTCACCTTGAGATTTTGTTCTTAATATCAGATATGTTTTGTTTGTGTTCAATTTTAACTTATTAGCACTAGTGATTGGCCTTTCCTATAGTTGTACTTGAATCTACAACAGTGGTCCTTCCTCACATTCTTCTTTTTTTAGAAATATCGTTTATGAAAATAATAAACAGCAGTGGTTCCAAGATGGAACCCCAAATTCAAAGGTACTTATTGTGGATCTCGTTTCTATTGTATTTTTTCACCAATGAAGTTTTATGCGTAAACAGCACAATTGGTGGCCTTTGATCTTTTAACTTCTCTGTTGAACACGAACAAAATGATGTATTGGAAGTGATGCAACAATCTGCACAAATGCAAAAAAAAAACTATTCAAATAAATTTAATTCAATTTTTTTAAGGCAATTTCATCCTACAAACCAAAAATACTTCTTCCTGATACATCATTTACAATGACAATTTATTAATCACGTATGAAAATGTATTCTGAATTTATTTTTAATAAATGCAATCATGAATTTGATAAATAATATGCAAACTGACATAAAGGCATAGCTATTTCTCGTTGTAATTGGTAATAATTTGCAATACACGTATACATACAACAGGATATACTTTGCTAACTAATTACTAGTATTTGATATTAAGAATAGCGCTTATTTATGACACACCATTAAATGAAACGAGTAAAATTGTTTAATATTACAAAATATGAATAGTTACTTCACACGGTGTTTCCTAGCTATTAGACTTTTCTTATAATAATCATTTTTGCAAACCCGTTTTATGCACACTGCAAACGAAACCAATCACTTTACAATTTTCCTTGACATTTTCGGTAAATACCTTCGTTGCATTAGTAACAAGAGACATACGAGTTCCTCTGTTTTATGATTCTTTGAAGTAAATACTTTATAACTCAATGATGTGATTAGCAGTTGTTTAATATCCCTTCATTAATAAATGTGAAGTCTATATAAAAATAATGGGTACACTTTTGTTTATTTATAAAATATGTCAGGCCACATTGTTCAATGTTTTTTTTTATTATAGATAATATTATAAAGTATTTGCAATAATGGAAAGTTTTACTCTACTTGTATTGTTAAAATGTTGCAATAAGAACAGTTATTAAAATATCGATCTGTATTCAGTTTCCTTTTTTTTCTCTGTACAAGTTTTTAGAGTAAAACGTACACTATAGAAAATGTAAATGGTTCTGATTATTGCAATTTAAGTGTGAAATTTGAATTTTCCGTTCGTATTTTATTTGTACGAAGGTTAGTATTGATATGTTTAATGTACCAGGTGTACGGGAAAGTCAGTACCGATTTTTCTAACAGATGTCGCTAGGCTTAAGTATGCAATGTTATGATTTGACACATACATATGTCATTTTATATTACTAACATCAAGTTTCAAAGCCATACATGTTATATTTTGCGAAAATAACACCGTTATAGATTTATATCTCTTTGAAAATATCGAGTTTCGTGCCTGAAAAAGTACATTACTTTTCTTATTTAATCAAAAGAAAAAAAACACTGAAAGTCATCGTTTGCTTTTAGAAACTTACGGTGAGCATGCTCCAGCCATAGGGTTTTTGAACCAACTACGTGAGGCGTGACTTCAATAATTCGAAAGTGGTGATTTCGATGTGCAAGACAAAGAACGTTCTGGTAGACCGAAATACCTTGAAGATGCGAAACTGCAGGAGTTATTGGACGAAGACCCGACCCAACCTTAAAAACATTTGGCAGAAGCGTTAAATGTGGCCCAAGAAACGATTTGCGACCGATTACGAGCAATGGGAAAAATCCAAAAGATGGGAAAATGGGTGCCACATTAATTGAATGATAGGCAAATGGAAAATCGAAAATTCGTTGGTGAAATGCTGCTTCAAAGGTATGATCGGAAATCATTTCTGCATCGATCGAATACTGATGGGTGATGAAAAATGGATTTATTTCGAAAACCCTAAGCGCAAGAAATGGCGGTTATCACCTAGCGAAGCCGACCCATCGACTCCCAGGCCAAATCATTTTGGTAGCAAGACAATGCTCTGGTTAGTGAGACCAGAGTGGCATGGTGTATTACGAACTTTTGAAACCTGGTGAAACGGTTAATAGTAATCGACACCGCTATCAATTTGAACCAGGCATTGATAGAAAAACGTCCAGAATGGGCCCGAAGACACGGTAAAGTGATTACAGCACGATAACGCGCCGTCTCATAGAGCAAAACTGGTCACCGAAGAATTGAAAGCACTTGAATGGGACATAATATAGCACCCGCCATATCCTCCAGATCTTGCCCTGTCCGACTATCACCTTTTCGCATCAATGGGACACGCGCTTGCAGGGAAGCACTTCGCCAATTTCGTAGAAATTACGTTTCACTCAGTTTCAGTGTGACAGACAGTAGCAGTAGTTCAGCCCTGAAGATGTCCCATACGAGTGGGTACGAAATGTCGGCAGTTACATATACCAGTGACGCGGTTTCAGCCCGGGAGCCCAGAAGCAGATAGTTATACGAGGTTAAAGAAAATGTAGCAATCATTTTTTTATAAATATCTAGTAAACTGTGAATTTCTGTTGAAAACTAACAGCAGCACTAGGTCGAGTTCATAACATTATACTCTTTTCACCATTCAACCAAATCTATGTTGTAGTTTCCGAGATATTGATAGAAAAATTGAAAAAAAAAGCTCATACTTTATTTGTTTCAATATAAAAAAGAAATGCTTATAGATTTTTGTGTCCCTTCTTTGTATATAAATTAACACGTACTTATTTATTTATGAATATATAATTCTTACTATTATTAAAAATTTTGCCAAGCTATTTCCTCTAAGTCCATATGATTTTATATATTAATTTTGCCTAATTCAGATTTTATATGACATATCGTTGATATTGTAAATTCCTTTTTCATCTTTGTTTTAAGTTTAATACAACTTCTATAACTATAAATAATATGACGCTATTATTTTTATATAGAATTAACAAAATTTTTTAAAATTTTATATATTTACATCTTCATTTAAAAATTAAACATATATTTAAGCTATTATTATACATTTTAATGGTTAGACCATATTTTGAAACTTGATTATTTTAATTTCTAGCAGTTTTATATATTTACATATACATACATCTAAATATATTTAACTTCTTCTGAAACTTATATTGAATACTACATAATATATCATCTAGTTTTTCTCGTCTAAATTTTCACATTATTTAATGTTTTTATTATTAATAACATATATTCTTTGGAATTTGATGTTACCTGTGGTTGATTAATTTAATCACTAAGGTTGATATATAACCCCTTTCCACATTAACTTTTGTAATTCTGTATACGCACTTCGACAACCAACTTGTCATCATCAGCAGATAACCGCAAAGTGTCGCACCTGGTAAACCACGGCGAAAAATACTTGTACGAAAACAAACTCCGTACGCGATACACACCGTTAAGAACCTACAGTGTACATTTAGTTTCTCAACGGTGTGTATCGCGTACGGAGTTTGTTTTCGTACAGGTATTTTTCGCCGTGGTGTATCAGGTGCGACACTTTGCGGTTTTCTGCTGATGATGACAACTTGGTTGTCGAAATGCGTATACAGAATTACAAAAGTTAATGTGGAAAGGGGTTATATATCAACCTTAGTGATTAAATATTGGGTTGGAAACTAAGTACTTTCGGTTTTTACTGATAGAGAGCGTTGCTTTATTTTTTGTATAACGTATGTTAGTGCTTTACTTTACCGTTTGTCGCGTGATACTAGTCACATTGACGTAACTTCAGAAGCAAGTAGTGCGTGATTTTTATTAAAGCAATTAGTTGTGGGTTAATTTTAAATGGGTGCAGAAACGAACATTTTCGACATATTTTACTATTTTATTTCCGTAAAGGAAAGAAAGGTGCTGCGGCTCACAAAAAGATATGTGAAGTTTATGGTGCTAATTGCTTAACAGAGCGCACGTGTCAGAATTGATATAAAAAATTCCGTTCTGGAGATTTTTCCCTCAAAGGTGAGCAACGTTCTGGTCGACCTACTGAAGTTGATGATCACCAAATCAAAGTCATAATTGAAGAGGATCGTCATATAACTGTTCGATGGGTTGCGGAGAGGCTACATGTATCGCACACAACAATTGAAAAACATTTAAAATGTCTTGGGCTAGTTAAGAAGCTTGATATTTGGGTACCTCACGAATTGAAAGAAATTCATTTAACACAAAGAATCAACTTTTGCGATATGCACCTTAGACGAAATGAAACCGACCCTTTCTTAAAAAGAATCATCATTGGTGATGAAAAATGGGTCCCGTACAGTAACGTAGTTCGAAAACGATCATGGAGCAAACACGATAAACCAGCTCAAACCACATTGAAAGCTGAATTGCATCCAAAAAAGATCATGCTGTCAGTTTGGTGGGATTACAAATGTGTTGTGTTTTTGAGCTGCTTCCAAAGAACCAAACTAAATTCTGATGTTTACTGTCAACAATTAATAAAACTGGATGAAGCAATCAAAGAAAAGCGGCAAGAATTGTCAAATCGGAAAGGTGTAGTTTTCCACCAAGATAATGCAAGGCCTCACACATCTTTGGCAACTCGTGGGAAACTATTGGAGCTTGGCTGGGCAGTGATACCACATCCCCCATACAGCCCTGATCTAGCACCATCTGATTACCATTTATTTCAAAGTTTGCGGAATTCTTTGAATGGTAAAACTTTCACAAATGACGATGACCTTCACTCGCACCTGGTTCACTTTTTTGCTGACAAGGACCAGAAATTTTATGAGCGCGGAATCATGCAGCTGAAAGAAAGATGGCAAAAGGTCATTGAGCAAAATGGAAAATATATAATCGATTAAAAACTATTCTTTGTTTAAAAAAAGTGTTTTATTTTATACTACAAAACCGAAAGTACTTAGTTGCCAACCCAATATATTCTTTTCCTTTTAGATCAAATTAGTTGGTTTCATATAAATAATTATATGCTCCTCTTGCTACAAATTATATTGCATATCATCTACTTTTTATCGAATGCTAACGATTTTTTATATTTCAACCCTGAATAATATTTGCTAATAAACTAAATATCTTTTATAGACTAAATATACATTTATAAAAATAAATAAATAAATAAATATAATACACTTACATCTTTATTGTAATTAATTGTATACATATTTTCCTTTATCTACGTAACTTGTAATTTAAAATGTAATTCACATAATATATAATAACTCTTATATTATAAACTATTTCACAACAATGTATTTGTTATATATATATATATATATATATATATATATATATATATATATATATATATATATATATATATATATGGTACTTTATAATTTATAATAACATGTCTTTTAAATATATGTAAAACATAACGTTCATATTTGTTGTTATCGTAGGAAGTGAACCGTCGTTAGACTTCCTGCAACCTACACTTGAATTCCTGCAAAGGCCTTGCGTTCACGCGCGTTCGCCGGTTTGTTTGTTTTAATTATGAGGGTATAATTAATTGAAAGTATACGTATTTGTTGTTATTCTGATCGTATGCATGAAAGAAGCCAAGTATGAATTTTACGATTAATGGTCACGCTCGGAGCGTACGAGTTGAAAGAATGAGTAAGTATTCCTTTTAAAGTCTTCCGATTACCGTTTTGAACTGACCGATTTTCATGGAAAGGATGCAACGTTGTCTTATCATACAGTTAGTGTTTTTTTTTATGGACGCCAAAACCACAATGTAGATTGTGTAGAGCGACATATGCAAATGAACATGCATTTTCAGTTGGTTCTTATTAGAAAACCACATTTGTGGTCGTTGAGATGAGGATGCAAGTTATGTACTAGTAATATGTAATTGGATGAATTCTTTTTACAAAATATTTGCAAATTAATTTTTTAATTTTAGGTAATTATATTAATTGGAGATTTAGATCAACTTCGCTGTACACTGCAAAATTGATAGGTATTAGAAAAAAATATTGAATTAATTCAGCGTTTACTTGATGAACATTTATATTAAAGAATAAATGCACAGATTGATAATATTTTCGCATTGTAAAACTTTAAGCGTGTCGCATGTTTTATCCAATATAAAGGATGTTTCAAATTGCGCGGTTTATTTTAAGAATAAATAAAATATAGATGGCGCACTGAATTTGTCTGGGTATGTGGGCATTTAAAAAGTGTGATGTATAACATTTATAAAAATGGCTTCGTACACGGTACAACAACACGTTCAAATTGTTGAATTGTTTTATGAAAATCAGCGTTGTGTGAAAAGAGTTTTTAGAAAATTACGTGAATTTTATCGTTTACATTAATCGTCCATCTGAAAGCACTATTGGTCGAATTATTAAAAAATTTTAAGAGATCGGTTCCGTAGAAGATCAAAAAACTGAAAAATACAGTCGTAGTGGTCGTTCACAAGAAAATGTTGGTTTGGTTCGTGAAAGTGTTGCTGAAGATCCTGAAATGTCCATTAGATGACGTTCATAACAACTTGGACTTAGTGGATCGACAACATGGCGTATTTTACACAAGGATTTAGCTCTGAAGGCATATAAGGTTCAAATAACACAGGAACTGAAGCCATTAAATCATTTAAAACGTCGTTCATTTATCAATTTCATCAATGAACACCCAGCTGATTTTTCTCAAAAAATAATGTTCTCCGATAAGGCACATTTTGAACTTGGTGGCTATGTTAGTAAACAAAATTACCGTATCTGGGGTGAGAAAAATCCACGAATTATTCATGAGAAACCTATGTATCCTAAACGAGTTGCTGTTTAGTGTGCATTATGGTCAGGTGGTGTAATTGGACCTTACTTCTTTCAAAATGCTGCTGGTGAAGCTGTAACTGTCACTGGTGATCGATATAGTCGGATGATAACCGAATTTTTGTGGCCTGAATTGATGAATATTGATCTAGAGGATATGTGGTTTGAACAGGATGGCGCTACACCTCACTTTGCACATGAATCAACTGATTTATTGAGAGAAAAATTTCCTGGACGTGTAATCTCAAGAAACGGTGATGTTAATTGGCCACCAAGATCATGTGAATTGACACAATTGGCAATAGTGCTTTAAATAAAGATTAGTATTTTATCAGATTAAGAACAATTTGTAGTGATAATTATAGCGCATCTACGTAACTTCAAAGGTTATTTTAACTATGCAAATGTTATATCATTAAATGTGGAACGGTTGTGTTTTTTATATAAGAACACTTTTTCTTCGCGGCGAACATCGCTCAGTGAAATGCTATTGATAACTTACCAAACTGCGATTTCATTCAGTTACATAATGTTTTACAGAAAGTTGCAAAAAGTGTTTCAGAATATTTTAAATATTATGTACCCATTTATACACTTACTTATTTATTTTAATGCCGATGGCTGTGGTACTCCGATCGATTTAATGGCTCTAATACTTACTTTGCATTTTCTGGCAAAACCATTTTTTGTTTCTGGAAAAGCATTTACAATGGCCTTACGATAATAATTTTTTTTAGATAAAAAATATCAATTATTTAAGGTTAGAGTTTTTGACATGGTTTTTCAAGTTTTTTATTCTCACGATTAAATTACGGTAGTTGAATAAATTTTAACTTTACAAACGTTGCTAGGACCTTTGAAAATGTCAACACATGAGCATTTCTAAAACTAAAATAACTTTTTACAAAAATACCAATTTGAAAGAAACTGAGATTATCTTCAAAAGTTTTGAATTTAATCTTCCTAGTACGTCTGAACTAGTAGAATTTTGCCAATACTAAGGGAAATAAGTTTTTATAGTATGCATTACTGATCTGCATGTACATACATATATATATATAAACACATTCTGTAGCAGAGAAAACCGAACTTTTTTAAAATGAAAACAAAAGCTTACTATTTTGGTAAAATTCATTTATTTTATTCAAAGTAGTCTCATTCGTCTTCAATACAATGTTTTGCATGGTCACTCGACATTTTCAGCTCTACAAACAAAAGTAGTATCATCTGCATACAATACTGAGTAACATCGGAAGTTCTCTGGAAGATCATTCATATATATATGGAAAATAACAAGGGTCCAAGAAGTGATCCCTGTAGTATCCCACAGTCTAATGTCAACATTTCATTCAGCTTCCCATTTACATATACTGCTTGTTTCTACTAACCCATTTTCTTTAATTTTTAGCCAAGATTAAATGAAAAATCCCTTTACAACAAATTATATACACTTACATTATTAACAAAATATACATAGGTATTCTTTACATATGTGGATCCAATTGTGAGTTTATTTACAGATATCCACTAACCGTGAGTATTACTATACAGTCAGTCGCACAGAAAACCGCACTTTTTTAAAATAAAAACAAAAGCTTACTATTTTGGTAAAATTCATTTATTTTCGGCTTCAATACAACGTCTTGCACAGTCAATTAACATGTCGAATGAATTTTTAAGTTCATCTTTAGAGATGTCCTTCAAGATCGCTGTCGACGCCGTTTTAATGACTTCGACGTCGGCATAACGCTGTCCTTTCATCAGCAAATGTAGTTTGGAGGATGGGTAGAAATCAGGGGGGGGGGGCAAATTCGGTGAAAACGGTTGATGGCTAAAATGCCATTTGTAGTTAGAAAGTTAGTGATAAGCGTCGAGCGACGAGATGGAGCATTATCATGTGACAAACGCCAGTCCACGATATTGAGGGCGCACACGACGAATACGTGCCAAAAGACGCTTCATAACACCAAGATAATATATAACATTGACTGTTTAACTAGTTGTTACAAATTTTTTGTGCATTATGTCTTTCGAATCATAAATTTGACTTCTCCAAACGGCTTTTTTCGGTATTTCTTCGCTTGAGTACTTCAATTCAGAACTTGGACGCTTGATTTCTGGATCATATTGAAAACAGCACGTCTCATCGCAAGTTACAATAGAATACCTGAAATTTTCGTCCTTTTAAAGTCTTTAATCAAGTCTATATAATGTTGAATTCATTTAGCTTGTGTGGTACAAACCTTGCAAAAATCTTTCTCAGTCCCAAATGCTGTGACAAAATGCGATGAGTTGAATCTTTGAAATTCCATTCCCACGTATCGCAATGAGGATTTCGATTATCATTTCTGATAAATTCATGCACAAGTTCGATGTTACTTTCCGTAACCACAATATTTTTGCACCAAGATGTTCGTCGTCATTTATGTCCGTACAACCGTCTTTAAATCGCTTATACCACTCATAGATACTCGAACGATTTACCGAGTTTAAGACAGAACTTGATATTTGCTCTTTGTTCAAAATTCATTTTTCGACCAAAGCCACATTGTTACTTTATCCATAGTTCCTCTACTTCTAATGATGCAATTGTCATGACATTTTAATATAACATTGTTGTAAGATCTACCTTACTGACGCATAAAACACAGACAGCAATCACAGCTAGAATGAATGCACATTATTGAAAGTCAGTACACATTATGGGGGTGACAACAAGTATGTTACCGATTGTATAGTTAAGTATTCCAAAAGAATCTAGAAGATAACATAATACATATGTATATGTAAACTTCAATATTTAAAACCGTATTTTTATAAAAGTTAAAGCAAATTCAGAAAAAGTATCCTAAAATTCTTTTAATTATTAGTAGAAAAAATTTAAAAAGACACTTTATCACAAAATAGTCCGTATATTTATTATCAATTATAAGGAGGGCAAACAATATATGTAGATATAATGGATAAGAAACACGTCTAGTGTAATGTATCCGCTGCATTAAACATTTGTACTACATTGGGTCAGTAGGTCTTACATATGTGTGTTGGCGTCTACTTCTAGATGAATGCGCTGCTGGATGTCGGAATGTCAACAGTCTTTATTATAAAATGTCGCCTTTGTAATTTGACATGCGCCGTCTTGAATTCCAAGCAGTGTTACTTTGGAAGATTCATTTAGACTAACTCTGAAGCGTAGATATTTATACATATATTTAGCTTGGAATTCTCTGGCGAATTAGAATGAGATGTGAGGGAGGCGAGGGGGTCGTTAATTAATTACTATTCTTTATTTAAAAATACTCTTATAGTAATGAAAATTATCTTGAATATCCTAGGCATACAAATATGTTTAATTATACCGTTTCTAAGTTAACTTTTTTTGCCGTTTCAGTTTAGTTATTGCTAAACTTATCGCTAAGATATATTAAATAAAAACACTGTTTCTTCACGACGCTTTCTAGCGTAATTTACTATATTGTCAAGTACTACAATTTTCTTTAATATTAATATAATGTTACATAATTTTATTTATTAATAGAGAGCGTAGAATGAAACTCATACACATATAAGCAGCATTTACAGTGTTATAAAGTGAATTCATTAATATATTTATTTTCATTTTGCCAGATGGCGGTACTTAACTGCGACATAATTACAAACAGCGCACAGAGCTCCGTAACGCAATAGTCAATGGAGTATATAAACTGATGCCGTAGGCGACAGCTATTGTCAATGATCATTATTGCACGCCACTTTACACCCGGCCGCACGTCTTATGAAACGCCGTGTAATTTTGCCTTCTGTACTTAACACTTGACAATGTAGTTAATCACACAAAATGTTATGAAGAAACAGTGTTTTTATTTATTATTTCTTAACGATAAGAAGCCACAAAATGCCCAGAAAAGAGAAGCCATAAATAGTAGTTCAACAGTTAAAGAAAGTGAAAGAAAATAAATTTGTTTATACTAGTAATATAAGGCGGATCAGAAGATAATATCGTATCTGCCCATATTAACATTTCTTTAATACTGACCAGTGGACTGCATCTGTTGAAGTTGTACAAGATACGTATTTTGCAAGTGAAAGTTATTTCTTTACTTTTAATTTTTATAACATCCCTATTTGGAATATCGAGGCAAAAACCAGAGAAATAAATATTCGACATTGCACATTATTCGAGTCCCGGAAAGGTAATTATATAAGGTTTTCCAATAGGGATGATATGATTTTGAAGTGACATTTCGGCCATTTGTAATATGTCATGATCTGTCATTTATTTTTCATGGTATTCAGTAGTGTTTACAATTTCATCATGGAGAGATATACGCAAGAACAACGTTTACAAATTATTCAGTTTTATTATCAAAATAATCGTTCTCCAATTGCAACTTTTCGTGCGCTTTTGCCATTTTATGGTCGCAATAATCGTCTAAGTGTGCTCGCTATTCGTCGAATTGTTAAAAATTTTGAGGTTACATTTTCTTTACATAATTTTCAAGTGCCAATAAGACAAAGAACCGCTCGAAGAAATACAAATATTGCTGCCGTTCAGGCAAGTGTTACTGAAGATCGTAATTTGTCGATTCCAAGACGTTCTCAACAATTGCGACTGTCTCAAACCACAACCTGGCGGATTTTGAGAAAGGATTTAGGTTTGCATCCCTATAAAATTGTTCTCAGTCAAGAACTGTAGCCATTGGACCACCGTAAACGTCGTGAATTTGCTGATTTTGCCTTGGAACAACTTGAAAACGATAACGATTTTTTTAAGAAAATCATCTTCTCTGATGAGGCTCACTTTCATCTGGATGGTGTGGTAAATAAACAAAACTATCGATTCTGGTGCGAAGAAAATCCACAAATTATTTATGAAAAACCATTACATTCACCTAAATTGACAGTTTGGTGTGGTTTTTGGTATAGTGGAATCATCGGTCCGTACTTCTTTCAAAATGAAGCTGGTAACACCATTACTGTCAATGTAGAGCGGTATAGATTGATGATAACCAACTTTTTATGGCCGACATTGGAAGAAGTTGATCTTGACAACATTTGGTTCCAACAAGACGGAGCTACGTGCCACACAGCAAATGCAACAATAGAATTATTGCGAGAAAAGTTTGGAGATTCGATTATTTCAAGAAATTGTGATATTGAATGGCCTGCGAGAAGTTGTGATTTAACACCATTAGACTATTTCTTGTGGGGTTATTTGAAGTCATTGGTCTATGGAAATAAACCCGACGACTCTCTTCAAGCTTTACAAGTCAATATTGAACATGACATACGACTAGATTTAGTGGAAAAAGTGCTCGAAAATTGGGTTCATCGAATTCGTTCCTGCAGAAGAAGTCGTGGAGGCCATTTGAATGACGTTTTATTTAGAACTTGTATGGATAGTACTTCACATTAAATAAAAAACTTTTGAATTTTCTTAACAGTAAGTGTGTTTTTTTTTAAAGAAATCATATCACTCTTATTTGAAAACTTTGTACAACATAAGCCACAAGAACGTTTGCGGTGTTTATTTAGTTGTATACGTGTTCGTAAATGCTAAGTGATTTGCTACTTTTCGATCGGGTAATTTTAAACTTTCTGACTCGTATCGTTCAGAAAGACCAGTATTTCTTGATAATATTGTCTTATAAGCAGATAATTAATCAGTGTCGCACCTGGGGTCGTAGTACACACAGAATAACTTGACACAACTTTCCCCGCTAACGATCAAATACACACTGTGTGTGTGCGTTTGGTTTCATTTACCTTTCTTGATTATCTTGCAAAGGGCCAAATAAATCTACAGTACATATTATGTTGTCCTTCCGGACAAAGAGAAAGATGCCATTACCGAAAAAGGACTCGCGATGGCTTGAAAGAAGGTGCTATTCCATCGTGACACATACCAGTCTCATTGGTCGAAAAAAACTGGATGAATTGTGATTCCAGGTTGAATCCTAACTATATTTACCAGATCTAGTCCCCTTTTATTCTCGCAACTCAAGCAGTTTTTCCGCTGGAAGGAAATTCAAGGCTGACTGTAGAAGTAGAAGTGTACTTTGGTGACCATAAATCTGATGAATATAAAACTGGTATAATGGCACATCCAACTGCATTAATGTTGAAGGGGAATATATTGAAAAATAAACGAAACTATTGTCGTAGTTCAAGGGTTTCATTTTATGCTCCACTTTCCATTAAATTACACTCTTATAACAATTCCAAATCTAAAAGACGAAGGCTTTCTCCCAATCGAACTACATTAGCTACAACGAAGACAGTTTTACACGAGATGAAAGTATCGTTGCTTGTTTGGTGGAATACTCTGAGCATAATTTATTTTTAGGTGCTAAAACCAGGTCAAACGATAACTGCAGACCTTTATTGTAAACAACTAGATCAAATAAGCTGAGTTTTGATTGAAAATTATCCAATCCTTGTTAAAAGAAAATGCGTTATTCTACAGCATGTCAATGTAAGACCACATTCTGCAAGAAAAACTCTAGATAAAATCAAATTTTGATGAGAGTTGTTACTATACCTACGACATTGTTCTTTCCGAATACATACTGTTTATGCACATGATTGCAATATTACTTGAGAGAAAAAAAATCGAAATGCGAAAGCAATTTTTTTCACTCAAAAACCATTTTTATTTTAGGAATGGAAAATTTGTCCACTAGAAACAAATGATGTTAATGAGGGTGAATATTTTATTTCCTTTAAATAAAAGTATTTGTTTTAATTTGATAAAAAATACATTAGTTTTCTGTCTCCCCTATATGCTACCACTTCAGATTCGATAGTTATTATCAGATAATAGGTCTTAAATTTGAATAAGTATCGGAAGAAAATGTTAAGCATAATTGCCATTAATTGCGATAGCTTTTCCATGACAGACTGGGGTATCTCATCAGTATTCCCGTAGCCGTTGTCTATTTAACTTCCTACAAAAGTGATGAGTTTCGTGCAATATCAACGGCCAAATAAATGGTCTGTCATCTTTTTCTTTGTGGTCGTTCTTCTCAGTTCTCACGTGCTGTTCAAATTTTTCACATAGTCTCCACCCCAAAGGGCAAAGTTCGATAATAGCGACAGACGGATACTAAGTGCTTGTATGTGGAATACAATTTGTTTGTTTTCGATCAATATTGTTTGCTAAATCTGATTTGGATTTTATTTTTACATAAATTATTATAGAATGGATTAGCTTCTATCTCTTTAGTCGACTTTTCTAATTTATTGCGTCTACTAACTTGTATTTTATTGTTTTATTTATGTCAACATTTTATGATTTGCATAATTTCCAGGCTTATAAATTGTGTTTACATTTAATGCATTTACGCAGTTACTGATTCCAAATAACAGATTTACTATTACAAAGGGTACTAGGAAAGTTTTGCAATATGACGCAACAATGAATAATAGGAAGCTGCTGACATGTTCATACGTGCATAGTAGCCGCCGCGCCATGTCGATGGGCTCATTTATTCATTAGCAGTGAGAGTGTAAAGTGCTTGCGATGGCATCGTGGTCACGAAATGAGATAAGGGCAGTTTTGTGTTATAATTTCGTGCGTGGTTTAAACATAGACCAGTGCTTCGAAGAAATTACTCTTGCATTAGGTGATATTTGTCCACATCGCAAAACGATATTCAGTTGGTATAGAGAATTCCAAAGGGAAAATTTAACTGTGGAGGATGCTGAGAGGCCGGGAAGGCCACGAACGTCAATTACGGAGGAAAACGGTACTACTGTGAGGAAAATGCGTGGCGAGGATAGGCGAGTGACCTACCAACAGATAGGGGTTACTTCAGGCCTAAATACACCAGCAATTCGTTCGATTCTGCATTATCATTTGCACGTGAAGAAACTTTGTTCTCTCTGGGTGCCGCATGGACTGACTGAAGAGCAGATAACACGACGTGTGACCTAGTGTCGGGAGATGCTAAAAAAGTTTAATAAGGGACAATCTCGGTATGTGAACAACATCGTGACGGGTGATGACACTTGGCTGTACTATTACGATGTGCCGACTAAAGCTCAAAACAAAGTTCGGGTCTTTGATGATGAGGACACACCCGTAGTTATCAGAAAATCCCGATCTGTAAAGAAGAAAATGATAGCTGTATTCTTCAAATCGAGTGGAATTGTGGAACGCGTCGTTTTGGACACACAGAAGACAGTCACAGCTAAGTGGTATACTGAACAGTGCCTACCTAGAGTTATTGGATCTATAAAGAACCTGCGGCCAAAGTCAAGAATGGACGCCTGGTTCCTCCATCACGATAATGCTCCAGCTCACCGCGCCAAAGCCTGCACCGAATATTTATTTGGCCACAACATGATTGAAACTTCTAGAGCACCCTTCCTACAGTCCAGACCTTGCGCCCTGCGACTTTGCACTGTTCCCGCATGTGAAAATGAAGCTAAAAGGGAGGCGGTTTTCCAGTGATGAGGACCTTCTGCGGGCTTGGGACAACGAGTGTGCTTTACTCCCTAGTGAAACTTGGCAAAACTGGTTTAAAGATTACTTTCGGAGGATGGAGAGGTGTATTGAGTGTAGAGGAAATTACTTTGAAAAAATTAAATAAACAAAGCTGTATTGCAAAACTTTCCTAGTATCCTTTGTATATGTATACTTTACAGTATATACTTATTCTCCGAAGATGTACATTTAGTAGTACAGTATACTCATTATGGTCGATAACGTAATATGGTCATTATAACATTTTAGAGCGACTCTGTTGTTATGAAATGCTGTATACAGTGATAATTGATAACGGCACATAGAATTCGTAGAATGCATAACTTACGTTAGTGCAGCATACATACGTATGCATACTTGAACTCAATTTACATTTCAGTGCCAATAATGTATACATTCGATGAACTTACAAGTACCTAGTACATGCGCACGCATACTGATAACTTAATACATATGTACGTAAAACGAAATTTAAGGATTTCCATTCTGAATTCTTCTCGTGTTCAAGATAATTTCAAGTTTAAGTAGTCCACAATATTTATGGTCGCACGTATGCGAACATAACACGGAATAAACAATATTTGCACATACTGTTTCGAAGAAGTGAGTTGTAAAGTGCGAACTTTATTGGCAATTTTAAAATCCGCGAGCGATTACGGACGCATGAATATGAGATTGAGTAAGCGGTGGGTTGCAAACGAATGGAATGGATTATCTGTAGCATAAATAATGATAATAAATATTATAAATAATTGCTTCTTTAAATTATGCATCATCTGTCTAAAAGGTTAATCGAATTTTTGGGAGAACATCAAATACACCGATTATAATTATTTACGAAAATTATTTAGTGGAAAGTGAAACTCAACTACTAGCACCATCTTTCGCAAAAGATTAGCGTTGTTTTCTAATTCTATCTTTTTTATGGTTATAGGTGAAATTCGGTTATTAAGAACTTTAAGTATTTATTGTTCACTTATTTAGAATTTATTTTTGTTTTTAATTTCGTGTATGTATATTTTCTTATGTTTATTCAATTAACTCATTGTACAAATTCATCGTATATTATCTTTATTAGCATTTTAGTTGTATGCATATATCTAAAACATCACATATACAGTACTGTGCAAAAGAAAGGAGCACCTTCTTGAATATTACAAAAAAACTTTTATAAGAGGATAAATAATAATCTTCCATTAATTGACATTCTTTAATGTATAAAAACTAACAAATATCGATATTTAAACATAAACAACTTAAATTTTCAATACTTTGTATGACCACCTTTATTTTTTTTGGTATTCTGCATTCTTCTTGGTAGGTTTTCCATTAATGAATTAATGAAATTTTCAGGAATATTGTACCACTCTTCCTGTAGTATGTTCTACAGTTCACTTTTGTTCCTTGGCCTGCTTTCGCACTTTTTTCTGTCAAGATAATCTCACACATGCTCAATAATATTTAAGTCAAGACTTTGAGGTGGCCATATCATAGTCTGAAATACCCCATTTGCTTCTTGTTGTATTAAATAAGTTTTCATAAGTTTTGAGGTATGCTTGGGATCATTATCTTGCTATACAATGAAATTATTGCCAATAAGTCGCTGCCCTGATGGTATGCCATGTTCTTGTAATAATGTTCTGTATTTATCACCAGTTAATTCACCTTCTATTATCTATTATTTCGTTAAATAGGACTCCTCATTGAATAAATTTTTATCCTCTTCATATATTATTATTATTATTATTATTAACAATGGGAAGGAAAATTTAAAAATTAAGTACGACTGTTTATCTTCTATAATTTGAAGTTGCACAGAAGTGAACCGTCGTCATTTCAAAAACTTTGTCAATTGATTTCGTTTTTGTTTACATTGTGTTTTTTATTTTAAATAAAATTTGCTTTATTAGATCTAATTAAATATATCTGGGCGTTAAATTTTATTATTACTGAACTTCCAAAGCAGAGCTCTGTCGAAATTTTCAACAATATACAGGGTGTTTCATTTAAAATAAAAAATCGAAGCGTTTCGGGCTAAACCGGAAGTTTAATTCGAATATAAATATGTTAATCGAATACCATATTTGCATAGAAAATTTTAATAAAATTAAGTGGTATATGAGCGATATTCGAATAGATGCATGCACTTGTTCAACTGTACATATGGTAAGTACCTTGCTATATATGAGGTGCGGCTATTAAATAACGAGTCTGACGCTGGTACAGAAGAAGTGCGCATGCGCCAAACGCCGACGACTGACAGCTATTTATCGTGAAACCTTCTCTTTCGAATGCAGCTCTTCTCGCCTTTGTAAACAAATCAGTATAGCCGTAGCCTTCGTTTGCATTAGAGTTGTTTTCTTTGTTTCGCCAGAAAAATGTCCCACGTTTGAACAACAAGAAACTTGCAAAAACGTTTGTATTGACACTTTGAATGCTATTGAAAATGACCCAAACTTATTGGAAAGGTTAATAACATGTGACGAATCGTAATTTTTAATTTATGATCCTGGAAGAGTCCATCTTCACCGAGAGCCAAAAAAGCTCGAATGAGCAAATCCAAATTCAAAGTAATGATGTTTGTTTTCTTCGATATTCATGGGATTGTGTATCTTCACTGGGTTCCTGAAGGTCAAACTATTAATCAACATTACTACCTGGACCTTCTTGCTCAACTCCGTGAAAGAATAAGGAAAAAACGAACCGAATTGTTGAAGGACAAGTCATGGGTTCTCCACCAAGACAATGCAGCAGCTCATTCCGCACTGTCAGTCAAGAGGTTTCTAGCCAAGTACAGCATCCCAGTGTTAGATCATCCTGCATATTCGCCCGATCTTGCGCTGTGCGACTTCTGTTTCCTAAGGTGAAATCTGAATTAATGGGAACAAAATTTGAGTGCGTTGAAGCTGTGAAAGCGAAAGCGGCACACGTCCTGAAGGAGCTGACAGAAGAAGACGGCTTCCAGCACTGTTTCGAACAATGGAAGATTCGCATGAAGACGTTGTAGGGATAGAGGAGGGGTGTATATTGAAGGTGATAATAAGTAAATATATATGAAATCAAAATAAAATGTTTTACAGCGTCAGTTTCGTTACTTAATAGCCACACTTCGTATGCTATTAGACCCCTAGTTAACTATTGGAAACGTTCTAAAATCTGTAGTCGTTTTAGTAATATTCTCGTTATTGTTCGGAACAGCTCGAAATAATATTGTATTGAGTACAATAAATATATCCAGTGAAAGACAAAAGAGTGTTTTCTTTAATTTTAATGTTATTGTTAAATATGTTTAATCAATTACCTAACACAAAACCAGTTGAAGTTGTTCAGATTGAATAAAAACTATCATACGTTGGAGAATTATGAATTTGCATTATGCAATTCAATTTATGCACTTCTGTGATCATCCGTGCATTAATTTGTCAAAGTATTATTAGTCAACTGGAGATTTTAAATGCTTTTGCATGCACGCTCAAAGTCAATTTTACGAACTACGGTCGTGAGTCACGGTCACAGACAGAAAATGTTTATCAATATGTGGTTTTACATCGGAACGTGTATGTCAAACGAAAGATTAATGGATTTCGTGTCATCAGGATCTCTCTATAATTTGAAGTTGCATAGATATGTCTTTTAATTAGCTATTTGCCATGTAAAACAAAAACAATTTTTTACCTGCGCATTGTTTGCAATGGAGACGATTAAAAGATGAATTGGAAAAATACGGTGTTATTGTATTGCTTTAGGAACTGGTGAAAGGTCTTCCTTTAGTGATATATGATCTTTTCAATGCGTTTAATTTATGGGTAACAGTAAATGTTGCGCGATGACTATTGGTATGGTCGCGTTTGTAACTAAAATATGATTTAGATGTCTTGTTGTGGCAGGCATTTACCGTTGCTTTGGACATCAATGAATTTCGAGAAAGAAAGGAATGGGAAATATTTTGCGTTCGCAGGAATACACCATAACAACAGAGCATAAATGGCAGTGTCCAATAAGAAAAGGTGATGTAAGATATTGTATTGTTAGTACATAATAAACTCACAATAGAACACAATTTAATTGTATGTCATAAGAATCAGTAACAGAATCATTAGTGGTTAACAAGAACAAAATACGTAGGTATATTTTCAGTATTTGCGTCAGAATAGGCAGATTCCAATAGGAAATAAAGAGCTTTTAAAAAACTACTAACACCAAAACAAAATACTTTAAAAAAACGTTGTATTGGTCATGGAAGAAATGTTCGAACAAACTAGGAATCAATATATTTCAGAATTAAGGTTCAATGAAAAGGTACTTAATCAGAATCGAGAAATATATAAGGGTGGGACAATAATTTGTAAGGCTAGACGAGAAAATAAAAAATTATTTTATTTATCAAGATAATTTTGATAGAGCCTTTGGTTGATTTACTAAGTCATTTAAGGTTGATATATAACCCGCTTCTTAATCATTTAAGGATAATATAACCCCTTTCAATAATAATTTTCGTATTCTATATACATATTTCAACAACTAAGTTGTCATCATCAGCAGATAATTAAACAGTGTCGTACATGGAAAACTACGGCAAATATCCGCATGAAAACAAATTTCGTACACTATCTGTACCGTCGAAAACAAAAACTCACACTCTGTGTGGTGTTTTCCTCGTTCATTAAATTTAGCTTGCCGATATTCAAGTTTTTTTTATTCGTTTCCTATTTCAGTGATTATTAGTGATTAAATTCTCACAGTAAAAATTTTGACGGGTCTAAATGAGATGAATAAGCTGGATGTGGAAACAATTCGAAATGTAGTTCACGAGTTTTTGCCGTTGAAACAGTCAAAGGGTTAACACCCGCATTATTATTCCCTAAAGAAAGCACTCATTTCGCATTTAAGCGAAACTTTTTACGTTGTATTATATCGTGCAGTTAATCTAAAAGGAATGTATAGTATTTGCCTGTTATCATTTTACCTTTTTGGAGAATGTCGATAAGAAGATTGCCACTGCAGTCCGAAAAGACACTAGCCGCAATCTTTCCGATAGAGTATACGATCTATACCTCGTTCGGAACAATTATGTCGACATCAGTCCGTTGCTTCGGCATTATCAACCGGTATTATTCGCTGCCAAAACTATTGGCGAACTATTGGAAACGAAATTAAATGTCTAGATTGCAATAAACAATACACAGGCCCGAGAAAACAATCGATAGAAATCCGGTATAAAGAGCATATGGAGCACATCAAATTTAATCGACTTGAGAAATCTAGTTTAGCAAAGTATGTGCTAGAGAATAATCATAAAGGAACTGCGAATTGTTTATATTTGGTTAAGAATGTGTATAATTACCATGAATTAGATAATTATGAAAGCACATATATTTCAAAAAACAGACAATGTGTTAAATGCCGATGGAGGTCCGATCCCTTACTCATATCTGCTTCAGTTCATAGAAAAGTAATATACGACCGACGAAAAGGTTCGCATATGCAAGAGGGGGGTGGGGTGTACCTTTAGATAAGCGTTTAGTTTAAGGTTAGAATACAATTTAAATTATGTGAAAGGAATCTACAGTGCGTGTTTGGCTTTCGACGGTGTAAATCTGGCACGGACTTTGCTTCTGTGCGACTTTTGCCATGGTTCCAGGTGCGGCACTGGTTAATTATCTGTTGATGATGATAATTTGGTTGTCGGAGTACATATACAGAATAATACGAACATTATTGTGAAAAGGGGTTATATGAACTTTGAACAATTTCATTCAACCATCCTCCATTGAAATTTACTATCAATGTGACGATTCATTAATAATGATAGCAATCATCTTTTGTCATTACAATTACAATTACAGTAGATCCAGAAATAAATTACGTTAATGTTGAAATAAAATCTTTTTATCACAGTTAACTATTGCCCCTTCAATAAACGTATCATCGAAAGCATGATCAAGAGAGTACTCATTATTATTAGGTGCGCAACTAAGTTATCGCTGTTTTTTAATGGCTCCAGTAGTAAGTGCTGGTCGATTATGACATAATAGGCATTGCTCCATGAGGATCCGTGCCAAACCCAAAAAGAGCTTGCTTCAGCATTAGGAGTTACCCGCCAAGCCATTTCCCAACGATTGGATGCGTTGGGAATGATTCAAAAACAAGGAACTTGGGTTCCTTATGATTTGAAGCCAAGAGACGTTGAACGTCGTTTTTTCGCCTGTGAACAACTACTCCAGCGGCAAAAAAGGAAGGGTTTTCTTCATCGCATCGTTACGGGTGATGAAAAATGGATTCATTACAGTAACCCAAAGAGAACAAAATCATGGGGACTGCCCGGTTATGCTTTTACGTCGTCGGTTCGGCCGAATATTCACGCTGCGAAGGTTTTGCTGTGTATTTGGTGGGACTAGGGCGGTGTTAGTTATTATGAGCTGTTGAGACCGAACGAAACCATCACTGGGGAACGGTATCGAACTCAATTGATGCGATTGAGCCAACCACTGCGCGAAAAGCGGCCACAATACAAGCAGAGGCACGAAAGAGTGATTCTACAGCATGACAACGCCGGCCTCACGTTCCCAAACCCGTTAAAACCTATTTAGAAACGCTCAAATGGGAGGTCCTACCCCACCCGCCATATTTCCCATATATTGCGCCGTCCGATTATTACTTGTTCCGTTCGATGACACATGGTCTGGCTAATCAGCAGTTCCGCTCAAATGAAGACATCTCAAAATGGCTTGATTCGTGGATAGCCTCAAAAGACGAACACTTCTACCGTGACGGTATTCGAGCTGTGCCAGAAAGATGGGAAAAAGTTGTCGCTAGCGATGGGCAATATTTTGAATGATTCATTTGTAAACATGTTTTCACAATAAAGTTGCATTTTCATCAAAAAAACAGCCAGAACTTAGTTGCGCACCTAATATAAAAATGTATTTTTGAAAATATTACAATCTTGGTATATTTTCATATCATTTTTTATAAAATAAGTTAGAATAGTGCTAGTAAGTATAAGTGAGATAGATAATATTATTTCTACACCATGTAGTAACAATTTTTAGGTAAAATGTTTTTTAACACGCCGCGATTATTCCTATTTTTGCATATTACTTTCACTTTCGATCTATGGTTTGCATAAACGTTGATTTTAAATTCGAGAATTTATTAAAGCGCCGAAATAGTAAAGAACAATGCCCGTTGTCGAACAATACCGTTGAAGTATGATGCAATATGTAGATATTATTCATTTCCAATATTTCATCACAGACGAGAGCATGTTCTATGCGTTTGCACTCGTATTATCGTATTTAGCAATAATAATTTAACAGTACGTTTCGAACGAGATATCAAGTGGAAACAAATCATATTTTGACACGTTTTCACGTCAGAGAGCACTAAAAAACGTCAGAAACAGGAGAGTTAGGAACGAATTAATTACTCGCTTCTATCTGAATTAAAAATTGGAAAACAATAAAATACACATACGCGTCGTAATCGAAACAAAACAATATAACGTACATGTCTTAAAATAAATTTCTAAATAAAGAAGTAATAAAATATGCGTCGATAATTAGAGAAAAAAGTGTTTGAACACCATTTAGGTCAACGGGACTTTTCAACAGTTTAACCAGCTTCCGTTGCAAGGAAAGTAGTCTCCTTGGTGTTACTGGCGTGTTGAAATCTAAGGTGTGGTAAAAACATTATTTCGTATCTATAAATTTCGTGACACTAGTAAAATCACGATTTAATGCTTTGTGACTTTGGCCTTTATTTCATATTGTAATTCACGTTTTTTAAATTTTTGTTAGACACTTTCTTTAGATATGATTTGCAAAATTAATACGTGCACATATATACATATGGGTATGGTTGACAACAAATAAATTTTTGATTCTGTGAGCATAGTTTCGTGAATTAAAATAAATAATGCGGAAAGAATTATTGTGAATATTCGAGGCTAACTTAATAAATTTTCAGATGGGCCTGTATTAATAATCATATGACGAAAATTATACTCGCTATGGATCGAATCTTTTTAACGTCAATTCACTGTTGAAGTTAATATTACCACTTCTTAAATAAAGACTCGAGTAATGTGTTTGACTGTTTTTAAAGTGCTGTGATAGGCTTAGTAATAAAAATAAAAAATCTATAATAATATTTATTTATTATACATGTAATGTAGTTTCATTTTTTGAAAATAAGTTTTTTTAAATCAGTACCATAGTTTTGTATACATTCCTGAAGACGTGCTCGAAAATTGACACACACAAAAGACATATTGTACCGGTCATGAATTCATGGCGACTGAATCTGCATAAAATGTCGAACATTTCAGCTGTGCTTTAACTCCACCACCGTGTTGTCGTTTAGTCAATGGCATCCCAAAAATAGTCATACCCATTGCGCCACCCTCTACATACACACATATTACTTCTATACTGCGCTAAGAAAGACTATAACGTCTCGTCTTGAGCTTAATAGGACAATAAATAAACGCCCGTATTCTCACATTAAACGATCCCTGAGCTTGATCTCCAGAACTAATAGGACGCCACAGTGTTGTTACCCTGAAAGTCTTAAGCCAACACTGAAGCAAAAAAGAGGATCCATCAAATACTTTCGGGATTTAGTTAACAAAATAGGGGTCCCTTTTACAGCCAAAAGAAGAGAAAAATTAAACAATATTACAAGTTTATTGTGTTTACTCTAATATCTTGCATTTCACTGTATTTAGAAATATATACTAGACAGATATTTAAAAAAATGTCTAAGTTACAGTTTGGAACATTAATTACTTGTCCCCATACGTACAGTTGGTGTACACTAGCCGTACAAAAATATTCTTTTATATAAGTGCTATTTAAGGAGCACTTTCCAACAACACCAAGAAATATTGTAATAAAAGTAAAATCACATAAGAAAATAATATTCAATTAACTACTGAATCAATAATTACATAAAATAATTGACTATATGGCGCATAGTTGACTGTGGTCCATGAAGAACAAAAGATTATGTGAAAGAAAAAAAGCTATTGTTATTAGCGAATAGTTTATTAATGGTCAGCTAACCAAATGATCAAGTATTGCTAACCGTTTAACGAGCCCTTAATTAAGTTAGAGCTATCAAATATATAAAGGTAATATTTGAATGAATCATGAACAATTTAATAAGAAAAGCCCTTTAGTAATTAAATTGAAGCTATCAAGTTTATGAAGGTAATATTTAAATAATTAGGAATTTACTAGCAAGTAAACTAAAGTTATCCTAAGTTAGAGTTATTAAATTTTATATATAATATTTAAATGAGGGACAGTTTATCAACAAGTCCTTAGTTAAATTGGGACTATCAAATACATGAAATAATTTTTTAAAATAATGAACAATTTGTTAACAAGCTCTTAACTAAATTAGAACTGTCAAATATTTAAATGATGTACAGCCTTCCAACAAGCCATTTAATTGAATTACGGATGTATATATGCCAGTAAAAATATGTAAGGTTTCAATAAACGATTGTATAATTACTTCTGTTTAAACAGATCGCCATCTAATTAAAACTATTGCATCTATGTATGTATGTAACGTTCTAGCATCTAATAGCTCTCAAACTATCCCGTAATAAGACTGAGCGGTTACTTGTAAACTAAATAATTATCTTCACTGCATAATGAACCAAATATAAATAACAATAAACTATTTAACTGATGTAATTACAAGTTTTTGATCCTAAATTATAATCCTCTATCTTTAAACGAGGTGCATGTGATCGATGGCTTCGTTTAAACCTTAAGTAAGCAAGTAAAGCTCCATCTTCTTTACTAAGTGGAAGCAGGATCTTTATAAAGACACGAATCTAGTCCATTAAATAACTAAAGTGCAACCATAGGTAAGAAGTAAGGAAAGAACCCTAAAGTCAACGTAAGAAAAAAATAAAGAGAAAAATTAGGCCATTATATAATACAAAGTTTACAAATTACATACTTCACGGTTGGTTTTGAGGGTTAATTAAAGAGAATAAATCATCTTTCCAGTAGGAATATAACAAGAACACAAATTGTGCAAAACGCACACTGTGCGTTTTGGCTTTCGATGGTACAGATCATGTACGGAATTTGTTTCGTGCGAGTTTTTGTCGTAGTTTTCCAAGTGCAACACTGTTTAATTATCTGCTGATGATGACAACTTAATTGTCCGAATACGTATAAAGAATACGAAAATTAATGTGGAAGGGGTTTCTATAATCAACCTTAGTGATTATTATTCATATGTTTACATTAAATTTTCTTATTTGTTCAAATAATTAAGAGCAACCTGTATATATACTTCGAATGGATTTTTGTTGTTTAATTTCATCATCGATTGGAATGAAATTAAGTCGTATAGAAATAATCGCAGCCGGAGTAAATTAAAACGTATTTTATTTAAAAGAATTAAGAGTTAATTAACAATTATCTGCCATGTAATAAAATGAAAGTGTTCATTTGCATATCTATGTGAGTATTTTAGTTACGCAATTGTGGTGTTTCATTAGATACAACTAGTGAGTTAGATTTTGCAAGAGTTCGTCGATTCTATGGAACAGTAAAAATTGATTGGAGAAAAAAGTGCCTGTAGGTCTTTAATATATACGTAGTATATTACTTATTTGTTCTATTTTCATCAAACACCTACAGTGGTGCGAAAAAAGTTCGAACACTAAAGATATAAAGGTACAGCAAGTAATATTTAACTATTTCTTTATTATTTTAGAAATGTATTTCTAGCAAATTATAGCAAAAAAATACTAAAACTGGCTCAACATGAAGAAAATCAGATAGAAAGTCTACGACAATTGAAAAATGTATCTGTTGGAGTGAATGAATTTAAAAATCGAGCGTCCACACAATCGAATTTTCATCGTGAAGGATGATGAAATACAGTCGTTGGTATGATAGCATTTACTATCCATAGATGATTAATTTAAAAATCGAGCGTCCACACCAACGAATTTTCATCGTAAAGGATAATGAAAGTACAGTCGTAAGTATGGTAGCATTTACTGTCTGTAGACTATTAATCATGGATAGTTTAAATGCGTGCCAGAATAGGAGAAACCGTTTTTAATAAAAAAAAGAGGGAGAAGTTATTCTAAATGGACCACAAAACATGGGGTGAATGCTATTTTTTTCGATGAACTAGTGTAGAAGTTTGTGGGTGTATCTCTGGTTTGAATGTTGGACCACTTTATTTTATTGAGGGCACTTAATTGTGGTTTATTAGAATTCCATCTTTTAACAGTTTTCGAGTCGGACAGGACAATATATTCCAAGGATTAATTTTAAAAGACTGTATCTGATTCTGGGCTTCTGGGCTAGTATATCTGCCGACGTTTCGTACCCATTTGTGTGGGATATCTTCAGGGCACAACTACTGCACTGAAACTGGTGTAAATCGATGGTGGACGGGTTTATATATGAGTCATGGGTCAATGGAGCGTTACGGTTGCGGTTGGGTGGTTTGGAGATGCAGGATTTCCAGGCGTAGCCATTTTGCGACCATAGTAATGGTTAGTGCGGGATAGGATCTTACTACGTACTAACCATTACTATGGTTGCAAAATCCGTAAAACTATAGAGAGCTCTAAGTACCCCGATAATCTTAACCGCGATGATGGCTAGCCCCTACACAACGCCTGGCAATCCTGCATCTCCAAACTACCCAATCGCAACCGTAACGCTCCATTGACCAATGACCCATTACCCATATATAAACCCGTTCACCATCGACTTACACCAGTTTCAGTGCAGTAGTTGTGCCCTGAAGATATCCCATACAAATGGAAATGAAACGTCGGCAGATATACAAGTGACTCGGTTTCAGCCCGGAAGCCCAGAAACAGATAGCATGGACCACGACCGCGGAAGTCTACGTACCAGACTGTTGGTATATATGAGGGATGTTTCCAAAGATCTAGGAAGTTGGCTGTAACTCTTTACTTTGTCAGAGTTCATCAAAATTACAGTATCGTTTGTCAACATAATCTCCATTTAATTGTATAGTCTTCAAAAAACTTTTTTAGTTTCTAAAGTAAGTTTTTAAAAAAAATTCCTGCTCTCCACGCGATCTTATGTTAAATTAGACCCCGGAGAACGGTGAATTCGAGTCTTCTAACGTGCAATAAATTGCATTATGGAAACCGATATCAAATGAATGTTAATAATTATTCTTTTATTTATTATTATTATTAATCACAGTGTCAGAGGGAAAATACAACACTTAAAAACAGTGCACAACTGTACGAATCATATTGTTAAACGTATTATTTATGTTGTTATTCACGTTGTATTTATGACAGGTTTTTGTTTCTAATTTACAGTGTTTTGCATATTGTCTGCATATTTGTCAACGTACACTCGCCACTGCCGCCGTGCATGTTTTTATTTTCTATCCGTTCAGTGCTCCATGTAATTTATTCGCAAAAAAAGGTCACAGCGAATAATTTGATTTTGTCGTGTGCCTGCCTTACCGATGGCCTTCATGGTGATTTTTGCGGTGTCACTGTTCCGTCCGCTCCTTCATTCAATGCTGTGTACAACCTTTAAAAAATATCTGGTTCATGTCGACGTCCCTTTTGTCTATGGCTACGGACGCGTGTGCATGATGTTTGGACGTACTAATGTGAATTTAATGTTAAGAGACTTATTCAACCGACAGAATATTTAGAACGACCGCGCTGGAAAGATTTGAAAATGTCAGATGTCGTAATATCTAGATTCATATTAAGCGTTTCATTATTGGTATATGACAGATTGTAAATGACAAATTGAAACACAGATAATGAAGTGTACGCTTTTATTTGTACTATTGTTTAGATACACAATCCGCGATAACTTGATAATTTCACTTACCAATTTTCCCTGTATTTACGAGGCGCGGTTGAAAATTAGCGTGTGTAAAAAGCGATTGACAATACAGATTGGGTCGTAGGTGCGTAATAGTGTTAACTGGTCTGTTGGGAATATGACCTCCATATTGTGTGTGTGATCGGTTAAATGTTATCTGCTTTCGAAAGACAGTGTGATAAAACGAATGCGGTAATAAAAATCCCACCAGCTATGAAATTCGTTAAGTGATTACCATATATTGGGTCTGGGAAAAAGTTCGTGGCGTTTTTCCCGATAGATGGCATTGGTTGCCGATAACTAAAGAACAACAAGTCACAGCGACACCACCGAGGGCTCGTTTTTTAGATGACCTTCCTAACGTTAAGCGTAGAAACATTGTAATCGGTGCAGTGGTTGGAAAGTTATTCGCACTTGAAAATGGAGAAGAATAATGAGAAATTTCGCTATATTCTGCAATATTATTATGATGAAGAACGCTGCGCAGGCTTGTGATAAAATTTGTGCTGTGTACGGTGAAGGTACTTTATCGAAATCTGTTGCGCGGAAATGGTTCGCTCGCTTTCGTTCTGGAAATTTCAATGTGAAAGATGAGTCACGCTCCGGTCGTCCAATCACTGAAAAATCTGATGAAATTCTTGAAAAAGTCCAACAAGATAAGCATATCAGCAGTGTCGATATTGGCATGGAGCTAGGCATTGACCACAAAACTGTTTTGAACCATTTACACAAAGCTGGTTACAAAAAAAAGCTTGACGTATGGGTTCCTCATGAGTTGAGCGTGAAAAACATGATTGAAATTAACATCTGCGATGCGCTGCTGAAACGGAATGAAATCGAGCCGTTTCTGAAACGTTTAATAACCGGAGATGAAAAATGGATTACGTACGATAATCGGAAGCGTAAAAGATCGTGGATTGAGCCGTCACAAGCGTTCGCTAAGCCAACATTGACGCCAAAAAAAGTGATGCTGTGTGTATGGTGGGACTGGAGGGGAATCGTCCACTGACTTCCAACTGGTCAGACGATTGATTCTCAACTCTACTGTGCACAACTAGAGAGATTATGCCAGGCGATTGAAAGAAAACGGCCCGAATTGATTAATAGGAAAGGTGTTGTCTTCCATCATGACAACGCCCGACCACACACTTCTTTGATGACCCGTCAAAAATTGAGAGAGTTTGGTTGGGAAGTTTTGATGCACCCACCTTACAGTCCGGATATAGCACCCTCTGACTATCATCTGTTTCGATCTCTGCAGAACTCTCTCAATGGAATTAAGTTGGTTTCAAAAGAAGCCTGTGAAAACTACTTGATTCAGTTTTTCGACCAGAAACCACAGAAGTTTTTCACCGATGGGATCATGGATCTACCAAAAAAATGGCGAAACATTGTCGATAATAATGGAGCATATTCGGTTTAAATGAATTCGTCCACGCGCCATGCGGGGACCAGTTGAATTTTACTGAAAAAACGCCACGAACTTTTTCCCAGACCCAATATTTCTAAACACAATAGGATATAATGCTACTGAAATTCACAGTCAATTGTGCGAACTCACGATAAAGCACGTTTGCACACAGTTACATGTACTACAAAAACGTTTAAAAAATTCAGATGGGAGATTCTTGATCATCCGCCTTATAATCCTTATTACACGCCTAATGATTAACATCTCTTTCAACATTTTAAAAATTGGTTTGCGTCTACGTATTTTCGACAAGGCGAGGAATTGAAAATCTCAGTGGAAAGCTGGTTAAAATCCAAGGTGACGGAATTATATGCAGAAGGTTTGAAGAAGCTTAGTTCACGATATCAAAAGTGTTTGAATCAACGTGGTGATTATGTAGAAAAGTATGTAAATTTTTGAAACCATTAATAAATTTGTCATTTTTTTCAATTGCTTCATTTTACTAATGATTAGCCCATCATTTTGAACTGCACCTCGTATACTCTACGATTTCCAGAAAATGAGTGAGTTGACTAGATTTTTGTAACGTAGAACTTCTTGAGTTAAACTTTTTCACGTACGCTAGGTTATAATTAGTGTCTTTTATCATCATGATGTTGCCAAAGTCCTAAGAAGTTGGCTGTAACTTTTTACTTTGTCAGATTTTATCAAAATTACAGTATCGTTTTTCAACATAATCTCCATTTAATTGAATATACTTGAAACTAAGTCTTCAAAGAATTTTTTTAGTTTCTATAGTCCATCTATTTATAGTAAATTTTTAAAAAAAATTCCTGCTCTCCGCGCGAGCTCGAACACGCGATCTTATGTTAATCATGTATCTTCATCCTTAAACCACGGAGAATGGTGAATTCGAGTCTTCTAACGTGCAATAAATTGCATTATGGAAACAGACATCAAATGACGTCTATGTGTTTTGAACAAGGCGAGGAATTGAAAGTCTCAGTGTAAAACTGGCTAAAATCCAAGGTGACAGAATTTTATGCAGAAGGTTTGAAGAAGCTTATTCCACGATATCAAAAGCGTTTGAATCAACGTGGTGATTATGTAGAAAAATATGTAATTTTTAAACCATTAATAAATTTATCAGTTTTTCAGTTGCTTTCACTTTATTAATGATTAGTCCTTTATTTTGAACTGTACCTCGTATATTCTACGATTTCTAGAAAATGAGTGAGCTGACTAGATTTTTGTAACGCAGAACTTCTTTAGTTAAACTTTTTCACGTAAGTTAGGTCATAATTAGTGTTTTTTATCATCATCGTCCTAATTCTAATCTCTTTTACCAATAGTGTTGAAGTTTTAATCTGCTTTATTTGTTCTTTTCTGTGTTATAATTGTTTTCCATTCGTTCCTATCCTGCCATTTTATCGCTGAGTTCCAATTCTCTTTACTCTTTCTGAATATTTTATAGTTCTTCTGAATTGTCTCATATTATACTGGGAGTATCTTATTTTTCTCCTATCGGCCTCGATTTCTAAATAATCTCAACTTGACCTTCCTGTCTTATTTTTACTAAATGACTAAATTTTTGTTCACCTATACATATGGCTTCTTGACGGATTTCATTCCTACTTTTGTCCTAATTTCAAGAATTCTCTTCTTATCTGTTCAACATATCGCTAACATCCTCCTGAGATATTTCATTTCTACGGACTGATTTTTCTTATCGTTGTGTTGATGTTCAAATTTCTTCTGCGTGTAATAATACATTGCTCCATAGATTGATAATTTAGTTTTTTTCGATTACATTAAAAAAATTCGATTACATAAAAATGTAACAATACAGTGTCTGTCTCTGTTATTTTGTCTACTTTCTCTCCTCCCTATTCCATACTGTTGATTTTACCTTCTCGATATCTATAGTTGGAGATTTGATGCATGATTTCATTTCCTAGTTCTAATCTTACATTGATATTTATATTCTGGTTATTGATTGTCACTGTTTTTTTGGTTTTTCTTCTTTATTGCTTCAACTATTATGGGCGTATTACACTACTTTGTCTGAGACTAAGATTGAAAATGCTTCTCATAGTCTGTTATCTGTTCTCACTTGATTATTGGTTTTCTCATGTATGCATTTAATCACTGTCATGAGTTGACTGCTTAGATTTTTTAAATTGCACCATAATTTTGTTATCTTCTACAGTGTCAAATGTCTTTTTCATGTCGATGTAGCATATATATATATATATATATATATATATATATATATATATATATATATATATATATGTAGCTTGTTTTACTGTGAATACATCATCTTTCACGCTATGTTAGGACGAAAGTGACTTTACACATAATCTAATAGTTCCCCTATTATTTCCCTCAATCGTTTTTTCCAGCATCCTCCCATGTAATTCTAGGGTAGTTATCAAAAAAACTGTCCCTTTCCTACAATCACCTTAGTCACCTTTTTTATACATTGGTAATATTATACCAACTCTCCATGGTATGTCTTACTGCTTCCCGTATTCGGTTATAAATTGCACTTCGTCTGCGCCACCTCTTTCTATATATGTTACTAATTATTGTTTATTTTGATCTTTTATTTTTTAATGAACTCCCTTTTTAACACAAAATAGTCTATAATTAGGTCTTGTAAGGGTCAATATCAAAACGGCACTTTTATCAAATACATTTCTATGAATTACTACAGACTATTCGAAAAATTAAAGAAGGAAGTTAGTTCAAGGTTGGTTTCAAAAACTCCGTGATGGCGAATTCATCCTTAAAGATAAGAAACTTCGCGCTCATCTCACCGCTATTGGCGACAAATTGAAGGCGATTGTCGAAGCCGAAAATCACATGAGAAATTACAGAGGTACTCAGCGTAGATCTTTCGACCGTTGGACAGCATGTAAGCAGATTGGAAATGTGAAAAAGCAGAACGAATAGGTGTCACACTAATTGAACACTAACTAGAGAGAAGGTCGTTTTGAGATCCGCTTCGCGTTTCTTTTACTCAATAAAAACGACTCATTTTTGGATCTTCAACTGTAGACATTCAGCGAAGTAGTTGGATTGAAGTGAAATTCCTCAGAAGCCAAACTTACATCAAAAGAAGTTGATGCTATCTATCTGGTGGCTTACAGCCGCAGCGATCAAGGATTGCAGCGTATGTGTCCAACATTGATGAGTGAAAAAGGTTAAATTTTTTTGCACAGCAACTATCTGCCTTACTTATCATGAATGACGGTACTGAAGCTGATCTAATTAGATTAAGAAAGTTTCCTTATCCACCATATTCGCTGGACCTCTCGTCTACTGATTACCACTTCTTCAGGCGTCTTTATAGCTTCTTGCGCGGATGAGCCATTGATTATCAAGTCTTAGAACGGTTTCAAAGAATTTATCAACTCCAGAATTTCAGACTGCTACTATGCTACTGGGACAAATAAACTTGCTTCGTGTTAGCAATAATGTGTCGATTCTCATGGTTTTTATTTTAATAAAATTTAAGACGAATTGTTAACAAATTAAGGTTAAATTATAACAAATGGTTAAAGTATTTCACAACTACTTCTCTAGGGGAGTACGTGCATATATAATACCTCATTTTCGTACTTCATATATGCAAGGTTGTCTTCCTCCATAGTTTTCTGTTACAATATTATTCTTTTCCTGCCAATTCCCAAAATCTACTTCGTTTAAATCCTCCACCACTTCCTTGTCATTTGAACCTGGGCCCATCTGGGGGTCTTTTTGTACTTGGTTCTCATACTAATACTGCTTTTATTGACCAACTTTTTGACCTCCACACACGTCCTAGCAATTTATTCTTCGTTTTTTCTTGTTTTTTACTATATTGTCCTCTATCATTCAGAGAATATGTGTTGAATACAAATACCTAAATAGTCTCTAATTAATAATAATATTCAATACATACTACCTAGTCAAGTCATAAATACTGGTACACAGAAAAATCGACGCCAAATGAAAATGAATTAATATTTAAAAAATTTTTTTTGGTTTTTATTGGGTTATTCAATGGCTACAAATCTTAGAACAACTTATTCGAAATGACTTCCATTTGCCCTCCAGCACGATTTGAGACGATGTGGCCACTCATCGATCGCGAGACGCACTTCATGCACGGGGAAATTGTCCACTGCGCGGACAAGGGCTCGCTTCAACGACTCAATATTTGGGCGTCGAGTAGAGCACGCCATGCCCTCTAATACGGACCACAACTTGTAATCCAACGGGTTGAGGTCTGGACTACCAGCTGGCCAATCATCCGTTGATATGCTGTCCGGAACGTTGTTTTTGAACCATAGTTGAGTCGCTTTTGCTTTGTGAGCTGGAGCAGTCTTGCTGGAAAGTCCATGGCTTATTGGTGAATATTGATTGATTGAGAGGCTTCACAATGGGTTCCAAGACGGTCGATTGATATACTTTGGCCGATGTTTTTACTCGTTTCTCGCAAAAATGGAGCTTGGTAACGCCATCGTAGCTCACTCGCCACTAAACCATTAGAGACGCGGGATGGTGGCCTCTTTGAACACTCGGAACGAGTTGGGATGCTTCTCCGGATGACCGAGCATACACACGATCGTTCTGTTTATTGAACGATTCTTCTACGGTGAAGATTTCTCGTTAGTAAGGAGAATTTGTCTGTGAGCGTTCTTCGCGTACCGGCTGAGTAACGCTTTCGATTTTCTCTTGCGTTTTTCCTTCAATGCGGCCGTGAGCAGGTGTCCAGTATGTCACTTGTACGCGCTGAGTCCCAAATCTTCTTTGATAATGCGGTTTTCGGTCGATTCGTTTCCTCACGGCTTTGATCGCTTTCGGAGTTCTCACAGTGCGCGGACGGCCGGATCTCGTACTCCATCAGTATCCTCAAACAACTTCATAGCACGATACATAAAATTGCGAGTGATTCCAAACGGTCGCAACGTCCTAAAAATATCGACTTTTTCCATGTTGCATTTTAGTAGGCCAACTACAACAATACGATTTTCGATGTCGCCCCATTCCATGATTGTAAACAATTAATGTCAAAAACTCTTTACGTCACAATCAAGCATAAATGTCAACTAGAAATGGATGCGCCTAGTGTTGCATTCGTAATGAGTGCGTTCAGTTGTGTACCAGTATTTATGATTTGACTAGGTAATTTGTGTCTTTTACATAGGATTTGAAATTGCTGTATCATTATGCATTTACAATTGTATTTCTTAGAAACGGTTTAGGAATTTTTAAAGTACTCTAATTTAATGGTCGTACTTTCAATTAACCTTCTTTCAAAATTTAATGTCTTTCAAGATGTCGTAAGTATCGGTATGACCTTGTCGAATCATCAAGAGATTTGCTTGAGTGCTTTGTTTTTCTTCGGATTTCGAGTCGATTGACACGAAACCGCGTACAAGAATTCGCCTTCGTTTTATGTAAGATTTTAATTGTCAGACAATTACGCAACCTTGTAGGTTACATTTCAAGAGTTGCCGCGGTGCTTATTCTGCAGTTGCGAATTAAAATCAACATAAAATAGGTAAATTTGAATGCATTAATGGTGAATTAAATCCCATGGATCGTTTCCTACTTTCACTTCTCCGTTCACCGGCGCACCAATGCTTAAGAGCGCATACACGCACGTATACAAAACCTGTGTCTATGAAGTGGTAACTGACGGTAAAGTAGCGTTCTCTAGTAAAACATTCACCATTATAAGAGAAAGATAAATGGTTGGAAATTTTTTTTTAACGTACTACTGTATAGTGTTCTCCTTCAACCAAATAGTTAAAATGAAATTCAATTGCATTCAATTTCGTATTCGCTGCATTATGACATTAGGTGAACGTTGCATTCCACTTTGGCACGAATGAGCGATCTCTTGCAAAACAGTACCAGGACTCAACCTTCACTTGAGATTTTGTCAGAGGGTTTGACACAAACTATGCGTTTCTCATGATAATACTTTAACTATTGTTGTGATTTTGTCAAATATTGAAACTGCAAACACTTATATTTGCTTTAAGAAGTTCTGTACGTACTTCAAAAATATTGAAATTTGTATTCTGTTCTTTTTTAATACGTTGTTCGTCTTATTTTAATTAAAAATTTAGTCTTTTGCGTTTGGGTTTTTCGACCATTAGGGATAATAAAACACTTAATTCATATTAACGACGTTTCGGAGTTCTCTCTTTCTCTCGTTTTCAAGTTATTTATTTAGGTAGTTTTCAGTTTTTCCCCTTTAACAATTCATCAATTTTAAATATTTTTTTTTGATGGACCTTTTTTTAATATTTTTTAAAAATATGTTAATATTGACTTTTTCCTGTTGAAAATTGTAAATTTTAATATATTTATTTAATATATTTTTAATGAAAAAATTCATCAAATGTATAATATACTACTGTGGGCAAAAACTAGTAAGACTTTTTAATTTAAATTTCGCGCGAAAACCCATTCGTCGAAATATTTTTTTTCTAGGTTGGTAAATTATTTAACAAAGAAGTTCCATTATATTTTGTGTACGGAATCAAATTTCTGGTGCCGAAACGTTCAGAATGTTGCAAAAGGCCTTCGGTGATAATTGTTTGTCGCGAGCAAGTGTTTTTGATTGGTACAAATTATTCAAAGAAGGTTGAGAACGCGTTGATGACGAACCACGTCCAGGACGGCCATCAACATCAACTGATGATCAACACGTCAATAGAATTAAGGAATTGGTGCTTGAGAATCGACGATTAACAGTCAGAGACCTTACTGGCATCGTTGGAATATCGGAAGGATCAGTGAAAACCATTTTGAAAGATCATTTGGGCCTAAGAAAAGTGAAAGCACGATTTGTTCCAAAATCACTCAATTTTTTCTAAAAACAGCGTCGCGTTGACGTCTGTGAAACAATGCTTTCCGACTATCAAGACAAAATGAAAGGCATCATAACTGGAGATGAGACTTGGATCTACGCCTATGAACCGGAAACAGAAGATCAATTGGCCGAATATCGTATCAAAGGTGAGCTGAAGCCCAAAAAACCACGTCAAAGCAAGTCTAAAATCAAGGTTATGTTGACAGTTTTCTTCGATTATCGAGGTGTGGTGCACTCCGAATTCCTTCTGACCGGCCAAACTGTCAACAAAGAATACTATTTGAGTGTTATGCGTCGTTTGCGCAATGCTATTCGTAAAAAGAGGCCAGAATTATGGGCCGACAACTCTTGGTTTTAACACCACGATAATGCACCGTCGCATACTGCATTAATTCTTCGTGAGTTTTTCGCCAAATTTTCAACCAATATCGTGCCGCAACCACCGTATTCGCCTGATTTAGCTCCGTGTGACTTCTGGCTATTCAGCAAATTCAAACGACCGCTCCGGGGAAACCGTTTTGAGTCAATTGAAGACACTGCTTCGAGAATTGGAAGAAACGTTGGCAAAAGTGTATTAGGGCCAGGGGGGATTACTTTGAGGGGGACGAAAATAAATTAAGAATTTAAAAATTATGAACAAAGTCTTACTATTTTTTGCCCACAGTAGTATATCAAATACATAAAATTGCTGTATTGTAGGCTAAAGCAAAAAAAAGAAAACAAATAATTTGAAGAAGAGGGAAGATCTTTATTTGTAAGCATAAGTAGAATATCCCTTCAGTGCCAAAATGGCACATGTACAAAAAATGATTTAAAGACGGTCGTACGGGCATAAAAGAACTAAAAGGCCATGCTGAATATTGATGATAAGACAGGACTCGTAAGAAAAGTAAACATTATTATGTAGAGACAGGGTCAGCTCAAAAACCCCAACCACATCATCCAGTTCCTTAAGCGCCAATTGACAAAGAAAACGAGTAGAATCAAAGTAGTAATGACACTATCTTTGAAGATAATGACAAATCAACCAATTCTGATTTCATTGTGTAAACATCACACGATCTACTCAGTTTGAATTAAATGACTTGGTACAAGGTTGAATATATCGAAATTACAAGTAGAACTTTTAGAGTAGCAATTACAGCAGCGTAATCTTTTACTGAGAGAAACACGAGCTTTCTAGAACAGACGGGAAAATCTTGTTAATTTCTATAGTATAGCAAGTAATTTGGTCTAATGTAATGATATTTGAAAATTTTTATAATTTTTGGGATATATCATAATCTCTATTCGTGGAGGTTATTCATAGATTCGACACCAGTGTGAGCGCAGTTTGATTACATAATTGAAACCCTTACCTTTCCATTGTAACAGGTTATGCTGTTTGTATGAAGGAAACTTAGAAAAATCTGAACATTTTATTAGAGAAGGTGGAGGTAGATATTTGCACACATATTTAAAGTTATTGCAATTATTTTGGGTATACAATTAGGTTACACCAAATACTGTTGCTGTTTATATCCTTAGGATAGTTGATACAGGGAAAACTATTACGTTAAGTAGAAGTGGTCACTATGACAGAACTTTACACCAAGAAAAGATAATGTACGATGTCCGCTTTTAGTGGAAAAGTGCTTGCTGCAATATGTCCTTAAAGTTATATTCTGACTTGGACGTCTGTTCGGAATTATGGGCGACGTTAGTAATGAGCACGGCGAGCACTTCCATAAAAATATTTTGAGAAAAGGAAAACGGTATCAGGGCAAGTGGGATAATTTAATGTCAGCAGATTATTATTGGAGGTTATGAAGGGAGACTGTGGATGTTATTTAAAATGGACGATTCAATATTTTGTCACATTTCTAATTGCAAGAGTTTGAAATATTAAAGTAAGTTGTAAACAGAAAAATTTTTCATTAAATACATATGAAAGTAGAGCGAATTTAACTATCTACCCTGGCTCGTAGACTTCTGCGGTCCTTGTCGGTACTCTCCTTTGTTTCCAGGCTGGAATCGCGTGTTCGACAATTCTGGTACTGACGCTTCATCACCATTTACATGAGGATGTTCAGGGAAAGAAAATGAAGCTGTCTCGTACAAAGCGGTGACGAAACACCGGTACTAGAATAGTCGAAGATGCGGTTCCAGTCCGGAAGCCAAGATGAAGAAAGTATTAACTATCTACTTTTTATTAAAATAAATGTTCCTATGCTTCCTATAAAAATTAGTACACGCCCCTTGATAGCAAAACCAAAATTTGAAGTTTGTTTGAAAGTGTTATTCGCATAGCAGACATGCCTTGTACTGCATGCCAAAAACGATAAAAAATTCGAAGCGTTTGCCTGTAAATTTTTCTCTGTGATATTTTAATCCCAAATAGAAATTCTCCGTCGGATTGGTTACTTTTACTTTAGTTTTTTTCGGTGGTATAGAAATATAGTATATTTTTTACGTTACTATTAAGTGTATTCTGGGTAAATATGATTGTTTTCTGGGTAAATATGATTGTTTTCTGGGTAAATATGATTGTTTTCTGGGTAAATATGATTGTTTCACGAAAAATTTCACTCATAAATTTAAGTTAATAACGTTTACCATTATATTGAACAAAAGCAAAAATAGAATGAATTTAAGGGTTAATACAAAGATAAATTGCATTTATGTCTCCATTAAAAACCAAGTAGATTTCCATCATTGCCTTCATTATATTACGCCGCCGTGAATAAAGAGGTTATTATACTTTTGAATTGCGATGTAGTTCGCTTCGTTTGTACGTGACGAACATTCGACATTCATCGTTAATTAATGATAACGGGACCGACATTTACGAATACTTTGTCAGAGAAGACTCGACTCTGAGACATTGTACGACCACATCTTCGTACACATAATTCCATTAATTATTGCAATAATCGTCCTTTGATGGGGTACAGTTGTATGATTGAGCTCCTCGTGTCTTCACCTCCAGTAATGGAGGCTGTAATTGACGATAAACACATAGCTAATTATTAGCTTGCCTCGGGAACGAACAGTTAGATGCGGATTTCTACATTGTGATTCGAGAAACTAACTTCAATATAAAGGCACTTCTAAAATGTGGTTCGTAATATTAACTTTTAATATGGAAATTATGAAAAATGTTCGATAATATGAGTTATACAAAATTATGAAAAGTTATCCAATTACACTACGTTATTCATGCTACCAGAGAGTTGCATTCTATTCTCTCAATTTAAATTATGTGAGCTTTAAGACGGTATCTTACGAGGGCCATTCAGAAAGTACAATAACTTACGTTTTGGAGCGGCAAGGCGAGAAACGCCATCTCAATTTCAGATGCTCTGATATTGAGATGACGGTGCTAGCCCCGCTACTCGCCTTGCCGTTCTAAAACGTAAGTTACTTTCTGGATAGCCCTCGTAAGATACCTCGGTACGTATCCAGTTGTAGTGGTGGGTGGTTTGCGCTATTTATGCCTTGTTCACCGTTATTTTTTAAAATGTTTTAAAATTTTTTATAATCTCGCGACTTGGAGGTGCAGTCGGTGATTAGGTTTTTGTGAAAAATTATCAACCAATTGAAATTCATCGGTAAATTTGTGAGATGTATGGAAAGAACTTAAAGAGTGATTATGGTTTCTTTTAAATCATTTATTCACTGTATTTCAACCCAGCACCGGATAAAGAACAGAAAATAAAAGAATATCTAGATGCATCGCTGCAATTAGATCTTCCTATAAAAAACTACTTTCGGTGAAATAAAAAAGATGATACGAAATGAAATTAACTTAAAAACGCAACTGGGCGTCGATGTCATAACAGTAACAATTTTAGAAGAGCTACCATACAAAGTATATAAGGCATTACAACAGCTACTCGACATGATTCTTATGCATGGCTGCTTCCCAATCCATAAGGAAGGTAGTCGAGATGGTTATGGCACCGCAGACTGGAATAAAACTTACGAATTAACACCTTATCATCCAGTAAGCCTGTTACCCTTCATATTAAAAATATTTGAAAAATTATTGCTAAATGACTACTGCTCATATTAAAAGAAAAACATCTCATCCCTAGCAATCAAGTCGGTTTCCAGAAACAGTTTAGTACGTTTCAACAAGTGCACTGAGTTGACGATACAGTTAATAACGCTTCTGAAGAAATAACGGTGGTTTCAGCGTTTTTAGATGTTAGCCAAATTTTTAAAAAAGTGTGACACGAAGGATTGCTCTATAAAATTAAAGAAATTACCAAATCAGTTTTAAATCTTATTAAAATCGTATTTCTCGGACAGACATTTCAACATCAAGCAGCAAGACCATCATACTAAAAGTTAACTCTGAAGTTCCTCAAGGAAGCTGTCTAGGACTAATATTCTAAGTTCTATGGACTTACCAACTACCAAGACAACAGAAGTGGCGACATTTGCTGATTATACTGCCATCTTCTCCAAACAAGCTAATCGAGATATTGCGTCAAAAAATCTACAGAAAGAATTAAACAAAATAGAAGCTTAGCTAAAAAAATGCAAGATGAAGACTCATGTAACTAAGTCAGTGCAAGTGACTTTTATGCTAAGGTAAGGTAGATGTCCTCCGTTTACGCTTAACGGGTGTCAATTGGCTCAAGCGAATGGCACAAAACATCTAGGTCTACACTTGGATAGAATGCTGAAGTGGGAAAACATATTTTCATCAAGAAAAAGCAATTTGGGAATCAAATTCAGAAACATATTCTGGATGATGGACAGAAATTCACATTTAAGTGTCAACAATAAAATATTATTACATAAAATTATTATCGAACCTATTTGGACCCATGGTTTGCAACTGTGGGGAACGTCGAGTCATTCGAATATAGAAATACTCCAATGGTATTAAAATAAAGTACTTACAACCATTGTATAAAATAATTGAACATGATCTAAAATACCATCGATGAAAGAGGAACTCAAAAACAGAAGTGACATCTATAGTTAAAGTTAAGTGCTCATTCGAACGTAACGCTAAGGGTTATACAAAATAATGAAATGTTATCCAATTGCATGTCATTCATGCTACTAGAGAATTGTATACTATTTTTTCAGTTTAAATTATGAGATATCTTATGCGGGCTATTTAGAAGGTAATATGTTCTGGCGCGACAAGGTAAGGAGCGGGGTAAGGCCGCCATCTTGATGTCAGAGCGTCCCCTCACTCAGTACGTATCTAGCTGTGGTAACGTGTGGTTTGTGATGTTTTTGTTTTGTGCGCCGTGAATTTTTAAAATATTTGTGGCAATACAAAATCCCATGAGTTGCGAGGTGAAATCGGTGTTGTTGGTGAAGCATTGCAGATCAATTGAAATTCATCGGAAACTTGTTAAGTCTATGAAAAGGACATAATGAGTGAATGTGAAGTGTGGCGGTGGTGTACTACATTTAAAAATGACCGCACTAATGTGCACAATTAAGAGCAAAGTGGCTGATCGATCACTGTGGCGAAAATCAATGGAAAACCGCCACTTCACAATTACGGAGTTCTCACTAGATTTTCCTCAAATTTTCTGAAGTTTATTGCATGAGATTTTAACAAAAAAAGCTTTCCATAAATTCTGTGCCAGATGGATACCAAAGCTCTTGCCACCAGATCACAAAAAATAATTCACGTCAGTATCGCTGATATTTCTCAAAGCCTGTGACTCACGCGTCGTAACTGGGGACGAAACTTGGATAAAATATGTAACATGCGAGACCAAAAAACTGTCTATGGAGTGGCAACACACACGTTCTCCCAAAAGACAAAGGAAATATTTGCAAACTTTGTCAGCCAGAAAGAATATGCCAACCATCTTCTAGGACAGGGAGTGTGTGCTTGGCTTATGGTGTATTTCTATGAAGGTATTTAAGCAACAAATTCTGAGAGATATTGTGAATATCGGGGAAAATAAGTTTCAAGGTTTTGTTTTGTCATCATTTTGGATAGGTAGTGTTTGGACATCCACCGTACAGTTTGGGCGACTACCACTTGCTTCCAAGCATGAAGACATGGCTCGCAAAGCAGCGCTTTGAAGACGACGCGGAACTGCAGGCAGGCATGAATGATTGGTTGAAGTTCCAGGTGGCAAAATTCTACGACGATGGAATTAATAAGCTTGTGGAGTTATGATAAGTGCCTCAATTTGAACGGTGACTATATCGTAAAATAGTTTAATATCGTGGCTGTCAAATCTACACAACAATAATAATAATAATCAATGCCTTTACATCCCTTCAACTTAATTATAGAGGACTTGGGGAGACCATGAGTTATTATTAAAAATATTTCTTTTTAGCTGGGTCGTTTTTTCTTTCAAAACGTAAGTTACTTTCTGGATAGTTCTCGTATTTAGTTTCTATTTCATAGCGTTTTATGAACTATTATGGCTTACTGGTTTGCAGTATATCTGAGACATACATTTGAAAATACTGAAATCTTCTACTTTACTGAAGTTCAAATTAGATAATAAGAATTTTGAAATGTATTTTTGTGGCTATTTATAAGTAAAAAGATCTTACCACGAAAGATACTCAAACGCAGATAAGTGGTTTTGTATATACCGCTTTGTGAATCAATACGCCAAGCGATTATAAATCATAAGTGGATGCGTTCTTTGTTGGTGTTTTACTGTTAATGTATGATGTATGTAATAAGCAGGAAATCACGAGTTTTCATTAATTGACACCGTGAAATGCACATGCGTGTGTATATACATCTGTATATATATATGCAAATGCATACTACGAGACTCCATAATGAAATTTATAGCGCGATTAAAGAATCGAATTTCACACTACAGTCTTTGGTAGCTTAATGTTCGAGTACCCGCCTGGTAAGCGGGCGACTGGGGTTCGATTCCTCACCGAAGGGGTTGATTTTTTCATTAATTTCTGCCTTAATTGTAGTGATATAATAAGTAGAAAATTTCGTTGCTGCATGATTTTGAGTTTCAATCGCTTTTATTGAGTACCCGCCTGGTAAGCGGGCGACTGGGGTTCGATTCCTCACTGAGCAGGATGATTTTTTCCATTAATTTCTGCCTTAATTGTAACGATATAATAAGCAGAAAATTACGTTGCTTCATGAAGTTGTCGATAATACAATTGATTCATCATTTTGTCACGGATACATTTTCGTATTCCTCGATGTTCAAGTCGATCTAACACCTTTCTGGTTCCTAAAGCGAAATAACGAGTGCTTTATACAAAGCCTCTCTCTCGCATATGTGTAGGAATGCTAATGCTTTATTTGGGAATGCATTGCAATAGCTTTTATGTTAATAATCAGTCCATTTGTAAATCTCATGTTTATTGATTTTTTTATTTTTTATATTTAATTACATTTTTTATATGTGGCACTTTCGTAATTACGTTTTGTTTATATTTTTTTTCACTATATTTATTTTATTGTTTGTCCTATATATTTGTTTGTTGGACAAATAAAGATTATTAATATTAACGTATTCTTTTGTTTTCTGCAAATATTAAGCCTTTAGACAAACATACACGTTAAAAGTTTATTAAGTGATCCTTAATTCTACAATATTAAACAGAAAAAAATTATAATAAAATAACTTGAAAAACGAGGACAGTCTCCTTCGAAATGTAGTTATTAAAATTTAAATGTTTTATTATCCCAAATGTTGAAACTCCCAACAAAAAACAAAGTATTTTAATAATGTTATATATACAAGTGCTGGCACCAGACGCCATGGAACTGACTCTCTTCTTCAAAAGCATTCATAAGTTGTCTATCACTGGCGATAGTGGGCTCTTCATAGTTGTAACGTTCTTCTGCTCGTAGTATCTACAATCATATACAAAACACGAAATGAATAGGCATAGCTTGACGGAATCCATAGTATCAGAAGGCAATCTGAGATCGCTGATTACTCTTATTGGTAAATAACAAAGTAACATCGAAACTCACTAATATATCCTCTGGATCTGTAGTCACTTTTGCCAGAAGTTCTAGGAAGTGTTCGAGTGAACTGTTAGTTTATGAAAATGTCTTATGTCAGAGATGGGGTATTCCATAATTTATTAAATAATAAAATGGTTCAGCTATGATTAAAACTAATCTTTTATAATATATGTAACTCTTAACGATTAAGAATTGAAATAATTGTAATCTTTCGATTACAAAGTTATTTCAAAATATGTAGAAATATAGAATTATCCAGACAAGGTTATGTATTAAAATGAGTAAGAAACGAGATTTTTACATTTTTTTTTTTTACTTTTTTTTCTCCATAATTATCGAACTGTGACAAATTTTTATTTACACGCCCACTGAATATTACAGGTAAATGAAATTCCTTGTGATCGAGAGCGTTTCGTGAATTATGGCAATAAATTTTAATTATGATCTATAATATAATGTTTACCTTAACGACGTACTGAGCGAATTAAAAAAGGAAATTATATGTTATTATGTTAATATTAGAAAATACCGGCTTTTTAAATTTCTGATGTATGTAATTAAAATTCAATATATTGTATGTGTTATAATATTAAGTTGATGGTAAGGCTGTTGTTAAAGTTATGAAATATAATTTAAAAATTTTTGTACGTCTTTGTTAACTTAAGAGATAAATTACGATCTGTGTTAAGAGACTGTATAATGTAAAGTACCTGGTGTAAAATATGTTCCTCTGTTTAAATAGTTTGTTCCTTTTGTTAATCATAGTTCCATTTAACGTTACGTAATAAATTCGTTACTGTGTTATCAGCATAACTATTGGTTCTAGTATTGCTATCTCTATTAACAATGCTATCTTTCTTTCCTTTGTATATATTATTCATTTGTATTAAGTAATCTAGAATTGACTATTTACTGTTTTGAATTAAATGCTCACTTGATCATACCTCGTATATTAAAAACTTTCTTCAAATCCCATTACTTTTGACGTTTAATTATTTCCAAAAATGCATCCTTATCTGTAGATTAGGGCTGTACGGCGGATGGTTCATCAATTCAATGTTTTGCCCGGTCAAATATTCAATTGGTTGAACCGACCTGTGAGAACTCGCATTATTGTGTCATGGTCGAGAATGATCTGTCGTTTTCGGTTTGTTTTCCTTATTTCTTTAAAAACTTTTGGCAAACAAATAGTTGTGTATCATACGGAATTGACCGTTCTGCAACTGTCTAAAGACATGGTTGCAACGTGGCCGGTTTTTCCGAAAAAACAGGCGACCATTTGTTTTGATGTGCTTCGAGCGCGAAAAACTTTTGTTGGTTTTGGCTCATCTTGTAACAGCCACACGGTCGACTGCTGTTTACTATCGGGCTCATACGTATAGATCCAAGATTCATCACCTGTGATGACTTTAAAAATGTTCTTTGAAGCACCGCCATTGTATTTTTTGTGCATTTCTTGGCACCAATCGAGGCAAGTCCTTTTTTGAACGGTTGTCAAATTACGTGGTACCGAACGTGAACATAGATTCTTAACGGCTAAATGTTCATGCAGAATCTTATGCACGCTTGTATTACTAATACCTAGAGACGCCTCGATCTCACGGTATGTCACATGAGGGTCTGCATTACCAATTCAGACTCTGCATTAATATTTTCCGACATAACAACATTTGTGGGACGATCTTCACGAAATTCATCGTCCAAGGAACGCCATCCAAGTTTGAATTCACTACATCAACGATATACTGTAGTTTTCGAGGGTGCTTCATCACCATATAAAGAATTCAGCTCGTTGATGCATTCTTGTTGAGATAATCCACGCCGAAAATTATGAAAAATAATTGCACGAAAATGTTGGCAAGTTAATTCCATTTTTTTGTTGACATAAAATTTTCAAATTACCGGATAATAAAACTGTTAGGGTAAATATACTGTCAAAAATGACAAACTTCACGATGCAATCATCGTATCAGAGGCTACACTAACAGTGTTGCCAGTTACCGAAATATAAACGGCTACCCTCGTATTTCGATCGGAGACTAACCTAGCGCTCACGTATACTGATCAAAATCGTAACAAAAGGTAATATTTGGATTTAAAACTTAATAAGATGTATTGGATTATAGAAAGAAAATCTCACTACACAACAAACTTTTCATTTATAGTACAATGGCTAAGCTTAACTGTTTGCACAGGGGTTCCGTCTCCAATTCAAGCATCGATATAGTGGAAAGGTTTCAATCGAAAGTATTGAACATGATTATTAACTCTGCGTGGTTTGTGTCCAATGACATGAACCGTGACCTGAATATCCTAAGTGTTAAAGAACTAAGAAACATAGTGAAGACTTGCATAGCTGTAACGAAAACACAGACCTGAGCAAAAGCTGACATTTATCCACGTAAATTAACATGCATCTGGTGGGGCAAAGACTGGGTCGTCTATTATAAATAGTTTCCGAGGAATGTGACTATCGCCGTTGAGATTTACTGTCAACGACTTCATCGATATGAGGCCACAATTCAAGAATAAAAATGCCTGGAAAATAACATCGAGTAATTTTGCAGCACGATGATACTTGCCCTCATACTGCTAACATTACAACAAAGGCTCTTCAAGAATTTAGTTAGGAAGTCATTCCGCATCAGTCTTATTCTCCTGATCTGTTCCCGTCAGATTTCCCTCCCTATCGAAAAATCTCCTTTAATACCGTTGTAATTGTAATTTGATTAAGTGCTTCTAATGATGACAATCTTTGATTAAAATGTTTCAGTTTATTTCGCAATCAATTCACAGGAAGATTCCAATTGGAAACAAAATGTAGTTTTCTTGAGCAACTCCCAATTTTGCATGATCTAGTAAAATATTGAGGCTTTAAATGAAACAACATTTATATATACCTAGTATAAAATTTTATTGAAAAATGTAATAAGCACAATGTATTTTTGTAATCGCTTTTATGCAATTTTGGATAGTTGCCACTAAATCGTAACACTATTTACTTAAAATTGGTGATCATTCTTAGACAATTTACTGTGGCAACAAATTTTTAGAACCCCAATTACATTTTTGCGATATTTTTCTTCAATATATACCAGAAAACCTCGACAGATGAGTGATCGAGCGACAACAATGATCAGTCTATTAAATGCATTCCTTACATACGATGATAAAGCGCCTTATCTTGTTGAAGATATTACTCGATATAATCTTTTGATAGTTTTAAAACTGACATTTTTAACATATTTTCATCCGGCCCTGGCTTAAAAATATTTCTCCAACGTCTGACGCCGACATACAACCCCACACCATAATGTCCGCGTTTTAGAATACGTAGTTTTCATTTGGGATAAAGCGTTTCATAGAGTCTTCAACATGCAAATTGTCTCCTGAGTCGTCCAGTAATCTGTAACAAGTATGAACAAATGAGTTAAATTTTTCGATCGTTGATTTTTTTTTACTAAAATGAACAAAATTGTAATGGAACATACCTCTATGATTTGTCAGAAGAGATCACTTGAAACCAGTTTCGACCATCCAAATTTCATATAACTTTGTTACTTCGTAAGGAAGTGTTTCTCAAAGTTAACCGTCCTAGACGTCCTTCTACGATGTTTGCAGTTACTAATAGCTTACTACTTAATTTTTTAGGCGATTTTCATTTTCTGTAGGGCCGTTCATTTCAAGTAGTCGTTGGTCTTGGTTGCGATACGTCGCTGTCGTCTCGTCTTAGATTTTGTTTTCGCAGCTGTCATTTTCTTCGCAGTGTTTTAATGTACTCTGCACAACACGTCATGAGTATTTAATTTTTTCGTGATTGCAACTTATTCTTGCGTATATACGTAAAGTATGATTGCACCAGAGATACTTGGTTCGTGTTTTTTGGTACTTTTATCACAATACACGATCACAATAAACACAAACATATAACATGAGGCATTCTTTTAGAATTATTAAGCAGTTCATTATTTCGGACTCTAAAAGAAACTGATGTACTGGTAAATTTTAATGGAGACTGGTTAATTGAATTAATCAAACAACGTAAATAAAACTATTTACCACATCGATGTTCGTATTCTGTATACGTATTTCGATAACTAAATTGTCATCTACAGCAGATAATTAATCACAGAGATCACATCTAGATACAGGGTAAACCTCGCACAGAATAATGCTGTACAAATTTTCCCGCTAAAAATCAAACACACAGTGATTTATTTTATACAATTTAATGTTTCCTAGTCCTAAAAGTAACACTTGTATTAAAGGACACTCCCGCTTCTACTTATGGACCCTTTTTAACGGTCGTATCTTCCAGAAAAGAGGCAAGAATATGTTACATCTTCATCTATGTTTAACGCATCGTTTTCATTGCCCACAATAAATATGCTCTCGTAACTGTCCAATATATTTTTAATTAATTGTAGACAATACGCGGTTATACTATCATTTTTTTTCTAGCACACGTTTCGCCATAATCGGGATTTCTCAGGTCGACTAAACTTGATATGTGCGATATATTCTTTGTGCTGAGCTCCTATTGAGTGTTTAGTTTGACCAATATATTGGTTATTATAATCTCGGCATTTTATTTCATAAATTCCGGATTTCTGATTTAACTCGGCGTGTTTCCTAAAAGAGATTTAATAAAACTCCCGGACCGAAATGCAACTTGAAAATTGCGTTCTTTGAAAATTTTATTTAAATTTTTTGGAACTGGGTGAAATGGTAAGCATATAAATTGCTTGTCTCAATGCTTCAAGGTGACAAATTGTAAAAATGTAAATAATTCATGTACTGATTATTTCCGAATCAAAACCATTGTACCTCGAAATGTTCTTAATAAAATTTAATTCTCTTTCGTATCTCACTTGTGTTAATGTAAATTTAAGCAAACACTTGATAAGAAAATTGAAGGAAACCATCTTTTGTTACATTTTGTTTTTTCTAATTAATAGGGTATCTCAGAAGGTGTTGTTTCTTTAGTTACATTTCGGGACAATACAATATTTCGGGAGATACTCTATTCTCAGAAGGTGTTGCTTCCTTAGTTACATTTCGGGACAAGAACTTTATTAAAGCCGGGAATTTTCAAAATAAAATGTCGAGATTGTAATAAAGAATACATCTTTCATACTAAACGCTCGGAAGGCACCCGGTATAAAGAACACACACATCATGCGCGCACATCAATTTTAATCGGTCTGAGAAATCCAGTTCAATGAAACACGTGCTAGAAAGTAATCATAGTGTAACCGTGAATTATCTACATTTAATCAAAAATATAAATAATTAGTGTGAATTGGAAGTTACGAGCACATTTATTGTGAAAAATAAAGATCGTGTGTTAAACAGAGATAAAGGTCTGGCAACACATTCTCGCCTCTATGAGTTCCTGGAAGACACGACCGTTAAAAAAAGGTCCATAAGTGGAAGCGGGGATGTAGTTTAATATAAGTGTGAGTTCTAGGACTAGTAATCATTAAAATGTGTGAAAAATCACTTCAGTGGTTAGAGGAGGTATGCGGACTTGCTCCGTGCGAGTTTTACCGCGGATCTAAGTCTGACATTGATTAATTATTGGCTGCTGATGATGACAACTAAGTTATCGAAATATATACACGGAATACGAACACTGATATGGTAAGGGTCTTTTATTTATCTTTTTTGATTAATGCCTGATGTCTCTATTCAAGTTTTTGTGTTTTATACCTTCATAGTGATAATTCCTTTCCAATACTTATTCTTCGTATGTTATATTAAGTCAATAATTACAATAATACAAATAATATTACAAACTTAAACTCATATTAAAAGGTGATTTCTCGAGAAGTATTGGATCAAAAAATATTTATTCGAGTTAATTCTCAAAGCCAGAAATGAGCAACAAAATACAAAAATGTAATTGTAACCAAGTTTATTTTTATAATGCAGAAAATGTTATTGAACCGAGAGAACATCATAGTTAGGCTGTGATGTTTAATGTAGAATCCTGTTTCTATTACTAAAAACTTTGATATTTTTAATATCTTTGGTGAAAGAGATCCAAGGTCGGAAACAATTTTTAATCATTAAGACATTTGTTTTGTGTTCATGACGCAAGACGTATCTTTGTTTTTAAGACATAATGATTATAATTATTAGTTATTAGATTGTAGTATAATAGTCGTCATATAAGTGGAGTATAATGAAAATTAAATATTTGTTTCATTTATGGTTTTTATTACACTACCCTATGTTTGTACTGCACTCAAATTTTACGTGTTTTATTGCTGCCACCACCTTCATTTATTTAAGACGCTAATATTTATTATTAATACGTATACATTTGTAGATTATTTACCTACAGAAATGATATTTACCTCTATCCGCCTTCAGGGTTTACTTATTGAATGTGTTAGGCCTGTATCCGGTACACCCTGTATATTCGTAACGTGTGAGCATAGAAACGTTATATTTGGTATAACATAAGTAGACATGGATACAAGTAAATATCAATAATTATCGTTGCGGAGAAAACAGAGGAGAATATTAGACCGTTCGTGGGAGGGAAGAGTGGTGGTAAATAGAGTGGCCACTGCCAGTGGTCGGTCAGTGGCGCCTCATTCAAAGAAGTGCTAGGTGTTTATCAGGTAATAAATGTAAATAAACACTTACCCTTTTTAAGCAGCGTTTTTAAGCGTTTTCAATATGCATCCACTGAATAGATAATAAGATAACCCCTTTGTGTATAGAGTAGGTGACAAAAGTTGGTATTTATATAAATAATCGGGGAATTTTATGGAAGATTGATGAGCCTAAGAGCCTCAAGATGAAAAGAGGTAGAGTTAGAATTGGATAGGGGCCATTCTGTCCAGAGTGTGTGTGTCGTCTGATACGAGGCGTATCAGTCATTTCTTTGCAAAGAAGCGGAGATCAATAGGCAACCTTCAATATTATTCAAGAGCGAATAAATAGTGAATGCTGAATCAACGGATTTGAGCGAAAGAAGGTCTGAAGCAGAGACCACTTGCATTCAAATAAAATAAGCGCTTATACATATAAACGGACAATATAAGGTAAAAAATTATACTTGTAATTGTGAAACTGTAATGTTAATTTTGCTGTGCTTCTTTATTATTATTTACAAGAGAGATCCTCCTAAAAGGATTCTGATAATCATTGAACCGTCAACATTTTCTGAGATTTTTCCGGTATCAAATTGAATATTATAAATGGTTTGTCAGATTACTCGGTAACTCGAAAATTTATAATCTGACGATATGAACATGCAGTAAAAACGTCGGATTAACGCGGCTGTAATGTGTTCCTTTTTACGAACAATTAAAATGAATTCAGTAACAATTAATAAAAATCCGCTCAATTTTTTGAAGATTCTAGTCTTGAAGGCTTCCTTTCTAACACTGTATTCAGTTTATTTATACAGTAATAATGAAAAGAAAAATTTGGAAACATATTCCATAATAAACAAACAGAAAAAGAGATATATTTTCATTTAAAATGATTTTTCCTCTTTGTTTACCAGAGTACTTTCTATTTTTATCATTGTATACCTTTTAATTTCATTTAAATTTCAAACATTTTTAGAATACACTTAAAAGGACAATTTTTATTTTAATTGACCACACTTGTCGTATTTGGATTCTGTTAGCCTTTTAAAGAGGATTTTTTCGAATACTACTGCTTGAGCACTCCAGGTAGCACAGCAGCGTCAGTTGTAAGCAAGATGGCCACTATGCAACACAAGATTTCTTTCATTGGTGACTTTAGTAAAAGTAAGTCTGCGACTGCAGTGCAGCGTCCACTTTGTCGTAAGTTTAGCATTGAACCCCGAACGAGGAAAAGCATTTGTCACTGGAATAAGCAATTTGATAAAACTAACTTTGAGTGTAAATGTATATCGTATCATAGCTGCGGTGAACTCAGTGGCACAACACATTCCTCATCGAATATAGAATGAAATTAGCTATCTTTGGGTGTCATCTGTGCAGCCGAAAGGAGACGTATTATAAAGCGTTTATAAGCTTTAATGTATGTGATAAAATGTAATTTATAGAGTTCAAATACAACACATACTTCAGAAAATATAGTCTTTTTTTAATTGTGTCCAACTATTTGAATCACATTTACTTATTTACTGAACTTCCCATGTGGAAGATTGGGCAGGAATATGCTACACAATCTACAATCTATAAGTAAATCTAAATTTACCGATTGTTCCTTTTTTGCAAGCATTACAATAACAACATCAACTTACCTCTGAGCACTTGCATATTATCTCCTATTTGGAAGTTTATCGTAACACCGGGGTTGACATGGAAGTAGACAATGTGTTCAGATCCGTGCGTTTGACTGGGGCCGGCCCCGTAGTTGCCTTGCATTTGTGATTGTGGTTGAAAGCCGGGACCGATGTAGAAGCTCGCGGGCGACGGCGAAGACGACGACGCACCCCCGCCTCCGTTATTGGCACCGTTAGAGTCGGACGCGCCCTCTGCTGCCGCGTACGAACAGTTGTGATACGGATAGTGGTAAAACGGCGTATGGTGAATTAAATGACTATGGTGTCTGTTCTTGCGGACGAATGGTGCTGGTTTGGGCTCAGCCATTGCCGCTTCCTCTTTTACTTTCACCATTCGATATATTTAGACGTTCCGTACCGCGTCGTATACCTATAAAGAATTGTGGGGATTATTTTTCTTTGATACTATTCAACATGAAATAGAAATAATTGCCAATTTCTTTTTTGGAAAAATCGAAATTTCTACATTCAATACAATTATGTCGTACGGAGATTTAATAAATTAATCTACGTAAAGAAATTCTAGAGTGACTCAATTGAAAGCGGCCTATATAAAGTTTTAGAAAAATTCAGGTTTTCTTATTAAATATAATTTTTCACAAAGACGAAAACACGGCTATTTGAAGTAAAAGATTCTAAGGAAAAAAGAATGAACAGATTTCATAGCACGATATTTTTGATGTGTTCGTCCATTTCGAATTGATCCCATCGCCCCACCAATTTTAAAAGGCCCGATCATTTATAAACTCTACATTTTAATGGTAAAACAGGTGCACGTTCGTGAGTGAAGCTTTTACCGTAACCCCCGTACATGAGTTCAATGTACATATTTCGCGCCCGTGAAATATAGTATCCACACGTAAGTACACCACGTGCCATTCCATACCTACCTTTTTTTATTAATCCTTGTATATTTTAACGAACTATTGGGTTGGCAACTAAGTACTTTCGGTTTTGTAGTATAAAATAAAGATGTGTGAGTTCTTGCATTATCTTGGTGGAAAACTACACCTTTCCGATTTGATAATTCTGGCCGTTTTTCTTTGATTGCGTAATCCAGTTTTATTAATTGTTGACAGTAAACATCATAATTTATCATTTAGTTCCTTGGAAGCAGCTCAAAAAATACAACACCTTTGTAATCCCACCAAACTGACAGCATGATCTTTTTTGGATGCAATTCAGCTTTCGATGTGGTTTGAGCTGGTTTATCGTGTTTGCTCCATGATCGTTTTCGAACTATGTTACTGTAAAGGACCCATTTTTCATCACCAGTGATGATTCTTTTTAAGAAAGGGTCGGTTTCATTTCGTCTAAGGTGCATATCGCAAAAGTTGATTCTTTGTGTTAAATGAATTTCTTTCAATTCGTGAGGTACCCAAATATCAAGCTTCTTAACTAGCCCAAGACATTTTAAATGTTTTTCAATTGTTGTGTGCGATACATGTAGCCTCTCCGCAACCTCTCGAACAGTTATATGACGATCCTCTTCAATTATGACTTTGATTTGGTCATCTGTTAAGCAATTAGCACCATAAACTTCACACATCTTTTTTGTGAACCGCAGCAGCTTTCTTTCCTTTACGGAAATAAAATAGTAAAATATGTCGAAAATGTTCGTTTCTGCACTCCATTTAAAATTAACCCACAACTAATAGCTTTAATAAAAATCACGCACTACTTGCTTCTGAAGTTACGTCAATGTGACTAGTATCACGCAACAAACGGTAAAGTACAGTACTAACATACGTTATACAAAAAATAAAGCAACGCTCTCTATCAGTAAAAACCGAAAGTACTTAGTTGCCAACCCAATATTTATTACCGAATTTATTTTATTACAGCTTTTGGATTTGATTATACTTTTGCTTTTATTTAGTACTTTTATTAATTATTTTTATTAATACATTCAAACTTTAAGAATTCTTTTTTTAAAGTAAATAAAGTTGGATTTGCTTCATAGTGCACTTTACGCCATTTTAAGAGACTCGAAACTGTACTGTTTGGTGATTTAATTGGCTAAAACAACCGTCTACAGAACAGTCGATACAGGTTCAATTTCTGGTTAGTTAATAATAACGAAGGAATACTAAGAAATGTTAATTTTCAATAATTTACCATCGTGAAGCGGCTAATTATATGCGAGGGTAGCCATTTATATTTCGGGAGCTGACAACACTGTTAGTGTTGCCTCCGATCTGATGATTGTATCGTGGAGTTTGTCATTTACATAGATTTACCTTGACAGTTTTAGTGTCTGGTCGCTACTTCTATTGTAGACAGTACTTGAAAATTTTATGTTATCGAAAAAATGGAATTAACTCGCGAACATTTTCGTGCAATTATTTATCATAACTTTCGGCGTGGATTATCTCAACAAGAATGCATCGACCCGCTGAATTCTTTATATTGTGATGAAGCACCATTGAAAACTACAGTATATCGTTGGTATAGTGAATTCAAACTTGGACGGCGTTCTTTGGACGATGAATTTCGTGAAAGTCGTCCCAAAAATGTTGTGTCGGAAAACATTAATGCAGTGTCTGAATCGATCATGCAAGACCGTCATGTGACATACCGTGAGATCGAAGAAACTCTAGGTATTACTAACACCAGAGAGATCCTGCATGAACATTTAGCCGTTAAGAAGCTATGTTCACGTTGGGTACCACATAATTTAACAACCGCTCAAAAAAGGATTCGCGTCGACTGGTATCAAGAAATGCATAAAAGATACAGCGGCGGTGCTTCAAAGAACATTTATAAAGTCGTCACAGGTGGTGAATCTTGGATATATACGTATGAGCCCGATAATAAACAGCAGTCGACTGTGTAGGTATTCCAAGATGAGCAAAACCAAAAGAAGTTGTTCGCACTTGAAGCACATCATAACAAATTGTCGCCTGTTTTTTCGGCAAAACCGGTCACGTTGCAACCGTGGGATAGCAATGTAATTCCCCATTATTATGTGAGAAAAGTTTAGCCAAGCTGTACAAATTATGAGCCAGGAAAATAAAACGTTTCCTCTACACCACTTGTGAATCCATTGGACATTTTCATGCCACTTCATCACATCAAACTTGGCTTTTTCAAGAACTTCGTCAAAGCCCATAATGCATGTTCGAACCGTCAAGGTCAATGAGGAGGTGCCAGAACCGGTAGAGGCCCAGTAGGCTTCAGTGTTAAGATCATTTTAATGTCAACGTTAATGAGGGGGTTCTAAAATATTTGTTGGATTTGATATTCGAAAATTAACGGCTGACAGAAACTTTGCGATATGGTTAACACCCTATGTCGAGGCAGCATAGGTATCATTTCGAAGTGTTGTTCACAGCTTTCTCGGTAACCGTAAATCCTGGAATTTCAAGCAAATAATCGCCAATTTATTGTAAAAATACCGCAAGATTTGAGTTCGAATGTTTCTCAAGATTCATTTTCTGCATTTGCATTCTCCGAAAACTTGGGCGAGTCGAGCAACAAACAAATTGAGCGGCTACACTAATTTATAGCGAAAGTCAAAAGATGATACCAAGGATTTTGAGATGATGACATGATGAGCGATTACAGTTGGACTCCAATGCGTGATACGGACCCTAAACAATTCAAGCGACCCAGTTCAAACGCTTTTCATTTTTGATTTATAACTTTTAATAATAAAATGATCATTAATTTTTAATTAGCTTGGAAACGGCTTTTGGTGCTTGGGTCCAAAACCGTGTATACTTGTGTTATTAATCCTTTTTTTATTTTTATTACAACGATAGAGATATCCTGGAACTCAATCGTTTTCGTCTAAACAAATGTTATATTTTAATCAATATACTAGCGCCGTGCTTGAGTTAATATGTAACGATTGTATGATACCTCGTATGTATGTTCTGCATCTTGTAAGTAGAAAACTTGATTTTATAATCATTTTGCAGTCATCAGAATATCAAAAGCAAAACGCACAACTACGTAACAGAAGGATATCGTATTGATTTACATAAAACACAATATAAATGTTGTAGTAGGTTAAGTAAATAAATTTAAAATTTAAATATAGAAATGCTTGTCGGAGTATATATTTAATTATGTATACGGAACGTTATTTGTAATTCGAGTTAATTGAACTTATTATGTATTTAATGTTAATTGCGGCATTTGTTTCTAATTTTATGTAAAATACCAAGCTGAACATGTTAGTAAGCGAACGAACACATGAAACTATAAATTTTCGAAATTATTATTTAAATTTTTAGTTTTTCATTGTTAATTACAATTCCTCGTGATGTTAAAATCAATATGTACCTCGATTAATTAGAAATGTGTACGCTACATTACGGGCCTTTATATATTTATACAGATGGAGTACTTGAACAGAGAATATTCTTCGTTATTGAAAATTTAATATGGAAATAATGGAAATTAAATGGAAAAAAAGAAACAATTGATATACAAAAGAATAATAATAATTAGATGCTTTATGGTATGACATACATAAAAATATAATAAGTTGTAAATTCTATAAAACTTGGTGGAACACTGAAAGTTTTAGACGTCTTCCGTAAAGTCACAAAATGGATAACATCGGTTAAATAATTGCAACATTTGGTGTGTCTCCACAGTTATTTCAGCAAACCGAGTGCGGCGTGAGGAAAAAAATGTATTTCTATGCAGAAAACGAGCGTTCTACATCTGACGTTATATTTGCATAATTAAAATCATTTTTAAACCAACTTGAAAGATTGTTACGGATTTATTTCATTTTTATCTTTACGTGTCGTTCGCAGTGGCTTTTCGTCCAGCATATTAGAAATATATCGCAAACTGTACCTAATATGCCATTTTAAATTAAATCAGGATATCCAATTTTTAATTATTTGCTTGGTTGGACAATGGCCGTTTTCTCGATACACCTAACATTATTATTATTTTTGCAACAGACTGTTATATATCAGTCTGTTGCAAAACAAACAGGCGTTTCACTCAGTATACATACGATATATGTAATATTGCAGACGAAATTGTGGAAACTGCAGGTCGGGCCAGTGGAGCACCCTTCGAAATTGGCATCTCTAAGAATAATATTTATTTCCTACTAGATAATGTTACCTACATTGACAGAACAAGTGTCACCGATATCCTTTTAGATTAAAAATCAAGATATTCTCTTAGAAAATATAGCTCAATACTAAGCAGATGTGAAAGTACTATTAGCTGAAATCTAAGAAAATTTTTTGTAGTTTTATATTATTGGATAATTTATTAAGAAAGGTAATGGTATTGTACTGTACACCTTTAATGAATTTTGTTAATCTCTATGTTTTTATTTGTCAAGTCACGTGTTTGTTTCAGTTTGCTAGCCGGTGCATTCTGAAATGAAATAAATTGTTACCCCAGCTCCTTATATTTTTATATATAATTTCGAATATCAATGATCATTTAAGGCGACCAACGAAATATAAAGATATTTAAATACTGAATAAAAATTCGGTAACGAATAATTCAAATGGCCCATAAAACAAGGAAAGTAACAAATACCACCGTTTTCCGTGGTTGAACGGTAGGACACATGTCCGGTAAGCATGAAATTGAAATTTCAAGTCTCACTGTAGAGCAAGACATTTTTTCACTCCGTTGTTGTTTGCCGTGGTTATCGACAAAGAAATGGAATTTTGAAAGGATGGTCTAATGACGATGGTAATGCATGAAATTATATTTGCGGATGACAGTGCTAAAACACTGCGACGAAATTTAAATATCTATGCCAGGAAAATGGGAAAGAAAACGACGGTAAACAAAAATGATGAAAATACTTATGGAAAAAACGAGCATCAAATCTATTTAGGAGAAGGCGGGGTGGGCAAGAGAGTAAAATAGAAGAGGTAATCAACTAATAACGGAAGCACCACATTCTTAAAGCACTAAGATCAACATTCCCTGCAAAAGGAAAATTCCAAGAAAGACAAAAATAGAAATTTACAAAAGACCGATTATATTGTACGGAGAGCTGGATTGGACAATAAAACAAAATGTAAAATAAACACTGCAGAAACGAGACTTTTTAGACTAATTGTTAACAAAATGAGAAGACATAAAGTAAGAAACACTGCTCAGAGAACAGCTTAACAGAGCATCAATACAAAATTGATATGTTAATATACAACTAATATCAGTTCAAAGAGGATACGTTTAAAGTAAGAAAGATTCCAAGTATAGGCAAGCAAGAAATTAAGAAAAACAATAAATGGCACTGTACAGTGTAGTGAAACAATTGTCCTTCACTGTGAATAAAGTTACTGAATATTATGTTTCTTGATTTCTTAATTATGGTTAAGTGAAATATTCAAATAGCAAAAGCCTATTTCATCTAATCTTTACAATTTTAATAACAACAATATTTATTCGCCCAATATATTTACAATCTAGTTCCAGACAAAGTATATTACAGAACACATGTAAATTTTATATATTACTCATAGATAAATTTATATCTGTATATACACACACACGCACACACCCACACGCATACGCACGCCATGTGCACAAGTAAAATTTTAGAGTAATAACGACAGAGGAGAAAAGTGAATATCTATGTTGCTGTTACACAATGTATTATGTAACAAGAGCATGCTCTATATAAAGGGAGTTACGTATATTTGTTTTCGCACGAGGGCAGTAAAATAAATTGTACGATCTAATTTGTGGTCTTGGGATGAAGAAGTTAACTTTCTCTAATAATGTTGGAGTGTCAATGCTATTACTAAGTAAATTAAACAAAAACCTTATACAGGCCTGATTTCGACGTACGAGGATAGTTTGATAAATAGTGAGAATGACACATAGATGGCGCTCTAATTGGTAAAACAAATGCACTGTAATTTAGGTTGCCTATTTATATGTTTACATTCCGATATTTAGATAAATCGGTTGATTAGTTTATTTTTGACAGCTGATTGAAAAAGAAGCAACACGTCGTTTTGTTACAATGGAAAAAGCAGAGTATCGTGCGCGGATCAAATACTTCGTAATTAAGGGTATAAAAGCTACCGAAATAAAAGATGAGAAACGTGGATGGAGCAGATTCACCTACTGCTCCATCATCCGCCACAATAAGTAGATGGGTAAATGAATTTAAACGTGGTAGAACAAGCTGTGTTGATGAAGCGCGCTCTGGAGCACCCAAAATCGTGACTTCTAAGGAAATGATTATAAAAATCCATAATATTATTACGCAAAATCGACGACTCAAAGTGAGAGAGATAGCAGACATGGTAAACATTTCAACAGAACGCGTACATCATATTTTAACGAAAGAATTGCTTTCGGCAAGATGGGTGCCGCGATTGCTTACGACTGATCACTCGTTCGCGCATTTCCAATGAGTGTTTGGACCTTTATAAGCGGAATCCGGTTGATTTATGTAGGCGATTTCTTACTTGCGATGAAACTTGGACACACTACAGTACATCCGAAACAAAACAACAGTCGAAACAATGGTTAGAACGTGGTTCTGCACCTCCAAAGAAAGCGAAAACCACTTTATCGGCAAACAAGATGATGGCATCAATTTTTTGGGATTCAAAGGGCATTTTGCTCATTGATTACCTTCAGAAAGGTGCCACAATAAACGGACAATATTATGCAGAACTTCTACAAAAATTAAATGTTGAGATTCTTGCTAAACGGCCAGGAATGGCAAAGAAAAAGATTCTGTTTCACCAAGACAACGCTCCCTCGCATACCAGCACAGTTACGATGCCCATAATCCACGAGTTGCATTTTCTATTAGTACCGCATGCGCCTTATTCGCCGGATCTAGCCCTTTCCGACTTTCACCTTTTTCCAAAATTAAAAACGGCACTAGGTGGAAAGAAATTTTCGTCTAACGACGAGCTTATCATCTTCGTAAATGAGTATTTTGTAAGCCTTCCGGAATTGCATTTTAGAGATGCATAAGGGTATTGGAGCACCGTTGGAATAAATGTATTGTTCTTATAGGAGAATATAATGAAAAATAAAAATTATTTTGTACTTAAAAAATCCGTTTTTCTTTTCCATTCTCACTACCTGTCAAACTACCCTCGTATTAATTTAAATTTACATTTCATATTTCTCTGACTTCATTTCTAAATACGCGTATTAATGAATTCAAAATAACATTACTAACTGAGAAAATTAAGTGTTTCTTATGTCTAATATTCCAATCAGTACTTATTTAGCAAAAGCATTTAGAATTTCTTAAAACGCCGGTTTTGCCTGTTACATGCAGACATACGATACATGTGTACAGCAAACTCTGTGAATAAACTTGTCTGCTAATCTACATATATGTGCTAATTAAAGGAAAATATTTTTTTGACGTATAATTGCTATAATAAACTGGTAATCGTAAAATACAAATAATTACAGGCATTTTAAATTTATTGCCGGAATTTATTTATTTCGACTCGTTTTAGTTATATTGTGTAGGTAAATACAAGCAAATAAAAACTGTTGCTTATGCTGTTGGAGTAGAGTAAATCTCATTGGTTTTTCCATGGACAAAGTACGGAGAACTAGTTTAACGTATGTAAATGTAGAGGTCGTTAGCACTAAATATCATATTACCTTAAATTAAAAGATACAAGGGTCGAGCTGGAAGAAATATTCATATATAAGAACTTCGGGAGTAAAAAAATTAATGCACCATGTAATAATAATTATTTTATAAATATTATAATTTATTTCTTTTTTTCTTATTTCGACAATTTCATTTTTAATCTTTGGTTTACTATTTTTCAGTCATTCTGGTGTTTCTACTTCTTAATTTTTCACCAAGACTTCTTAAGTAAAATCACATTTTATATATTATTGTTTCACTTTATATCGATAGCGAGTTGTTCTTGAAGAACTCCATGCTGACTTCGACACGCATGAACATACATACTTGCGTTTCTCTTATGTGTTGATTTTTTGATGACGAATCGATATGTCTCACAAAATGAGATGTTTGCGTGCGCTTATTACTGAAATGTCTTTCATTGGAGTGCTTCTTCTTAGTGGATTCATTCAACTTCCAGAAGAATAATGTATTGAAAACGTACGAAAGATACCAACAATGAGCTAGCTTACGAAGCGGTATCAAGAAACAAATTTGAATTCATTTTGTCCAAAATTCATTGTCAGGATAACAACTTTCTAAATTCCTATGACACATTCAGGTCATTTGGGACACTTTTCACATATCTGAATAAAAATTTTAAGAAAAATGTTTATATTTAGGAAGAGTATAGCATAGATGAAGTCATGGTTCTACATATGTACAGAACGACAAGGTTGTAAACAGTATATCCATGGCAAGTAATATGCGATTGTTCCAAGCTATGGGTAGGAACGGCTCGACAAGGTTCGGGCCTTACCAAGTTTCCACAAATATTAGTGAAACTTATAAGGACCTTAGTGTTGGAACGTCAGTTATGCTTGAATACTTATATGTCCTAAGATCAGAATAGAAGAACCTTGGGTTCCATTTGTTTTTTGATAAGTTCCTTTCATCAGTCGTTCTGCTAGAAAATCTGAGCGAAAAGAATATGTTTAGCCCAGGAACTATTAGAGAAAATCATATTGTATTCACAAAAAAAATTATTGAAACTGAACAACATTATGTCGTAAAATATATATTATAATAGTAGTATGGAAAGAGTCGATCGATCGGATCAAAATATAAATTTATATCGCATCGCTGTACGAGAAAAGAAATGGTATTTCCTCCGCATAGTCGACTGTGTTGATATGACGGAAAATAATGCCTGGTAAATCTATAAACGTAATGAAGGAACGATGGATCAATTATTCTTTGGGAGTATTGCGAATACTTATTAAGAATAAAAGAGGCGCTGGTTTACCAGACATGATGTATTTCACAATGCCTAAATACCGAATTACGATATCATCGATTGGAGCATTGGGTTATTAGTCAAGAAAAGCAAACAAGATGTGAACATTGTCATTAGAAAACTACAAGATGGGTAGGGTGATATTGGTAGTGTACCAGATGCCATTGTTCTATAGGTAGCACAGCTCAAACACATTTTTTTTCAATAAATTTTTCTATAACACAATTAAAACTGCCTTTCGTTCATAATTTTAATTCAATATTAAAACGCAAAATACCTGCAAAAAGGAAACAAAAATATTCCGAGCATATTTCAGTTAATTATCTTCTTCTGGGCTTCCGGGCTGGAACCGCGTCACTGGTATAACTGCCGACGTTTCGTACCAACTCGTATGGAACATCTTCAGGGCTCAATTACTGCTACTGTCTGTCGCACGAACTCATACCAGTGACGCGGTTCCAGCCTGGAAGCCCAGAAGAAGATAGTATGGACCACGATCGTGGAAGTCTATGTACCAGATATTTGAGTTAAATTGAACAAAGATAATGTAGAGTGTAACAAAATGACTGGAGACATTATATAATTTTCAAATAAGTTAGGCATATTGCAATCACTTTTTACCACCTTTTACATCATACATACGTTGCATAAATTTTTGAAAAAATTTCCTGCATTCCGGTTAACCTCGAACTCTCGATCTCGTTCTTATCGGGCATTAAGTCATATAGATTACTAGATTACTTATTTTCTTTTTCTTTTATATAAAATTTTTATAATTTGTTTTATTACTATTTAAAATTACTTATATTTTATTTTTATTCTAAATATTTATTGAATATGCGATCCTATTATCTTTCCTTTAATTTTTTATAGTTATCGCACTTCTAACTCTTCACACGATAATAAAATTTTGAAATTTTTGTCTATATGTTCTTTGTTTAACTTGAAATGTGTTCATGCTATACTAATCTAATTTTATTTATGTTTTTTTTTGATAATATATATTTCTATTAAAGAAGAAATAATGAAGAATGTTAAAAGGAATCCATTCTATTATTAATAACACCCTATCTACTACATATGTTTCACGGAATTCACCGATCCTCAGGCAAATTTGTGTTATTAATGAACGATTTCTCATAGCGTTTATCATATCATTTCGATACAGAAAAATAGAAGAAAAAATAGAAATAATAACTATTTCATTACCATAGATATTAATTTAAATATTTTACTAACATTTATTTTTAACCTACAAGGATTACTTCTCATATTATTGACATAGCACTTAGAATTATTTCTTAAATATTTAAGTTTTAAATATTATATATTAAAATAATTAGTCGTTGTAATTAAAAAGAGCCCCGAATTGCAAATTGACATACTATACTCTAGATTTTTCTGAAAACATACAGATTATATAAGATATATATTTCTACATGGCTTTACGAATTATATTACTCGTAAATATCTTAAACTTAAATTGTCTCTTATACTCAATGTGATGTTCAGTCTAGCATTCGAAAATAAAAATACTAAATCCAAGGACGACGTGTACATACGGTTTTGGCCAATCCGATATTTATTAACAAACACCATTTGCATTTCACTATAGCCTCAGTGGTAACCGCAATATAAATACTTGACAATATTCAAGAAGATACGATAATGACTTGAATATATAACCGGTTAATGATTATAGACTCAGTTCTAAGAGAAGTCATTTAAACTAACACACACATGTATGGATAAAATGATATTTTCTTGTTTAGTTTTATAGAGTTGTTATTAGTTGTTAGTTGGAAATACAATATATATATATATACACATAATACTTAAAAAAAGAATACGATTAGTTTTAAATTATTATGTACAGTAACTGAAGTATAATAAAAACAATTTTGTAATTCGTTAAGGAATTTTATTTTTAGAATTAAATTTATATGAAGCCTATATTTTTGTAGTCTTCTTGACGCTGTATACCCTGCTTTCGAAAAAATTCTTATTTAGACCTTCTTAATATAAACACCAAAAAAATATTAATAGTGCATTATAAGTAATATGATTTTAAAATTTGTACAAATAGAATATTTATTATTATATTAGAATTACGATACAATACTTTTATTATTAGTTGTTCTCAAAATAAATGAATAGAAAATGAACAGTCTGTTTAGAAAATTAATTTTTGTATGGAAGATTCTCGTCAACAATTCCCTAATCTTGCAGTCACGTATGAACAGTCGACTAACTATTAATGCTTATGTTAATAAACAAATTAATGGGATCGGTAGTTCGTAAATCTAAGAGGCTATCACCTACAAAAGAATAGAAAATGTTCGACGTCGAATAAAAAATTAAGAACTCCATTGCCAAAGTATCACATGCTCGTGTTAATAGACATATTAATGGGATAAATAATCTGGTATGTAGACTTCCGCGGTCGTGGTCCATGCTATCTGCTTCTGGGTTTCCAGGCTGGAACCGCGTCACTTCTATATCTGTCGACGTTTCGTACCCATTTGTATGGGACATCTTCAGTTTCAGTGCAGTAGTTCAGCCCTGAAGATGTCCCATACAAATGGGTACGAAACGTCGGCAGATATACAAGTGACGCGGTTCCAGCCCGGAAACCCAGAAGCAGTTCTTAAATCCGGGAGCGGAGCATCTAAAAAAGAACTGCGAACTGCAAGTGTTCGATGTCGAATGGAAAATTAAGAACTCCTTTGTGAAAGTGCCGCAAAAAATTTATTAAGTTATTGAGGCAGGATATATCATTAGAAAGAGAAAAACAAAACTATATATGTGCTGATGACAGTCGAGCTATCCACATATTCAATCTCGTTGAGTATGTTGGAAGAACTGAGAATTGGAATTTGTGCTTCATACGCGCTATTCTATTTCCAAAATTAAAAAAATGTTTGGCTGAAAAGAGAATTTCGTTCAAATTCTAGGTACTTTTAGCTATTTATACTTATTGAGAGAAGCTTAGTACCGTTGGAATAAGTGTTTTGAGTGAGCAGGAGACTATAGTGAAAAATAAAATGTTTTAGCCCAAAAAACTGGCGTTTCCTTTGTTAGGACATGTAAATAGTTATCGAAACTTCTTCTCAAAAAGAGATAGGTAAACTGGTCTATAGAAGCACGTCTTCCCAAAATAGTTGGGAAAGCATGTAGTAAAGGTCTAAAGGTTAATCCTTTGTGTAGCAAATACTTGTCTACTAATTAATTCTTGTTGTCTCGATATGTCGACAACCAATAATCCAGTTACTTACTAGTGTATTATTATATTAGTTAGTCCTATCTATTCACTAAATTTACACATTTCAATAAACTGTTCGATTGTTATTTGTTACATTGGCATTTTAACTATTGTCTTTGTCGTTTGTTTTTCCTTTTCCCTAATTTGTTTTTTAAACTTCCATTTGTTGATAGTTGTGTGAATTGCACGTATTTGTTATAATCCTCGTGATCTTTTCGTATAGAAATACCGCCTACCCCCCCAACTCTCCGAGATAGTTAAAGTCCTATAAGTCGTTTAGGATATTTACCAGGTAAGAAATACGGGCGCTTGATATCCACAATCGTTGATAGAGGCGTAACAAGTTTCTGAAGGAGAGCCTACATGTGCAGCTCGTTTTATTAGCAATAATAGTTATTGCTTTACTAGGAATGGCATAAAGTTACTAATTACGGCCAATTAACGGACTCTACATCTAAAAATACTATTAGTTTCATGTTTCCGCAGAGTAATTGGAGTTGCTATAAAGGTTTTGCTGACTGGCACTGCACATTTTGCAAAAAGAGAAAATGAAATCTTATATTAAATTATTCTAAAAATATCTACTATGTGAACTGCGGCCTTCATTGAACAAATATATTTGTATACTAATCTATTAGGTCTGTTAATAATAATTGAATTAAGTGTGGGAGGTACATATATATTACAATATTTTTGAAGCCTAGTTCAGTTGTTTTATTTTGAATATTCGACAAGTACTCTATTAATTTTTTAAAAGTACGGAGATGGACTAAAAAGTCCGTGGAATGAAAACAAAGAAAATAACCCTTGTTACCTTGCTATACATACACTACCGGTCATATTTATTATTATATTGTGAATATTTTAATGCAATGCCGAAGACGAAGGAATTATCTGTTGAAGTGCGTGCTATGATAATTGCTTATCATCGTACGGGTAAAAGTAATCGCGAAATTGCAAAAGAATTACGATTAAATCGCAGAACCGTTGATTATAACGTTAAAAAATTTGAAGAGAGTGGTACATTTTCCAACAAAAGAAGATCTGGACGACGCAAAGCGACGACATCTGCAGATAACCGGCATCTAATACGGATAAGTAGACGCGATAGACGAAAAACAGCACCAGAAATTGCTGCCGAAATGAATAGAGCGAGCGCTAAACCAATTAGTGTGTCCACGGTACAGAGAAGGTTAAGGCAAGCGGGTTTATACGGAAGAATTGCTCTGCGAAAACCACTACTACGAAAGCAAAACAAGATAAAACGACTAAATTGGGCTAAAGAACATAAGATTTGAACGATTGATCAGTGGAATAATGTGTTGTGGACAGACGAATCGAAGTTTGAACTTTTCGGTAGTAAAGGGCGAATATTCGTAAGAAGATCCGCAGGGGAAAGAGTACTGCCAGAATGTATTGCGCCTACCGTAAAACAAGGAGGAGGTTCAGTAATGATTTGGGGGTGTTTTGGTGGAAGATCTGTAGGCGATCTCGTCAAAATTGAGGGAATCCTAAGAAAAGAAGGCTACAAGGAAATTTTAGAAAATAACGCTGTTCCTTCAGGACTAAGGATTCTTGGCGAAAACTTTGTATTTCAACAGGACAACGATCCGAAACACACTTCTAGATTGTGTGGCGATTACTTGCGTCAACTAGAAGAGCAAGGCCAAATCTCTATAATGGTAAGGTCAGCTCAAAATCCTGATCTGAACCCAATAGAGCTTCTTTGGGAAGAATTGGACCGGAAGGTTCGAGAACATGCTCTATCATCCATCACTATACTGTGGGAACAACTTCAAGAAGCCTGGGCACAAATTACAGAAGATACACTGCAAAAATTAGTTGAAAGGATGCCACGGCTTATGTGCCGCAATTATCAATAATAAAGGTGGGCACATTGATGAGAGCAAAATTTAATAATAATTAATGATAAAGTTTTTATATAAGAAAAATGTAACTATTTTATGTTTATTTTACACTACTGTATTGGTACAATAAATAAGGTTTCAGTACACATTTGATAGTTTAATAATTTTGGCTAAAACTAAAGGTGGGTAGATAAATATGACCGGTAGTGTATTTGGATCAGTGATTATCCAGTCTCGATGCGTTGATGAAATTCAAAATTCACAAGTTCGTTAAAACAAGCATGCATAGGAGTTTTAAAATCGTTTTATGGTGAAAATTTCTCACTTCCAAGGTATTTTTTAATCGAGAAAAATGGCGATAATCCGTTGGCGCTAAATCCAGTGAATACACTGGATTTACACTACTACGCTTTATTCGAAACGTATGTTAGAGTTCTTCTCTATCTCATACGTTTACAAATGACGACCTTTTAACCCTTTCAGGCACATTAGTCATAGTTATGAATACTTACTAAAGGAATAAAACGTGGCTGAAGCAGTCAGAAAGATATGCAGTATCTGAGAGGAATCTGCAGTTACCGATCGTATCGTATAGAATTGATATGGCCGGCTTAGAAAGGGTGTGTTTGAATTTAAAGACCGAGAGTGCTCTGCACGTTATGTAACAACTGACACAATAATGACAGTAGTGGATGAAAATCTGCATTTTGCGCTGTATGAGATGGTGGACGTCGTCGGAATGTCGCATGTGAAAATTCAAAGACATCTTCAGGTTAAAGGTTATGTCAACTGTGCTGATGTGTGGGTTCCACATAATCTTAATAAACCAGCCAGCTCATATAGCGTAAACTCATTTGCGATCGATCAGTTCATTAAAATGAACAAGGAACAATCCATTCTCAAGAATATAATTACTGGATATGAAAAATGGATTTTCTAAAAAAAGACAGCGCTCCCTAGAAATCGTCAAAGATTAGCCTCCACTCAAGGAAAGTAATGTTGTGCATTTCGTGGGATTTCAAGCGCATAGTCTACTATGAACTGCTACCGAATAATCACATGATCAATTTAGTCAAGTACTTTGGACAATTTAAAGCAAGTTCTTGCTAAAAAAAGGTCACCGTTAATTATTAGACAAAGAAAGAATATTTTTTCATTATGACAAAGCAAAACCCCACATATCAGTAACGACCGTACAGAAGTTGGTATTTTTTATGGAATATTGTGCTTCGCCCTAAATATCTTTGAAAGGCAACGAAACCTTTTGGTCATTATGAAATTGTGTGAACGTTGGATCAAAGTAACAGAAAATAATGGACGGTACGTTTGCTAAAAAGTTCTTTTCTATTAGAATATATATTTTGTTGAATAAATGGTATAGAACCGAATTAACTCATGTAACAATTCGATATAAGTTAAGGTAAGATGCCGTCAACCAGTAGATACGGTAAGTACTATAAATTTACTAAGACTTTAATACCTTGCTCTATATCAGTACGAAAAATTCATGTTACAATTGAGTTATAAGTAAATGAAAAATCATTTAGTAGAAATGAACAATTATTTTGTTATATTGTTCAGGTCATATGTTAGCTGACTAATGGTGGTCATAATAACGCACAATCGGTATTGTAAGAGTTTTTTTTTCTTTATTTTTTAATTTGGAGGTTGTCTTTTGCGTTTCTGAAAGTTTTTAAGGACTGTAGGTTTTTGAAATTTCTATAGTTATACATTATTTCCTTTTACGATTTAGAAAAACGATCCACACAATGAAAAAGATGTTGAAATATTGTTGAAAATATTTGAAAAATTATCAGATTCGGGCATTAAATTGAGCGATGATGAAAGAGGAGATGTGGAATATGACTGCAATTTCTGAAGTAGAATAAGTTCGGACAGATGCCGATAAAATCGGACCAAAATCAAAACAGAATTATAGATTCAGAAGAAAAATACGAAAAAGAAGATGACATATTATTGTCAATGTTGGTTGGTCGCCAGAAACCTGTAGTAGTAACTGAAAAATGGCCGGTAAACTAGTCTAGACAAGCTTTTAATATTCCTCAAGTAGTTTGAGGTGCAAAGGAAAATGAAGCAAAATACTATTCAGAAGTTCTTAGTCCATTGAAGTACTTTGACAGATACATCGGCGAAACTGAATTTGAAAACATTGCCCAATTTACAAATATATACGCTCTTCAAAAAACTGCAAACTTCAAGAAATTAAAAATTTATTTGGAATACATATTGCAGCAGAATATACTACTGTGGGCAAAAAATAGTAAGACTTTGTTCATAATTTTTAAATTCTTAATTTATTCTTCCAAATCTATTTCGTCCCCCTCAATGTAATCCCCCTGGCCCCAATACACTTGTGCCATCGTTTCTTCCAATTCTCGAAACAGTTGTTAAAGTCAATTTCAGGAATAGCCTTCAATGCGCGTAGCGATTCACGTTTAATGTCTTCAATTGACTCAAAACGGTTTCCCCGGAGCGGCCATTTGAGTTTGCTAAATAGCCAGAAGTCACACGGAGCTAAATTAGGCGAATACGGTGGTTGCTACACGATATTGGTTGAAAATTTGGCGAAAAACTCACGAAGAATTAATGCAGTATGCGACGGTGCATTATCGTGGTGCAAAAACCAAGAGTTGTCGACCCATAATTCTGGCATAACACTCAAATAGTATTCTTTGTTGACAGTTTGGCCGGTCGGAAGGAATTCGGAGTGCACCACACCTCGATAATCGAAGAAAACTGTCAACATAACCTTGATTTTAGACTTGCTTTGACGTGGTTTTTTGGGCTTCGGCTCACCTTTGATACGATATTCGGCCGATTGATCGTCAGTTTCCGGGTTATAAGCGTACATCCAAGTCTCATCTCCAGTTATGATGCCTTTCATTTTGTCTTGATAGTCGGAAAGCATTGTTTCACAGACGTCAACGCGACACTGTTTTTCGAAAAAATTGAGTGATTTTGGAATAAATCGTGCTTTCACTTTTCTTAGGCCCAAATGATCTTTCAAAATGGTTTTCACTGATCCTTCCGATATTCCAGTAAGATCTCTGACTGTTGATCGTCGATTCTCAAGCACCAATTCCTTGATTCTATTGACGTGTTGATCATCAGTTGATGTTGATGGCCGTCCTGGACATGGTTCGGCATCAACGCGTTCTCGACCCTCTTTGAATAATTTGTACCAATCAAAAACACTTGCTCGCGACAAACAATTATCACTGAAAGCCTTTTGCAACATTCTGAACGTTCCGGCACCAGAAATTTGATTCCGTACACAAAATTTAATGGAACTTCTTTGTTGAATAATTTCACTCATTGTAAAAATCGCCGAATGCACTTTTTGTACTTCAGAAAGACAAGCATATACTAAACACTAATGATTATTTTGATGTAACGTTTGGCACAGATGTCACTGACAAATTAAAAAGTCTTACTATTTTTTGCCCACAGTAGTATATAAGTTATTAATCCAAATATTGTGTAATTAGAAGATAATAAACCACCAACTTAATTGGTTTCTCACAGATCAGGTGGTTTAATGTTAGTTGAATTGTATTACATTGTGCACAATTATGACAATTTTTTTGCAATTTGAAGTCTGGGATATCACATCTAACACCATTACGCCATTTGTAACGACTTTTCAAAAACAAATTTTCCTAACAAAAATAAATTAGGTCTAAAGGGGTTAACATAGTAGCACCGCTTTTTCAACAATTTCTGATATAGTGGGAGATATCGGACTACTGCGTGGCGTACCTTTAATGATCGTACGACCATCTTTTACTAATGAGCCCGTTAAGCAGCAGTGGAAAATAAAGTCCAGTTGTTCAGACCATCTAATCATCTTTTTATGAAAATTGGTTGCTGAGAAGTCTTCAATAAGAAGTATTTAATGATAGCTGGTATTTCAAGAATTTTTATCTCGTCAAAAAGATGATTTTAAGTCAGTCGTTTTAACGAAATTAATAAGCGTAGCGATCTGAAATGTGACAGCTGACGTTGTTACGGAGACGATTTGTTAGCACACCATAAAAACAGTTTGAAACTGCACCATCTGTCCGTCATTTCACGGAATTTCTAGCCCATTTTCGACGATTAATAGCATTGAGCTTAGCGGTTCTTTTATTTTTATATTAAATTTAAAAATCTGGGTTACAATCGAATTTTAATTTTAATGTCAAGAAACGACGAAATATTATTATTATTAACTTATGCTACGGCTTATATACACATTTTCTTTCCCTACTATAGACTAATTACTGACTTTTTTTTACATATTTGCTCGTGGGAATTTGAAGCCATTTATGTAATCTTTCCCTTTACATAAAAAAAACTGAAATCACTATGATATTCCTTTCGTCGAAGATCTGAAGTAAACTAGTAGATTCTAGTTGATTAAAACCCTAATAAATCACGAATAGTAAGTATTAATTGCATGTTTCGTATCGACTTTTATAAAAGTATATTTTTATCGATGTCAAATTAAAAATCCTCATGTCTTTTTCCATTTAGATGCAACAATTTAATTCGTATTAGATATTCTATAAGTTCAATTACAAGCGTAACTATAGTACACCAATATTCTGATGCATAAGTCGAAGGTCTTCCATGCTTTAATGCTGAAAACTGAGCGTACACAGCTGCGGCAGAAGTTCAAAATAACGAGACCAGACTAATTATCTTGCATGTAATTCATTTTAATTCATCCTTTCATCGGACCGGCTTCACAAAGTCAATCGAAGAGGCAAAATGCATCCATTCTTTGTAATGGAACGTTACGACATAGACTGGTAAATTGTGTCATGAAGTCGTGCAACATTTCTGGTGTTTCTCTTCTGAACGAGATGAACTTTGTGTTGTTCGTTTAACGATCATTTGTATATAGTTAGGAGTGTAAAAATCCTTTACGTGTGGTCAATTAAAATGTGTCTAATGTGAAGAACAAAGGCGTATTTTTCTAACAGTTTCTTTTCACATTATGCGTCTCATCACCTCTGAATATGACCTAAATTTTGGATGCCTTATACAGAGTGATTTTAAAGGTTGACATTATTTTCCTAAGTTGGAAACAATTTTTCGAATTGCGCATAATTATGCGCTTTTATGTCGTTAAACTAAAAAATTCTAATTTTTACGGCTTTTGCTTGTGTAGGTTTGCAGATATTTTTTTAAAAAAATTCCTCTTTGGTGAGGCTCAAACCAACGGCTTCATGCTTCCCGGGCATGTAGCTTATCATTCAACTACAAAGAACGGAGATATTAGAGTGAACTAACATGCTATAAACTGCATTATGAAAATAGATAATAAATGAAGCCTAGGGTAGTCTTTACTTGGATATAGTTGTGCGCTTTTACGATGTGAAACATAAAAATTTTAATTTTTAGCGCTTTTACATGTTTGCAGGAGTTTTGCCAGAGAGTAGGAAATTTCTTTTAAAAAACGTACATACCACGTAAAAACGGTAAAAATTTGATTTTTCAGTTCTGCATTGCAAAAGCGCATAATTACATGCAATTAAAAACTTACCGTGGATTTCATTTAATACTTGTTTCCATAATACAATTAATGGCACGTTAGTAGACTCGAATATCACCGTTCTCTGTGGTCGAATGGTAAGACACATGCTCGTGAATTCGAGTTTCACCAAAGAGGACACAGGAGCACAGGATGTAAATGCAGTAGTAGAAATTAGAATTTTTCAATTTTGCAATTTTATGTTGACGTGCTTGCTTTTAAAATTAAAAAATGTAAATATTTGACAAAGTAAAAGTCTAGCGGTAAATTTTAATGCAGACTGTAGTTGATTAAATAAATCAATTAAGGTTAATACCTCTTTCCACAATAACTTTCGTATTCTTTATACGTATTTCAACAATTAAGTTGTCATCATCAGCAGATAATTAACGAGTATCGCACCTGGACTTATGCCAAAATCCGTACAAAAAGAAGGTCCGTACTAGACTTACACTGTCAAAAGCCAAACATAATGTACGTATACAGAATACGAAAATTATTGTGGAAACGGATTATATTAACCTTAATTGATTAATTTAGTTAAAGCGTGATTAATAGTGTGACAAATGACACTTTATTATTGATACCAATACCGTCCAAGTCGAGAGAATTCATTTCAGGCCAACAGAATCCAGTCAACCTTGAGCGATAGCAAATTCCATTCACAGCATCAAGGACCAACGACTCCTTCAGCAAAAAATTCTCACTAGACAGTTGTTGTCATTAACCAGAAGTGAGCTTCGTTTATGAAAATGATATTTATGAAATTTATCACCATTTTAAAGTTTCTGTAAAGACTAAGTCCTGAATCTGCGATGCATTAAATGAACGATTGGTTCGAGTTCTAGAATAAAAAAACTATCTTGGCCCCTGCCACAAGAACAGATCTTTTCGCAAAATTCGTAAAACTGTTGTTGGAAATGCTCAATGAGATTGCCGAGGAAATTACATATGTGGACCTTTGAGAATATTTTGACGTACATCTGTAATATTGTCTTCTTCCACTACACTTCTCTGTGTCACTAGCACTGACACATGATATAAATACCCTGATTAAAATATTTGCAAAAAACGTTAAATTGCTCTTCGATTTGAACGATTATACGACCGAAAACTGGAAATAATACACGTAACGCAGCCGTGACTGAATGTGACTTTTGATAAAACATCTGAATAAATTATAAACATCGTTAGAGTGTTTATCGTTTTATGATAAAATGGTAGGCATAGATAAGTACAAATGTCAAAAAAAATTCGCAAAGCTGCCACCTGAAGTTTTAGAAATGCGTTGCCTATTATGGATAATCCCCGCATAGTGTTCTCACAACGAGTGGACGAGGTTGATAGTTTAAAGGCTACAGCAAATCAGGTAATGCGGAACGTTTTGAATCCTGTCGCGTCAGCCTCTGAGTTACTCTCACTTCTTGACTCAACATTTTCTGATTCATTCTACTTCACGATTAGAGCCAGTTTAGAAGTGGAGCGCCTAGAAGAACTTGGAATCGCTTGTGGAGTTTATGAATCGCAACTGTTTGAGTCTGCGATAGATTTGTTTGAAGGCAACGCCATGTTGAGGTCTTGTTCGTTTCGGCACAGATTTCATAATTGGAACGCCCCAGACTTTTTGAAGACATTCAAAATCGAACTCAGAATCCAAACGAGAGTTTCATTCAACATTATTCTAGCATGTCGGTCTTGTTCAAGCGTTGTGGGCAATTATCAGAAGACGTACAATTGATTTTGTTACTACGAAACTTAGCGCCTTTCTACACTATGCAGCTACCCACAGTCCATAGCATTGCAGATTTGGAAGACGAGTGCCTCAAACAAGAATTAAGGTATAGGGCAGATCATTACAAGCCACATTCACACAGGTGTGCTAACTATGTCGACCCATATATGGCATGTACCTATATTTCGGACGACAGTAGGTCCAAACCTCGTTTTCGTCCAGAAGCATCTGTCAGTGTAGTACGTGCCATCGCGCTTCAATGTTATACTTTCTCTAATAAAAGTTCTTAATAATACATGTGCCTGGATGAAAGTTGAAAGATACGTTAAAAATAAAAATAAAATTATATTTTACCGAAAACTAAACTCCGATTGCAGTTTGTTTGCTTAATCCAAAATTAAATGAATACAAATAAAATAATGCAATATGAAAATGAAATAAAAACTAATTAGGTACAGACTTGATTTTTTGAACAATGATTGTACGCAACTTAAATATTCGAGATCGGCCGTCGGTTAGTCAATATTTATTAACCGTTGCCTTATTAATTAAATTTGTGTGTTGCAATGTTCGTTGAGGTATTGTAGTATGATGGGTCCGCAGAAGTGGGGAGAGAAAACAAGAATAACAACAACACGAAAGAGGAATGCGAGTGCATCGTCTATTAAAGCCTCTTAGCTGAGTTAGGCCTTTTGAGAACTGATTAATTTATGTGATCTTTTAAATGGGGTCCGCACATTGAATCGCTTGGCTTTTGTGATTTGTTAATATTGGATAATTACTGTTTTTAAATGGTGTATATGGGCATTGATTTGGTACATTAGTGACTTAATTAAACGAATGGCAGACAAAACATTCTTTCTAAGAAAAGAAGAAATAATAAAAAGAATATTAAATGTATTGGACACAATGTAAGAATTACCAATATATAGATACACACACAAATTATTTTAGTATTTATACAATCATATACGAGGATTGCTGCTAAGATTCCAAGATGCGACAACGCTATAGTCATCCGGTGTTTGACGTATACAAATTCATAAATTTTAACATTTGTATTGTTAAAGAATATTGAACAGTTTGAGTACAGCGTAATTTAATAATTGAAAAAACATGGATTGAAATCGAGCATTTTCGATCAATGATTTTATTTTTCACTGAATAAAAAAGGTGAAAAGAAGTGTTTTTGGTGATGAGGCGCCATCTAGGACAACTGGAAGGGAATGGGATGTGATTCCATAAGAAGTGTTTAGTATGCTAATCCGATCCATGCCATTAGGAAACCAAACATATTTAAATGTTCGTTATTCATTTCTATTTTTTTTTGTAATAACCATTGCAATAGAACAGTAAAACTGAATATTTATGTTGTCGTAAATTTGGCAATAGCAGTCATGGTGTTAGGTTTCGTAAATGTCAACCAACAACATCTAAAGCAGCGAAAAACGGGAAAAATTTCTGTTCAACAAGTAGTAATGCCATATCGTTATGTAACATAAAGACCAATTGAATTACATTTGAGCATCTATATGAAACAAATTAATGAAAAGGGGCGAGTATTGTTCAGTAATGAATCCAGATTTATGTTGCATTCGGGTAATTAGCGTATTTTGATTTGGCGTAAACTCAGAACACGTAATAATCTACAATTTGGCCGGGGAAAGCCTCGATATGAGGGCAATATGAATGTAATGGTGTAAACTAGGATAAGTATATAGTGGAATTCACACTAAGTTTAGCTGTTACTGCTAGAGACATGTGGATAAGATTCTGCTATCAATTGTTCTTCCGCGCGCTGCAGCAGTTGTGGAAGAATTATTTTTAATGGACGATAATGCTCGTCCCTATCAAGCAAACATCATGCACAACTGGATTGATGAAGTTAGCGCAAAAAGAATGGAGTCGCCAGCCATTTTCCCAGATTATAATCCAATAAAACACGTTTGGTATGTTGTGGTAAGACATATTTGTGCACGATATATGCCACCTAGAGTGCTTCAGACAAGGTTCTGTCAGAAAGGAATGGGATGTGATTCCACATGTTCCACCAAACCATTCTTCCATTCCACCAAAATGTTTGGTAAGCTAATCCGATCCATGCCATTAGGAAACCAAACACGTTTAGATGTTCGTGAAGATCATACATATATTATTAATCTTTTTTTTGTAATAATGATTACAATAAAATAAAACAGTAAAATTGAATATTTATGTTGTTTTTCTACAATCAAATTGCAACATTTTATACTCACAAAAAATAAAGCTTGCCTAAGTAAATTAAAAGACTGTGTTCAGATATTTGTGTACTGAAACAAAAAAATGATTTTAAATCTAGTTTCTTTTAAAATTTATTTTTATGCAATATTTTGTATAATAAATTTAATTTTGTAAATATTTCAATGGAATTAAAAGAAAATCAAGAGAATGAGAAAATCTAATGTGGTTAATCTGGTACGTAGACTTCAGCAGTCGTGGTCCATCCTTTCTATTTCTGGGCTTCTGGGCTGGAACAGCGTCACTTGTATATCTGACGACGTTTCGTACCTATTTGTATGGGACATACTCAGGGCTCAACTACTGCACTGAGTTTCAGTTTCAAAAGCAGATCTAATGTGGTTGATTATAAAAGTAGATTTTTGATGATAATCCGAGTATTTCGTATATTTTCGAGAAATATGTAATCATGCTTTTACAAAGAAGTAGTTCGTTATACTAAGACTATATTCGTTACTTTATTATTAGTATAGTAACTCATTTACTAGGTGGGGCGAAACAAACCAATTGATTGCCATGGCATTCGACCTAGTTTTCTAACTTGTTTTCATTTATACACTGGAAAACAGAAAATACTTCTTCAACAATTACCTTCGTTAGAATTGTAAGAAACGACAGACAAACTGCTACTTTTAGTTTTGGTGAATGATACAACTGCATGTTAAAGCATATTATCACTATAATTATCAAAGCAAATAACAGGTTAGATACCAATTGTTGTTGTACCTTCTGAGAAATACTTAACGATTCTTGCAATATACATTAGGATACAGAGTTTCGCAAGGATTCAAAGTGGTCGGGATTATTACAAAAAAATCGCGTTATACCAGGTGATCTATACCATAGACATAATCCTTCAATTGTTTAACTTCTGAATGGATTTACATTGTATTTGGCAATGAAATAATATCGAAAAATTGCAATGTTCGCAAATACATATCACAACAACAGCATTTCCGGTAATTCTGGAAGTGACTTCGCTTTTGAAAATTCAAATATATTTCCTTAATTATTTTTACATAATTTTAATACACGTGACATTTTGTATCTAATAGCATACCATTATTTTCATTTCTGTTGCTGTGGTTATAAAAAAGTTTATTTTTTGTGTTTAAGTTTAGAAATAAATTGTCTAAATATGATTAAGTAATATTAAAAAAATGTAAATATGATAACTGTATGTCTTCTGTAGCTACTAGAATTCGCGAAAGTATGTTTTATTTAAACGAAATGAAAATATTTAATTTTTTTACATTGTAGTATTTGTGCGTTCGAGATGAACAAATTACTGTCGATTTTTCATCCACCGACATATATATATATATATATATATATATATATATATATATTACACTTGATGTTTTACGTGGATGTACGATGAAGATGTATTTTCTCGTGCGAGTTTTGTGCTGAGAAAGACCGTTCTCTAGACGTTTTAACGAGATCGCACTCACACCTTCTGGAGCCGGTTTGTCGCTTACTGAAGCTGAAGATCGTTTGGTTTACAACGCGAGAAAATACGAGGATAGTTTGACAAGTAATGAGAATGACACATAGGTGGCGCTCTAATCGGTAAAATAAATGCACTGTAATTTAGATTGCCTATTTATCGGAATGTAAACATATAAATAGGCATATGTTTACATTCCGATATTTAGATAAATCGGTTGATTAGTTTATTTTTGACAGCCGATTGAAAAAGAAGCAACACGTCGTTTTGTTAAAATGGAAAAAGCAGAGTATCGTGCGGTGATTAAATACTTCGTAATTAAGGGTATGAAAGCTACCGAAATAAAAGATGAGTTACGGGAAACATTAGGTGAATCTGCTCCATCATCCGCCACAATAAGTAGATGGGTAAATGAATTTAAACGTGGTAGAACAAGCTGTGTTGATGAAGCGCGCTCTGGAGCACCCAAAATCGTGACTTCTAATGAAATGATTATAAAAATCCATAATATTATTACGCAAAATCGACGACTCAAAGTGAGAGAGAGCAGACATGGTAAACATTTCAACAGAACGCGTACACCACATTTTAACGAAAGAATTGGGCCTTTCCAAGCTTTCGGCAAGATGGGTGCCGCGATTGCTTACGACTGATCAAAAGTTCACTCGTTTGCGCATTTCCAATGAGTGTTTGGACCTTTATAAGCGGAATCCGGTTGATTTTTGTAGGCGATTTGTTACTTGCGATGAAACTCGGATACACTACAGTACACCCGAAACTAAACAACAGTCGAAACAATGGTTAGAACGTGGTTCTGCAGCTCCAAAGAAAGCGAAAACCACTTTATCGGCAAACAAGGTGATGGCATCAATTTTCTGGGATTCAAAGGGCATATTGCTCATTGATTACCTTCAGAAAGGTGTCACAATAAACGGGCTGCAACTGAGAAAGAGTTGTGTAAAGTTTGTACCACACAAAATTAACTGAATTCAACATTGTACAGACTTGATTAAAGATTCAGAAAGGACGAAAACTTCAAGTATTCTATTGTAACTAGCGATGCGATGCGTTGTTTTCAATATGACCCGGAGACCAAGCGTTAAAACTCTAAATGGAAGCATCCAAGCGAAGAAAAACCGAAATAATGCCGTTTGGCTAACTACAAATGGCATTTTAGCCGTCAACCATTCACCATATTCACCGGTAATGCTGACGTCGAAGCCAGCGAAGCCAGCCGTCGAAAATAGCGTAGACAGCGATCTTGAAGGACATCTCTAAAGATGAACTTAAAAATTCATTCGACATGTTAATTGAAAGTGCAAAACGTTGTATTGAAGCCGAAGGCGATTATTTTCAATAAAATAAATGAATTTTACCAAAATAGTAAGCCTTTGTTTTTATATTAAAAAAGTTCCATTTTATATAACTATATATATATATATATATATATATATATATATATATATATATATATATATATATATATATATATATATATATATATATATATATATATATACCTAACTAAAAAAATCTAGAAAATTTGAAACGCCAGTTAAGAAGAAGTTATTTGCAGGGTCAACGACGACATGAGATGTTACTTCGACAATATTTGATCCTACATATTTTTATCATGCTGGACTCTTGGTTGACCACCGCTGTGGAGGCTAAGTCCTGAGAACGACTTCTTCTTGACTGACGTTTCGATGGAATCTTAATCATCATTTTTTAGGCCTTTTTAGTTTCGTTGTTTCGACATAAATGCGATCTACCCTTTCGAGGCCCGACTTTTCTACTGACAAGGGTGGCAACTATTGACTGTGGTGAGAGACCAATCTGGGCGCTTCTATGGGTGACTCAAACTCAAAAGCCTGTGCGTGTTTGCTAAGATCATATTGTCTCTTGCTGTGTGACGCCTTACTGATATTTGGTGTTGCTACGAAAGTCATGAGTGAAACGAAAAAGAACACACTCACAGCGAAATACACTTACATATGTTCATATAACTACATTTTTATAATGACGAATTATTCTCTTTAAAACTATATACATATTGATCTCTCTCTCTACTATATGCAGTATTTATGAAGCTAGTGTATGTTTAATTACAATAAGACTATATGAAGTAGTATTTAATATGCCTCGGTATATAGAAATGTGGCTTTATTTAATGTTCCAAAGAGACATAAAGTAGAATGTGGAAAACTACATGGTACATTATCATTGAATACTGATATTAAAGTATAAAAAAGGTATATGATAGTGAGATATTGGGATATCGCGGGTTATTAGATCGATTTTCCACGAACAAAAGCGAATCTATCAACGGAAGCAGGTGCTGCTGACATATTCTTAAGACGTGCTCGTTTTCTTGCTGCCGTTTATCTTTCTTCTTTTTTTATAATTCACGATCAAAAAGGACCTTTCGAACCTGATATTATAACTTTGGCATTTATGAAATGACAAATACACGTAACCGACGGATATTATGTACTAAGCTACTTCAGTAATAAAACCTTTTCATAAGAGGTACTAATTTTATTAATAATACCAGTGCAAATTACGGTGACGATTATTGATGTCAATAACATAGGAATTCAATATACGTGCAAGAGGGATTTCCACATGCAATGACAATCCGTGCCAGTTATGTTGTTTATCTAATACAGTAACAGCGACTGGCGCTAGTACGTACTTCAAAATTAATGACAATAAAGTGAGGTACACGTAATGAGTATTAGGGTCAGTAGCATACCAATTTAATAATAATAATCAGTACAATTACTGGTGTGTTAGTTTCTTTTCAGATACGAACATCACGTTCATCTTATTTGCTTCAATATGTACAAATTTTGAAAAAATTCAGAAATTACGAAAGAGACAGGAATTAGATGTAGTTTAATTAAATATACAGGTTTAATATTGTGAAGTGTTGTCCCTCAGTTTTTTTTATAAATTCCATGATTTCTAAAATAACTTATAAGTAGGCCTGGGCAGTTTCTCTAATATGCAGGCGCAGCTCGTTATTTGGTCCATACAATAACACATCGGTCAATAAGTTCTAGAACTAACCAACAGGTGGTATCACTAGTGACATATCCATAGTACCAACCTTCAAACGACACGCATCAAAATTTCATGACATTCCGATCATTGTGGTTTGTGTGGTGTTACTTTTGTTACTTTCGAAACAATAGAATAAACTGAGTTTCATGTGTTGACAAGACACTGCTTTTTAATAGGAAAAAATACCATTCAAGCTCAACAATGGTTTAAAAAGTATTATCCGAGCTCTGCTTTGTAAAAAACAACTATTTCAAACGCGGTGGTACAAATGATGCTGAAAGAATTGGGCCTTTCCAAGCTTTCGGCAAGATGGGTGCCGCGACAGTTTACGACTGATCAAAAGTTCACTCGTTTGCGCATTTCCAATGAGTGTTTGGACCTTTATAATCGGAATCCGGTTGATTTTTGTAGGCGATTTGTTACTTGCAATGAAACTTGGATACACTACAGTACACCCGAAACTAAACAACAGTCGAAACAATGGTTAGAACGTGGTTCTGCACCTCCAAAGACAACGCTCCCTCGCATACCAGCACAGTTGCGATGTCAAAAATTTACGAGTTGCATTTCCAATTAGTACCGCATGCGTCTTATTCGCCGAATTTAGCTCCTTCCGACTTCCACCTTTTTCCAAAATTAAAAACGGCACTAGGTGGAAAGAAATTTTCGTCTAACGACGAGCTTATCATCTTCGTAAATGAGTATCTTCCGGAATCGCATTTTAGAGATGGCATAAGGGCATTGGTGCACCGTTGGAATAAATGTATTACTCTTTTAGGAGAATATATTGAAAAATAAAAATTATTTTCTATTTAAAAAATTCGTTTTTCTTTTCCATTCTTACTACTTGTCAAACTACCCTCGTATTATTATCATGAAAAGGAATTCCCTTTCCATTGGAAAAAAACTGAAGATTTTCCTTCGATTGTTTTTTTTTAATTAGGATTAATAACCTTACTTAGTTGTAAAAGTTAGTAATCTATAGGACTGTTTAACCATTAGTAATGAACGGGACTCCTTGATCCTTCGAAATGCACAGTAACTTCAAAGTGATTTTATAGAGATGTCAGTGGCGTACACACTGCAAATTAATATATTGGTTTGATTTTAATATATTATATGCAATTGAATATATAATGGTCTAAAATGCTTAGACTACAAACACATTTCTTAATATTCGTTACAAAAGGAATTTTTCCTTGTTTACGTAATATTGTTACATACAACCATTTCAAGTAACGTTTAAAAACAAATACTGCTTTCCCGACGCCTACATTGATGTTTGCCAGAACGCCCACTTCTCGACTAGTATCACGTCAATGCTTCACTGAAATAACCTCCCACTTTGGTTACTGTGGTGAATTTTGTTTTTATTTCTTGTAGTGCAATGATTAAAAAGTGAAACACTTTAATTAATTCCAAAATAAATTGTGTCCATCTGGCATATTTAGAACAGATCATGCATTGCATGTATTTTCCAATTGTGTAATGCAATAATATGGAACAATTTTACAAAGGCGATTGAGATGATTAATACAATTGTTTAGAAGAATTTTGAGATGAATTTCCTAACCTTGTTTTGGATTATAGTACTTTTCCAGATACACTTAATAGAACTGTTTCAGTTTTTCGACATCCTGGTAGTGTAGGACGACAAGAGGGTAGTAAACGTTCAAAACTTCGAATAGAAGAAGCAATCGATAATATCGACAAACGAAAATTTTTTTGAAATAAACTGCGTGTACCATAATCTGTTAAAATTGTTTTAAGTAAATGTATCATTCTATCGCACTCTATCTTAAACATAAACTCATATTTAAAATTCTCATGGATTAAATTGACGCCAACTTTTTTTAACACACGATACAACTCAACCGTAGTCGGTCTGGTAAATTCTTTTTCCAATAACCTTTTGTCCTAAAGGTCTCAGTTTGTCTGTTCAATTACTGGGCCTCTTACCTTTTCTAAATAGGCCTGTGTTTGTCTTCTATTCCTTATTCTGTCAAACTTACTTCATTGTTGGTGATAAAATTCTTAAAGATCTTCTATAACACTTTAACAACTTTTTACTTCTGTCCGTCACCAATCGCCTTAAATTTACAAGCGTATAGAGCAACATTTTATGTACAAATCTGAATTAATTATCTTTTGGTTCTCAATGAGACTAATGACCATCTTCTGTTATTATTAACCATGCCAATACAGCACTGCGCCTCATGAGCATAGGTATGGGAAGCTCCGTAAACATTTTGGATTCTCAGTTATGATTTGCTCGCCGTATGGAATGAACGTGTTGGAAGCGGACGTGTAGACTTCTGTATGGGCTGCTGTACGTTGCATGTAATGATGTCGCAATTCGTAATTTGCGGACACGACCATTATCGTACGCGTAAATAAGTTTATTAAAGATTTATCATTCAATTTACGATGGTTCAAAAATAAAATGTGTAGTTTGCGATGTATCTCATGTAAACGACATGTGAATAGTGCGGGGCACAATTATAAATGAAACTGCTGTACAATCGAATGAGAAATTTCAATTCTATTTATGTGTAACACTTATTTTATGTAAATTACTGTTTACTTTACTAAACAACGGACATGAAAACGTGACAAAGTTTTATATAATCTCGAACGTACTGAAAATAGAATTAAATCAGAATTGAAAAATAAGCAAATGTGTTTATGTGTGGACGAAACAACAGATCATACAAAAATCTGTTGTTAATGTTATGGCAAGTACAATGGAACCTCATTAACAATCGCCTTCAATCTTACTAGCTTCCATAAGAGTAAAACAAATAGTGCCGAAGTAATATTAAAGGTGGAGTAAATGCATCGGCAAAAGTTAAACTTTCAAGAAACCAACTCTTAATGTTCGTGACTGATGGAGTTGCAATTGTGCGTTCTGTAGACCCGTCTTTTAAAGAAGACCTGTCATACTCTTAACTGATGGCGTCACAACTATTTGTTCTGTAGGTTAGCCTCAGACGATTGTCGTGATTTCTTACGCGTTATGTGGAAAATCCATGTTATATCTTGTGGTTCGTAGATATTATCCAAAGGTAGATTAATTAATCTCTAGTACAAAAGTAGTATTTTGCAAGTCTCCCAAACGTATTCAAGAATTTCATAGACTATGACTGCATGTTTCTGAACCACCAACCGATTCCTACACGTTGGGAAACACAGTTACTGGCTACGTTTCACTATCATAAATATTCTGAGGATATAAATAAGGTGGTTTTAGAATTCGATGTGAAAGGCTATCAAGAAAAGCTAGACAAAATTTCAATATAAGTTGAAACAGATTTACAAACTATTCAGAACAATTACTTTTCACTAGTGAAAGGAATAGAAAAATTAGAAAATCCTTCGTTGTCGTTAGTAAAATTAGTGCAATAGCGAACGCTATTCACGCTCAGCTATGCGCTGTAAAAGAGGCAAATTATTTTTTAAAAATTATTGTGTTTTGGAAAAGCATGAAAGTGTTGCAGACCAAGATTCACATTTTAGCATATTAACACAAATTTGCGAAGGTGTCTATATATATACATTAATTAGTTTCAAAGATTATTTGTACTACGCCAATATTACATTATTAGATGTAGAACAGTCGTCTGCTGCATATACAAACATTGTTTCCCCGTGGTGGTATCGATTCGCTGAAAAAATTGTGGAAACATACCTTATGCTTTAAATATTTATCAGATCCTATCCAATTTTTGAATTTATGGAATTTTATTTTATTTTATGTACCTATCACCAAACGCACGCTAATAGTGCCCAGCTCAATTTCGTTGCTTTAGTTATTATGTTTCCCTGATATGTCGTACCTTCTATTTCTTCTATTATTTCTTTAATGCTTTTGAAAAAGAATTTGGATAAAGGTATTGACGCGTACTACATTCTAGATTTAGAGCTATATTTTTTATGATTCTCAAGATAGAAACGTTGTTGGAATTTTCCAAACTAACTAACTGAATGAAATTCAATATAATTTTTTGTTCGTATTATATGAACGTATTGCAAAGTTAAAATTACCTGAGTATAGTGCAGATTTAATACCTCTAACATATTTATCGTACATAATAATCAATTATTCTATTTAAGAGCAAACTACATACATAACCACAAAGAACTTTATGTTCAGGTCTTAAATTTGTAAGTACCCTTCACTTATTATGTTCTCCTGAGCTTTTTAAAATCGATTAACGACCATAAAATGCTAACAAGTATCTCTTCCGCGGATACACTTAAAGAGTAAACTATATACAAGTACACTTACGAGTTGACTTAACAACCTTTGCTCTTAATAACTGACCTTGGTTTGATCACGATTCCTCGAAATGCACAAAGGAAACAGTGCACTTGAGTGGGAATACCGAACAACGATTAAAACAGAAGAAAGAATGGAAGACAAACAATATTTAATCGTTTTGTACAAAGGCGATCGATTATGTATGCACATGTGTGTTGAAAATCGTAGAAAAGTATAAATTCTAGATGTGAAACAATGCGCGGTTACAGGAGAATTGTTTCCTTACAAACATAATAAACAATTCATTGAATTTTGATTGTTTTTTTTGACATGAGAAAGTTTATTTCTCTTTTCATACATGAATCATTCTATTAACAATTATAATAGAAACACTATTGTGTGTTTCAAAAATAAAAAAAATTAGTAACTTCGCCTTTAATATAATACTAATATAATAATAATAATCTTTATTTGTGCAACAGATAATCAATTACAGGACAAAAAATTAAAGTACAGTGCCAAAAAACGAACAAAACGTAAGTATTTACAAAGAAATCATATACAAAAAAGTGTAATAAAATCTAAATAAATAAAAAAATCAATAAACATGGTTTGCAAATAAACTAAATACAAGGGTAGCAGTTTATATTTCGGGAATAGTAAACAAAAAAAAAATATTTTCGAAAATAGTTCCAAAATATTCTCCTTGAAAATCAATGTACTTTTGCATTCATTTAAACCAATCCGAAAAGCAATGCGGCCACTGTGAAGGCGGTATCTCCAAAATATGAGTTTTAAATGCCTCAAATGCCTCTTCCGGCGTAGAAAACCGTTGACCACGAAGTTTATTCTTCATGTGTGGGAACAAAAAGAAATCACAAGGTGTTAGATCAGGGCTGTACGGCGGATGGCTCATCAATTCCCGTAGGAAAACAAATTCCGGGTATTTTGCCGTAGTTTTCCAAGTGAGACACTGTTTAAATATCTGCTGATGATGACAACTTGGTTGTCGAAATACGTACACAGAACACAAAAATTAATGTGGAAAGGGGTTATATATCAAACTTCAGTGATATACTATAACAATAAGCGAATAGAAACAATTGATACACAAACTTCACTGCGTTGGTGCACTGTTCTTTCATGTGGTTATATAGGACTATAAATTGCTCTTTCAAAGAATAAAGAGTGACAGGTTTTGGGAAAAAATGTGGTTAATTGTAATAATGCATTAACTTGACGAATTCATTTTTTAGTTTAGATAATAAATAGAACTTTGCTACAGATCCAATTAATTGAGATAAGTTTGTTACAATGGCAAATTAAAGATAATTATGGTGACATGGTAGTTCCAAATATTTTATTTTATTCATACTTCCATTCCAAGGATATTCTTAAAAATTGCTACACAGTCTTTTTAAAAAACTAAATGTTATGAGAAGCGTAAATTACAATTTTCCTATGCAGAAATTCAGTTAAAATTATACTTTCGTCCGGAAACGATTGCGGAAATTGAAGAGTGGTCGTACGGGAGAAACCAGAACCCAGTCTAAAAAAGAGTCGTCACCCAAAAGTATGGCCACTTTTTGTTGTCGAAAAGTTTGGAAATAGAACAGCTTCTGCGATTTGGCTTTAGAAGTTGTAGATGTGAATGGACCATTAGAAGACATCGCACTGCTAGATTGTCTCGTAAGATTGTTACGGGCTCACCATTTCAACGAAATGGTGAACCCGTGTCCGAAATTACATGAAATGATGAGAATTGAAGCAGGATACTGTTTTCAAATGAGTCAAGTTTTTATCACACTGGATCAGATGAACGTTGACGAGTATGGATAAGATTTGGTGAAAGAACATTACAGTTTACATTGACTAGCGACTTCCACTTGGCAGTGGGTCTATTATGGTTTGGGCGGGAATCTCTTCACGAGCATTCACACAGTTGGTATATTGTTTGATACATTGGAGGTTCTAGAAGAACGTGTTGTCTCTCGTGATCATTACGGACGAGCATTGCATTTTCATGGAAGATAATGCTAGATTTCACATAAATGCTAGACCCCACAGAGAGAGTTGTCAGTGAATGTCCTGATGATGACCAGCCCTTAGCCCACATATAAATTGCGCTGATCATGTCTGGGATGAGTTGGGACGACGTATTCGAAGACATACACCAGATCCGAAAACTCCCCAGGAGCTGACACAGTTGCTAGTGCAAAAGTGAAATGATATCGGCCTGAATTTCATCATCAATTGAAATGAAATCATGCCTCGTCAAATTCAAGCGGTCATTGACGCAAGAACAGAAATGCACTTTAATAGTGACAAGTTTTTCATTGTTTTACTTTCATGTTGGTCCTAATACCAAAAAGTCGAGCTTCGTTAAAAATGTAAATTTGTTACTTTTTCAGAATAAATTATAAAAACTAAAAAATACGCTTTCTGATTCGGTATTGAAAATTAAATTTACCTTACGAAGTACGGTACACTAATTTACTATTTACTTACATACGTAACTAGACATTCTAAAAAAGAACATCACAATTTCAACGCAACCTCCATTTTTTGCTTACTATAGTATAAATGTAATGATAAAGAATGAAACTTTTGGATGGTAACTAATTAAAAATAAATACATATTGTAGAAGCTACTACTTTAAAAACAATCATACAAAATATAAAAGTATCGACAATAGCAAATAATTATTTTAATAATTTACCAGCAAAATCCTTGACAAAATACTAGGATGTCCATTAAATAAAACACAACGTAATCAACTGTAAAATATAATCGACTATTTCAGCGTTATCCAGAGAACAGGATTTCTCGATAGCGAAGATGGAACTGTCGCAATCGTGGAGTATAATCATTAAGCGTAACCAGTGAAAAGCCCGTAGGTGAAGAATAAATGGTAAATACGACAATATGGCCGACGGCGTCGTGACGCCTCTGTAGACGCCTCCAGTTTCAAACTCGATAATATGTTCATTTACATTTGATAACACGGCAACAGTACGATAAAAATAGCTACACAGATGAGGCGTAAGTTGCACTACTACACACTCACCACTGAACTGTTGGACGACAAAGTACTTTTGAAAAAGCTCATTGAAAGGAAACGGACGTATCCATACAATACTTCGATAAGTGTATTTTAGGTAGTTTAGGTTCTATTTTTTGTCCGGTTTTATTCAAACAAAATGAAAGTGATACCAGCATGGGATAATACTCTAAAATACATTATATATTATACAATATATACTTCCTGTCTAGACCTACACATGATTTTCGTAGAACGTGCAAGGTAAAACTCGTTACGCATTTTCTTTTAAAACCTAAATAACATATGCTTTCATTTATAGCAGTTTAGATTGAGCTTTGTTAAGGACCACGTGCAAGCTTCTTTTTTGTTTTTAACATTTAAACTTCCTTCAAGTTAAAATATTAATTTAAACCAAATTTGAATATTTTGAGATTTCAAACAAAAAAGTTGTACATTACAAATATTAATAAGAATAAATAGTTTATGTAGATTACTAATACGAGGGTAGCCGTTTATATTTTACAAATAGCAAACAAAAAAAAATTTTATTATCGAAAATGGTTTTATTGCTTTTCAAAATATTTTCCTTGAAAATCAATGCACTTTTGCATTCGTTTAAACCAATCCGAAAAGCATTGCTGCCACTGTGAAGGCGGTATCTCCAAAATATGAGTTTTGAATGCCTCACCAGCCTCTTACGACGTAGAAAACCGTTGACCACGAAGTTTATTCTTCACGTGTGGGAACAAAAATCACAGGGAGCTAGTACAGGGCTGTACGGCGATGGCTCATCAATTCAATGTTTTGCCCGGTCAAATATTCTATTGTTTGAACCGACCTGTGAGAGCTCGTATTGTCATGGTGGAGAATGATCTGTCGTTTTCGGTTTCTTTTCCTTGTTTCTTCAAAAACTTTTGGCAATGATATCATTTGTTGTTTATTGTCATTTCTGTCAGCTACTATTATATAAATTAAAATGCTCTGTTACGTACTAACGGAAGCCGAAAAGATTGCAAGATTGCAAGAAGGATGTAATACTCTTGATCTACCCACAGATTTTACTATTAAAAAACCACTATAATTTTAATTTAAAAAAGAACTAGCTGCAAACAAATTCAGTACAAAGAGTTGGAGGTTCTGCTCGTCCAAAAACTTGAACTGTGGAAGAAGGCACTGTTCTAGTGGAATATATTACCCTATATCCCTTCCATAACGGGATTAAAGTTTTAAAAGAGACATTACGTGTGAGAAACTGATGATTTTAGACAAAAAAGAAGATGGCTACCCTAGTAGCAATTGCTAACGTAATGCTCGATTGCAGCGTCGTCTTCAAATCTCCTCCCAATGCTTCCTTCAGTGAGCCGAACGTATGGTAGTCACTTGAGGACAAGTTTGAACTATAAGGTGGGTGTACAAGAGTTAGCTAGTGTAATTTAAAAAGTTTTCACGAGTTATTATTCTGTATCCAGCCGCGTTATCATACAGAAGTAGGATATTACGAATCTGTTGCCGGCATCGTTTGTTTCGATATCGTCCCCCATCTGGCGGTAGTAGGCCGCATTCACCATCCGTCGGTCATCTTGGAAGTCAATTAGCAATACACCTTTCAAGTCGTAAAACACAGTTGTCGGAACTTACTCGGCTGGCAGTCGAAGCTTTGCCTTGATCGGTGCCTCCTCTCCAACTTTCCTCCACTCCGCACTCATCCGCTTGTTCTCTGGATCCATCCCTTCTTCTTTAAAGGGACTCAAAAGTCGTTGTCAGATATCTTTCTACACATTCTTATGTGCCTCAGTGAGAGGAGGAGGAACACATCATACAGATACTTGCTGTATCCAAATGTGTCCGATACAATAGAATGAATACTTCCAACACTTATAGCCACCACTTGGGCTTTACTCACGAACTGAGCTTGGAATCTCTTTAAAACTTCACTCGCTTTCACTGGAGAGAACACCAATAATAATGCATAGTTCTGTTCACCTATAGCGATACTGAAATGGTGGACGTAAGTGTGAGAGCCATGTGCATTGCCATCCTCTCTTCATTCTTCCGTCACCGATGCCTCGACATGCTGCGTTGCTTACGCTGCTACGCGAGTTAGAAGAACAAAGTTTCTGGATTATATTTGGATGTTCTTCGTATCTGCAGGACAATTTTTTAGAACACGCATTTAGTCCAGCCATGGTTGGGTGGTCACTATCAATGTTCTGTTTCAGTCCGCAAAAAGCCCAGATCTGAATCCAACCGAAAATGTTTGGAGATGTATGGTGAAAAAATGCATTTTCACGAATTTCAGAACAAAAGATGAACTTATGGCAGCAGTTATAAATAAATGGAATGCACATCGGCAACTTAGTTTTTATAATATAGTAACAACATTTATGCCATGAAGGCGTAAATTGAGGTAACCGTTTTTGCTGTGAAAATTGTAGTCAGAAACTCTCAACATAGTATTTCACTGTTCAAAATTTTTTTTTAAATTTATACTTATTTGCAGTTTGTTTAAATAAAATACACAAAATAGTCTGTCACAAAACTATTATAATATTGTTGAATAACGGTTTTGATGCAAAACACAAACAATTATAATAATATCACTTCATTATGTATATTCTTTATGCAAAGTTTTGGTTCCTCTGTATCACATTGCATAATTAAAATATGCAAAAATTCTTAAATGTCAACGATTCATGTTACCTCAAGAGTATAATAAAACCGTCATTAGTGTTAGATAATTTATTACATAATTTGTACATACATACATACATTAAATTTTCTGCCGGAATACTTTAAAGGTTAATTTAAGAATAAGAAAATGTAAATGTTGTTGAACTGTTTAGAAAAAGTCAAAGGAAGGAATCTAACATTTTTTAACATTGGACAGACGATTATTTTCGAAAAAAATCCTATATATACTACCTACTGGTAACGATTATTGCAAAATCATGAAAAAAATTCCGTCGACTCTAAAATAAAAAGTCGTTCGCCTTTAATTGTATGCATGCACACGCATATATGAAAATATATACACAGTCTGTCGCAGAGAAAACTGAACTTTTTTAAAATAGTAATTCTTAGTAACGTCATCTTGATGAAACAAGTGTATGGTGATGCGTATTTATCACGCACGAGTGTGTGTGAGTAGCATAAACGATTTAAAAACAGTCGTACGGACATAAATGACGACGAACATCCTGGTGCAAAAAAATCTGTGGTTACGGAAAATACTATCGAACTTGTGTGTGAATTTATCAGAAATGAAACGAAATCCTCATTTCGATACGTGGGAATGAAATTAAATGTCTCCAAAGATTCAATTCATCGCATTTTGACACAGCATTTGCGATTGAGAAAGAATTCTGCAAAGTTTGTACCACACAAGTTAACTGAATTCAACGTTGTACAGACTTGATTAAAGACTCAGAAAGGACGAAAACTTCAGGTACTCTATTGTAACTGACGATGAGATGTGGTGTTTTCAATATGATCCAGAGACCAAGCGTCAAAGCTCTGAATGAGCGCCTCCAAGTGAAGAAAAACCGAATCAAGCAAAAACGGTCGCATTTGGCTGAGAAGAAAGTGTTGTTTCATCAAGACAATGCACTAGCTCACAAATCAGTTATTGCAATGGCCAAAATTACTGAAATAAAGTGGAGTTGCTACCTCATGCACTCTATTCGCCAGATTTAGCCCCCTTGGATTATTTTCCGTTCCCAAACTTGAAAAAATGGCTCAGTAGTCAAGGATTTTCCAACGACGAAGAAGTGATGTCGGCAGTTTATGGCTATTTTGAGGAGCAACACAGTTCTTATTATAAAAAAGGGATCGAACTTATTGAACATCACTGAGAAAAGTGTATAGAGCTGAAAGGAGATTATGTTGAAAAATAAATAAATTTCTTTCCAAAATTTTTGTGTTTTCTTTGTTGGGTCGGGTACTTCTGGGACCACCCTTGTATAGCGGTTATTAGAAGACAGAGCAACGGGAAATGGGAAGTGCTCTGTAGAATTTAGTACTCGCGGCAAATCACATATCAAATTCACACTAGCTTTTTCAAGGGGCACTTCTGAGAACACCCTCATACTGTTAGATGTTGTTTATAAGAGACAAGGTAATATTTCGTCACATTTCTAATTGTAAAAATTTAAAACATCATCAAAATATGTTATACACAGAAAACCCTTTTCATTGAAACGGAATTAGAGGAAACTTGATCATCTATCTACTTTTAATTAGAAAAGATGTTTTGTTTTCTATAAAAATTAGTATATGTACATCATGGGTAACTCAAAAGTTGAAATTTGTTGGCCATTGTATTCAGATACATACTGAGCAAAGTTTGAAAAAATATTTAATTAATTATGATATTTGACTTGTAAATTTTACAGAAATAATTGGTTCGCAAATATTTAAACAAAGTCTGCATATGCATCGCTATAAAGGTTTTTTTGTATTTTACGATGCTGAGTAAAAAATAACATACTACATATGGTTCAATTGTCATTTTAACTATGATATTCTAAATCGTTCTTCTTTTACCGATGAAGTATGATGTCACTTCTCTGGATATGTAAACAGTCGAAATTATTCAATTTAGACATATTAGCAACGAGAGTTTATAAACAGGTAAATTTCGATCCTTGCTTACCTTCATATAATTATTACAAAACAACTTTATACCAATTTTTTAACTCTTTTTTAAGTCATTAATAAACTAACAATAATTTAAATAGGAACAATTACATGTTCCAAGTATATGTACAAATTTTATATAATTATTTGTGTTGACAACAGGTTTTATTTTGTATTTCAAACTATGTACAGAGATATTTTACATTTGTAAAGAATTCATATTCATGAATTACTTCTATTAAGTTAGTACTTAGTTACAATAATTTTTAAACATATCTTTAGTTTACTTACACTTGAAGTTTGAGTTCGACACATACCATATACAGTGTGTTTTAAAACAATTGTTTTTGTTAATTCCAAATATCAGTTAATAAATTAATTTCTTTTATAATAAACAAAATCAAAGATAAGAATTATTCGTATATTGCGAGCATTATTATTATTGTATTTACTCTAATACGAGGATAGTTTGACAAGTAGTGGGAATGACAAATAGGTGGCGCTCTAATTGGTGAAACAAATGCACTGTAATTTAGGTTGCCTATTTATATGTTTCCATTCCGATATTTAGATAAATCGGCTGATTAGTTTATTTTTGACAGCTGCTTGAAAAAGAAGTAACACGTCGTTTTGTTAAAATGTAGTATCGTGCGGTGATTAAATACTTCGTAATTAAGGGTATGAAAGCTACCGAAATAAAAGATGAGTTACGGGAAACATTAGGTGAATCTGCTCCATCATCCGCCACAATAAGTAGATGGGTAAATGAATTTAAACGTGGTAGAACAAGCTGTGTTGATGAAGCGCGCTTTGGAGCACCCAAAATCGTGACTTCTAAGGAAATGACTATAAAAATCCATAATATTATTACGCAAGATCGACGACTCAAAGTGAGAGAGATAGCAGACATGGTAAACATTTCAACAGAACGCGTACACCACATTGTAACGAAAGAATTGGGCCTTTTCAAGCTTCCGGCAAGATGAGTGCTGCGATTGTTTACGACTGATCAAGAGTTCATTCGTTTGCGCATTTCCAATGAATGTTTGTACCTTTATAAGCGGAAACCGGTTGATTTTTGTAGGCGATTTGTTACTTGCGATGAAACTTGGATACACTACAGTACACCCGAAACTAAACAACAGTCGAAACAATGGTTGGAACGTGGTTCTGCACCTCCAAAGATAGCGAAAACCACTTTATCGGCAAACAATTTTTTGGGATTCAAAGGGCATTTTGCTCATTGATTACCTTCAGAGAGGTGCCACACTAAACGGACAATATTATGTTCCTTCGCATACCAGCACAGTTGCGATGTCCAAAATCCACGAGTTGCATTTCCAATTAGTACCGCATACACCTTATTCGCCGGATCTAGCCCCTTACGACTTCCACTTTTTTCCAAAATTGGAAACGGCACTAGATGGAAAGAAATTTTCGTCTGACGACGAGCTTATCTTCGTAAATGAGTATTTTGCAAGCCTTCCGGAATCGCATTTTAGAGATGGCATAAGGGCATTAGAGCACCGTTGGAATAAATGTATTGCTCTTTTAGGAGAATATATTGAAAAATAAAAATTATTTTGTATTTAAAATATTCGTTTTTCTTTTCCGTTCTCACTACTTGTCAAACTATCCTCGTACAAATCGTTTTTGTGCTACTATGTTCCGATTTTATAAGCTCCGACAGTCAAAGTTTTGTCTACATGGTGTAAAGACTATCTTAAATGAACTCAGCAGATATATTTTCGTGTATATTGTTAACCTTTACATAATTAGTAACTGTACGTTTACTTATATTTATTTAATTCACTTATTATACAAATTAACTGCATTATTATCTTTATTTGGATTTAAGTTATATGTGCATATCTAAACTGTCACATATGTTCAATTAAACCGCTAAAAGCGTCTTTCGCCCGTCGCGTTTCAGTATGTCAGCACAATACATGTTGGCAGATATAACTACATGAATATGTGGGGGTTGCAAGTATGAACAATAATTCAACGCAAGACATATAGCTAATACCACAGACTTCTAGAGCATCGGGAGTCTCGTCGGCTGCATTGCGGTACTCTCCGTCCTTACGTTCGTGTTCCAATAGGCCTAGAGTTATCTAAGCGAAGATACACATATGCGCAGTGAAAAAGAGTCGATCCCAGCTAAAGTTAGAAGTATAAGTAAATAGTATACTATATACTAAATAACCTATCACAAAATGCAACTCGTGTAGTCTTGCAAAATTGGTTTGTCGATAAACCGCATCCCACTATAATTGGACTAGTATAAAGTGCATAAAAACATAAAAAGCGTTCTTCCAAACAAAAATAGTAAGTATGTATAGTACAGGCCACGATTACTAAGTTGATATAAGTTGCCAAAGAATTTTAAAGCTTTCTTTTCATGTAAATATTTTTCTTTTATTTTAATATGTGCACTAAAGTTTTACAAGACTGTTTCTTAGAACTCTAGATTCTTCTACAAAGTAACTAATACATTACTTTATTCTCTACAAATAAAACAATTATGCTTACGAAATTGATGGTCGACCCAATTAGCGTATAAGTTATTAAAACCAAAGAAATGTAACAATGTAATTTTTTGGTAAATTCAAAATTAATATTCCTAGTATTGCACTGCGTAATTTAGAATTGGTAGAAACAATAGAACATGAAATTCCAATGATCGCGGTAGAAGAACTACATATATTTAAAAACACGAAAAGAATTAAGTTATGTATAAAACATAACTGTGGTTACTTTCAAAATATATTATTATGTGTAATAAAATAACGTTTTAATTCGCACGCATTTATAATTAAATTACGATTTGTTATAAATGCCTGCTCTTAATAAAGAAAATTTAGTAAAATATACATAAAATGCCTTCGTTATGTTTATATTATGAATTCAATTCAGCTGGCACGCCAATGATTTCTGCAAATTGCTGATATTCTAGAATTATATACACAATTATTTACGAATATTCGGTGCGTTCATATAATAAAGACCAGACTCGAGTGTAACTTTGTTACCTTTGTAAATATTGGAAAACTACAATATACTGCTTTGTCTTTGTTTTAGAGAGAATTCACCTTATTTTTTAATTAAAAAAATACTGTAATATGTCTGGCTTGTTATTGTTTTCATAAATTGATTCGTTCTTTTTCTAATAGGAATGTAGTCGTAAAATTGTAAACTTTTATTTTTCATTGTTTCGGTGATATTAAAACAATAAAACAATAATCCAAGGAACACTATAGAAATTGTTCAAACAATTTTTTCTTTCAGATTTATATTTTCTTTTTAAATTATTTAAAAATTTTTGGATTATTCATTATTCAGATGTCTTTATGCTTATGGTTTCAATAATTTTTAATACAAATCTTTCAATACGTATTATTACATAAAATTACTACGACACAAAGCACATTATAAAAGCATTGCAAAAGCTGTGTAACCGATTGTTAAACGTTGTTTTAAGTTATACTGCAGCCGGTTTTCTGAATTCGTTACTACTAAACAGTGACAATATAAACGGCTCGCATAGTACCTTTTTTTTAAAATAGAGTACTGGACAATTTTATACAACTTTGCCCATAAATTAGTCAGCGTTTGGAGTTAATAGCTTCTATGCTAGAACATAATTTACCACATCTAATGACCGTATTCATCTTAAAATATCTATTTTAAAGATGCTTTATGGACCAGACACTCCACTCCATACGTTACCAAAGAGATGATGTCAGGAAGATGGTTGAATGCAAGTTATAGCACTATTCTGTAAAAAAAAACATTTTCGAGGGAGCAAGATCTGTTTTCTTTAGGTATCCCATGCTTTATCCGAAGAGCAGATATAACGTGCTTCATGGCACCGCGAGATGTGGAAACGTACAGATGGCACCAGACATGACGACCGTTTTCGGTCGTGGCAGTCACAGTGTTGCCCCAGGTGGAGATAAGCGATCCCGTGCAGGCTATGCAGGATATGGGGTACGGGTTGTCGGAGTGCTGTATGAAACTCTGGAACAGTAAAGATGTTGCCGGGAAAGGGTTGACGGCCCTATACAATAGGTTAAAACCACATACACGAGCGCACTAATATACACATCTCACACTATCACAAACATATCGCTATCTAGCGAGGTACGTTGACAAGAAGTGAACAAACCGATAAGCATATTAACCCATTAGCGACCATAATCCCTATTTGGGGATGTAGATAATTCATAAAATAAAAGTATTTTTCTTATTAGTTCTTCTTTACACGCAACCGCCCATGATTCCCATTTGGGACTTATTGAAAAATATAAAATATTTTCAAAATGAAACATAATTTGAACATAATTACATTATTACAGACTTTTTTGAGTATTTATATATCCTTTTCAGAAAAGATTTTCAAAAAAGAAATTGGGTGTTAATGGGTTAAGTAAGATTAATAAGTAGCTAAATTTACAAATACATACTAAAGTTACGTTCCGGTTTATAAAATTCCCATTCCCATAAAATTATTTCTATTGGCGTTTTTTACGTGGTCGCCTAGGAAGATTTCTTGAAAAAATATAATAGTGGGGTACACATTTTTCCACTCCTAAATACCAACTCTGATATTCTTGGTTGACTATGTTCAACAATGCCGTAAAGAGCGATCTCTTAACGATTACTTCCTTCATTTATTAATCAGGGCAGGGCATATTCATTTATATCCTTAAAAAACATATCGTTAAGCGAAACCTATGCGATATATTTATAATAGTATCAATCGTATGAATAGATTTATTAAAGTGTCTAAATAGATGTGTATGTGTATAGTTGAAAGAGATAGTAAAGCCGTTATGTACGAGGTATGGTAATTAAATAACGAGACTGTGCTCCTTCCATCAGGCAGCTGCATCGGGCGAGGCAGTAAATGGAATATCTTTGACATTGATGCTTCCCAAGCAGCAACCCGTAGTTTCGTCTCTCTGTCTACTTTAGTTTACTTTCGAGCTTCAACTTTAGAGGACAGTCTTACTTAGTAGTGCCATAATAATGGTTGACATAAAAATCGGCAAGTCGAAATTGAAAGCAATACTGATCTCTTTTTTCGATGCCGAGGATGTTATCATGACTGACTAGCTGCCTGATGATTAAACAATTAATCAGTAAAACTACAAAGAAGTCCTAATCAAGCTGAGGTAAAGAGTAAGGAAAGAAAGACCGGATTTGTGGAAGAACTGGTGGAATCCGCACCAGGACAACGCGCCAGCTCAGAATACCCTACCCGTGAAGCAGTTTTTAGCAGACAAGCGCATTGCTGTGCTTGAATATCCTCCGTATTCGTCAGATTTAGCACCATGTGACACACCTCGTATTTTTGTGCAATACTATTATAGCGATGCCAATTAATTATTTGAACATTCTTCGATATGCAATTTTCAATGTTATTTTAACATAACTGCGGTAATAGCGACGGTGCAATGGATATTGAAGAACATTAACTCGTCCTCGCTACTGTAAGTGCATAAAGAATTGATGTTGAGCAATAAGTAAATTCTAAAATAAGGTTCATGCGTACACTATCGGCAACACCGGCTATATTCTCGGTTGAGTAGACTGGACGAACACGAGGATAGAGTGTGTTATCAATTAACATGCCAATTTTTCAAACTTTCTTCACGAATTTACGTATATAAGGCGCGGTTGGTACATTATTTCGAACGACACTTCTTTTTAAACTTCGCGCGCTGTTTCGGCAACGTAACATAAACTTTGGAAGTAAGTAACATTATTCAAGCATAAAGCGATCCATTTCGTATCGCGGAGATATAATACTAGGTTGCTGTCACTTTTTGTGCGCGAAATATCTGTCGGTGTCAAAATATTTGGTTTAAAAAGAAACCAACAGATGGCTCACCCTATGTACCATATATACATATATATAATATTTAGTGTATATTTAGTGTAATTTTTATATTGTTTTTGGTACTTTATGTATCGTATTACTTATTTTTCTTTTTTCTCTTAACGCATATTTTACTTATATGCCCTGGCAATGAATTTTACTGTTAGTTGAATAAATTGAAAAAATCTTTTTTAAACAAAATTTGAATATTGAAAGAACCCACAAGCTTTTGATTTTTTTGCATTTTTCTTCATGGCATATATCGTTTTTGAAGCGACCACTTCTGACAGATCAAAAATACACGCACGGGGAATCAAATAATATTTGTAATTTAATTAAAAAAAGTTTAGATTTGTTCATAGATTCGGCTGACTTTTCATTGTATTAGACATGTATACGGACTTATTTGATAAGCGTATACTAATTTTGTTAATACAATCTGAGCCATGGATTAAACAGCTAATAAGGACTTTCTGGATGTTTTCTTATAACAAAAGATTACTTATACACATATATATTTGATTAATAAGTAATTGCAGGACGTGGTTTTTGACATGACAGATGCATTTTATTATATTTTTTTATGTGATGTATTATGCGCTTATATTACCATTGAACTAACGCAGTTTTGATATATGTACATATGTATACACACATACACATGTTGTTACATGTTGTATTGATTATTTTATTATACTTTTACCGTGTAAACCAGTTTGATGAATATAACCTGATAATCGCATTCTCGTAAATATCCAATAAGAATAACAGAACACAGCTTATTCTTGAACACAGAAAATATTGTTCTCATTATATTTTTCGGCTTCTCAAGGGCATAGACACAAACAAGAAATCCTGTGGATAACCTTGTGACGATATTATAAAATCGTTTTGTTGGAATGCCTTTGTACCTGGCAATTCCTGGCGAATAATTATTATCCTTTTCACTATATCTGATACAATATTGTTATTGTGTTATTTAGAATAATTCCTAAATATTTGGGTAATTCAAATAACGCGTCGAATATACTATTACTTCATTGGTTGAAAATAGGAAAAGTGCTAGCAACCTATTGAACAAGAAATTAATTTGGAAATAGTAGTGAAGTTGATGAAAATTATTATTTTCTGCTATGCCATCGTTAATTAAAATCAGAAATTAATTAAAAAGTAAAGAGCTTGATTATATGTTTACATATAATTATTACCTTCAAGATAACTTGACTGCGGGTTTTAAAAATATTAGATTTGTATCCATAACACGATTTATGGTATGTTAAAGGACTCGAAGTTATAGTCCCTGGTGGCCGAATTGGTAAGGCAGCCGTCTAGCAAACGGTAGATACAAGTTCGAGTCCTTCTCCCGCACAGAAACTTTTAATTCATTTCTGTTATTTCAATTAACGATGGCATAGCAGAAAATAATAATTTTCATTAATATCCCATCGTAAAGAACTTAATTATACATATATTAATATAAAATTATTAAAATAAATAGTAAAGTCTTTCTGCTCTTGCGATTTGCATTCATAGTAGTATTTTGTTCAATTGAATTTTCCAGCTTTAAACATATTCGAATCTCCATCTGTAACCAACATAACAACTTGTGTTGCCGATATACTGAACTTCCCAAAGGTATGTTTTATAGTTTCTACTATACTTTCCGTATTTGTCTTCTGTTATATTCTACGACGTAAAAGAATAGTCAAAGAAATCTTTTTAAAGTGCGCACTAACACATTTAAAATACTATTCTCTCTTGCATCTATTGTTTCATCTACCGTCAGACATAATTTTTGATCTTTTAACTCTGCTTTTATTTGATCTGTAATCGTGTTTTTCACACGAGGAAAATTATACTGTAATTGACCTCTTAATGGCAATATCCATTCCGGAACGTATTTCACCCAAAAGTTTCGAAATTCTTCATTGTCTACAATATTTTGTGAAATGTTACACACACTTAACATAAAAATAAAATCATATAGAAATTTATATGGTACATCACGTTGCGCATTTAACCGGTATATTTTGCTATTAACATGTCTTTCACACACAAATACTGTACGGTGAAATGCTGATATTACAAGCAATACATTTAATAATAGTGCCAGTGTATTCTAATGCCGAAAATCGGCTAAGAAATCTAATAACACTCGTCGAACATAATAAAGAATGTCGTCGATTCGCTGTCATCAATCTAATCCGGCATTCATACACATACCATACGCATATGGATCTCGACTTCGGGTATATTCGACCGCTTTCGAAATATATCATCACCACAAATGAGTGGCAGACTCGTTTCTGCAGAATTAGTAATGACAGCAATAACATTCAAAAAATTGTAAATAATATTTGGCCGAAACTCTGTGGTAAATCCGAAGATTAAAAGTTATAAACCTGACCTAAAGCTACTTTACCTATTCTGCTCTCCCGAGCAAATAAGACTTAAATTTCAGTTAAGTGTGTTGTTATTGGCAGTGAGTTCTTAAATTAGCAAATGAATCTCGATAAAAATGAATATTGAATTTTGAAAGCATTATAAAATATTTGATTGCGTTGATTAGTTATTTTGCATAGGAAAACGTTTTTGTTAACTTAATTTTCTAAACATTTCAAATTAAAATCATTAAAAGTAAATAATATGAAAGTAAATTAGCATATACTCAATGACATAATTTGCACGCACTTTTGATTATTAATAATTTGGTGCTTTGTAAATGTGTAAGTTAATTTGTTTGTGTCAATAGTGGCGATATTAAACTTTATCAATAGCTTGAATCGAGGGTAATTCCTGAACATATCATAGAGAGGTTATCGGTTGATAACCTTTTAGAAATGTTATTACAAGTCTTTTGAAGGAAATTCATGTTAATCGACCATAATTATATTTTTAAATTTGTGTTAAAAATTATATTTTCTCAGGATTGTTATTACATACGCAATCGTAAATATTCTGTTACGGAAAAGCAATAAATGACTATTAGAGTGACGTAATAATATATATGCTAATATACAAGTTGCTATAAAAGTCTACGAACAACTTCTTTTATAGAATTGTTTAAATTTATAATAAAAGAATCAGGAAATTGAATTAAATATTAGTTGAATTTGATGGAGCCTGTGGTTGATTAACTTAATCACTAAGGTTGATATATAACCCCTTTCCACATTAACTTTTGTAATTCTGTAAACGCATTTCGCAGTGTACATCTTGGTTCTGAGCGGTGTACACTACGAGTCATATTTATTTGCCCACCCTTAGTTTTAGCCAAAATTATTAAACTATCAAATGTGTACTGAAAATGTATTTATTGTACCAATACAATAGTGTAAAATAAACATAAAATAGTTACATTTTTCTTATATAAAAACTTTATCATTAATTATTATTAAATTTTGCTCTCATAAATGTGCCCACCTTTATTTTTGATAATTGCGGCACATAACCGCGGCATCCTTTCAATTAATTTTTGCAGTGTATCTTCTGTAATTTGTGCCCAGGCTTCTTGAAGTTGTTCCCGCAGTACAGTGGTGGATGATAGAGCACGTTCTCGAACCTTCCGGTCCAATTCTTCCCAAAGGGTTCAGATCAGGGCTTTGAGCTGGCCATACCATTATAGAAATTTGCCCTTGCTTTTCTAGTTGACGCAAGGAATCGCCACACAATTTAGAAGTGTGTTTCGGATCGTTGTGCTGTTGAAATGCAAAGTTTTCGCCAAGAATCCTTAGTCCTGAAGGAACAGCGTTATTTTCTAAAATTTCCTTGTAGCCTTCTTTTCTTAGGATTCCCTCAATTTTGACGAGATCGCCTACAGATCTTCCACAAGAACATCCCCAAATCATTACTGAACCTCCTCCATGTTTTACGGTAGGCGCAATACATTCCGGCAGTACTCTTTCTCCTGCGGATCTTCTTACGAATATTCGCCTTTTTCTACCGAAAAGTTCAAACTTCGATTCGTCTGTCCACAACAAATTATTCCACTGATCAATCGTCCAATTCTTATGTTCTTTAGCCCAATTTAGTCGTTTTATCTTGTTTTGCTTTCGTAGTAGTGGTTTTCGCAGAGCAATTCTTCCGTATAAACCCGCTTGCCTTAACCTTCTCTGTACCGTGGACACACTAATTGGTTTAGCAAGCGCTGTATTCATTTCAGCAGCAATTTCTGGTGCTGTTTTTCGTCTATCGCGTCTACTTATCCGTATTAGATGCCGGTCATCTGCAGATGTCGTCGCTTTGCGTCGTCCAGATCTTCTTTTGTTGGAAAATATACCACTCTCTTCAAATTTTTTAACGTTATAATCAACGGTTCTGCGATTTAATCGTAATTCTTTTGCAATTTCGCGAATACTTTTACCCGTACGATGATAAGCAATAATCATAGCACGCACTTCAACAGATAATTCCTTCGTCTTCGGCATTGCATTAAAATATTCACAATAACTCCCTATTTCACTGTTTTCGCAACAAAAGGTGAACGATGACTGACATAAAATTTATTTTCCTTTTTGAATAACACATCCTAATATTGTAATTAGTTAGTACAATAACACAATATTGGTAATACCTTTCGGAAATGCAGGTAAAACTGTTAATACTGTAGGGATTAGCCTATATAATATTTATGGTATTTTTCCAATTTATGACACCTTTACGATATATCATAAACAATTTTCGTAGAAATTCATATTGAATTACTTCCACTAATAATATTGTTGAATAATTGTAATACAGATTTTTCGAAACACATAAAATTGGGTGAGCAAATAAATATGACCGGTAGTGTAGATCGCGTACGGAGTTTGTTTTTCGCACAGGTTTTTTTCGCCGTGTTTTACCAGGTGAGACACTTTGAAATTGTCTGCTGATGATGACAACTTAGTTGTCGAAATGCGTATACAGAATTACAAAAGTTAATGTTGAAAGGGGTTACATATCAACCTTAGTGATTAAATGGATTAAATATATTTTGTCGCTAATGGCATTTTTAAAATTACTAATGTTAGAATCGTATCTGAAATATTTAATTAATTAATTTGAAAACATGCACATACAGTGCTCCATGTAAGTATTAGTACAGCAGAACTATTCAAATGTAAATGCTGTGCAATTATTTTTAAGGTAAATATTATTGGAGAAAAAAAGACATAAAACCCTCAACATATTAATATTCGTACCATGTATACTGTTACATAGACAATTTTAATTTGCGATTATACATTCGATACATTTGCATATTGTTCTTTGTTATTCTTATCGCCCTCTCGCATCTGTCAGCCGAAGTTTGTAATCATTACGATCGCGTATAGATCTCTCAGATATTTTAATTTTTGTTTCTATAATTAATCAAATTGTATCATTATTGTCATAATTTTGATTGGACGTTATTCCCTGTTGTTTTACAATTAACGGTCATAATAATGAGTCGGTATTTTGCTCTTCCCCGTGTTTGTTTTTTTCTTGAATACGTCACACCTTGAGTTGGTTATTTATTTTTATCGAGTACCATGCTAAGAAGTTCAACTTTGGATTATTGGTATATATTAGGATAGTTACTACAATTCAAGAAAGGTATATGTTGGATAATTTTATGCCGATCGATTTAATGTAATTGATCAGATAAGGCGATAAATCTCAACGCGAGTTTGAAAAATTGTTGGATTAGTATTGGCATTTTATTAAAGGGGCGATCTTAATTTTATTAATTAACCCTCAAAACCAATTTTATATTACATATATTTTTTCCGTTTGATATAGTTTTAAGTTGTCTTTTAAACGCGTATAAAATACCCGATATCCAAACTTAATACTTTTCGAGATGTAGATAATTTAATGTAAATAAACCTATACCTAGGTAAATATTCAAATATTACTAAACACAAGGTAAAGTAGACCGTGCTTGAGCAATTCTGACTATACTTAGTAACAGAAATAATTGTACTCCAGTAAGAAACTGAAAAGATATATATTCAAAAAAAGTACCATTTTATTAACAAAACAATAGAAATCTCATTTAATAAAAACGAATTTTAAAAACAAGTGTATAAATAAGAATGCCTTTAAGATGTTCAAAATGATCCCTCCATTATTTACACACATTTCTAAGTGTTGGTAAATACCATTTTACCCATAAAAATATTTCTGGATGAATTTGTCGAAAGTTAGGGCTCGAAATTGTATATAAACTGTATATACCTAGATTACTACCCTTAGCCAGTTTTTGAGTCTCTTAACATACCATACAATATATTATAGGGCAGACCTAATTATTTTAACGCACGGTTATTTTGATGCTTACAATTACATATAAATGTATAATTAAGCGAAAAAAAAATTAATAGAAAATTTTCTGTATTAGACCAGGACTCAAACCTGTATCTACCGTTTTCTAAGCGCATGCTTTAACCAATTAAGGTTAGGACCGAAAAGGACTCGAATCTACATCTACTGTTCTCTATACGGTTGCTTTAACCAATTAAGACACCAAGCTGTATAGTTACGATTGTTTTAATGTGCCACAAATTACTTATAAGTGTATAACTGTAAAATCCTATATCTCGTTAGGAATATTTATTTATGATAAGTCTTTTAAGAAGAAGTACTTAATGACAGCATCGATTTCAACACTATATCTCGTTGAAAACTTCGAAACACTCTTAATTAAGGAAGTTACAAAATAAACGTGGCAATATGAAATTCAATAGTTATCTGATACGTTAACGACTTTCCGGTACATCACAAAAATAGTCTGAAATTGCGAGGTCTTTTCAAACCATCCTTGCGATACAGAAAGTGAACAATCTAGAAAATAAATGTGTGGTGTGAGATTTTGGTAGGCAAAATTATTGGCACCTACTTTTTCAAAGAAAATTTTAATCAATTGAACTATTCGGAATTGACACAAAACTTTGGTGCTTTATCATCACAGGCTAATGTAATTTTAGACATTTTTTTTCCTACAAGATGGTTTATACATTGCAAAAACTTAATTAAATCTAGACCAGAACATCACTTTCTTGGAAGATGGATTCGATGTTTTGAACCAATACATTGGCTAGCACGCCTACCAGGCCCAGCTATGGACTATTGGATTATATAAAGCAAAAAAAAAAGTGTATGAAAATAATAATTTTGGCGCAATTTAAATATTTTAAATGGAATAATATAGATGGTTATTTTTAGTTAAAATAGAAGGTTCCAATAAATGATTTTACATTAAAATGCATGAGCGATACATAAGCGATCGTTTACGAATAGATCTAACGCAGACATCGCATACCCATAGTTTCCCCATTCCCCTCTGTTTTCCATTGCCTAATAAATCACACCACTCCATATTTTTTAAATGTTCTTTTAATAATAGGAAAATAAACTGAATTTTCCGGTATGTACGTATGTGTTATTAAAAAAAAATACTTTCATGCCGTGTGAATTTTGTGTTTATTGAATTCTGGGAATTTCAATAACTGAGTTGTTATTAAATCAGTACTTGTTTTAATTTAAAAGTTTACACTACCGGCCGTATGTGTTTACCCACGTCTATATTTTCATATTATTCAAAGAAACAATATTATAAAATTTTAATTCAAAATAAACTTAATACATGCATATGCTTCGTATTTATGTATTTAAATACTAAATTATTGACAATGATCATTTTACGACCCAGGTAAAGAGACTAAATAAAGACCTCTCTCTTGGAAATTTCAAACACGATTACATTAGGTCATAAATCAAGTAATGAGGGTATCGCATTTGTACAAAAATTTTTCATTGAACTTTCGAAGTATAAAGAATTCGTGTCGTAGTGTTCGTGTATTATTTTAAAATAAAATTGATATTTTGAACAATTTCGCGTAGAAAATAACTATCGATTCAAATACGTGCACTTATAGTGTTTCATCATAATATTGGGATAATAGACAAATTATGAAATTACTGAACTGAAGCCGCAGAACTGTGGACTATACTATTTAAAAAAAATTAAGAAACTGGTAGCTCAGGCGATGGCGAACAAAAATAAGACCAGCAAAATATCGAGCAACAGTTTGTGATATTAGAAAAAAAATGAAATTGCAGCAGATATAACCTTAATTAGAATAAAACAGAACGTGACAATGGTGAAAAGGCGTTTGCGCAATGAAAAATTGACAGGAAAAGTTGCTGTGCAAAAACCGCTATTGTAGAAGCAAAATCAATAAAATAAAACAGTTAGCTTCTGCACGACAACACAAAGATTGGATGCTGGAAGAGTGGAAAAAATTCTCTGGACTGACTAATCCAAATTCGAAATATTCGGTTCAAAAAGAAGAACGTTTGTCCGAATATCAACGGGAAAACGAGTTCTTGAATCATGCATTGCATCGCATCCTTCACCACGAATGGAAGAGGACGAGTAATAGTTTTTAGGGCTGTTTTGCTGGAACATCTGTAAGCGATTTTATTAAAATAAATGGTATTCTAAGAAAAGAACGGTACAGAGAAAACAATACAGTTTATTCGAATATTTGGAAAATACTTTGTGTTCCAGCAAAGCAATGATCCCAAACACACGTCCATATTGTGTCTGGAATATTTAAAGAAATTAGAACGGGAAGCAATAACAACTATTGCTTCCCCTATTATGAGCAGGCCTCCTCAGAGCCCCGACTTGAATCTTATAGGTCTGTTATAGGATAAGATAAGTGCGAAAATCAGCTCCAAGATCTACGAAAACACTATGGATCCAACAGGATGCAAGGATGAGGAGGATATGATCAAAAATGGAACCGGAAACTTTGATAAATTACTAGATTGTACCAAGCAGTAATAAAAGTCGAAGGTCACATGAAAAATTTAAAGAAATTTAAAATAATTTTTGTTAAAATTGTTTTAAAAAATACATTTTTAAGATTTTAAAACATTTTTTTATAATTATATAATAAAATTTGACTTTTATTGTATTGCACTTGTGTTTCTATTCTCTAAAGTTGGTAAAAACTCATGGCCGCTAGTGTATATCGCAATATTCAATGCATCGTATTCAATGGATGTATTAAACTTTTGTATCTGGCTGTATATATTAGCTTAACGTGTACATTAAATTTTTACACCGCAAAAACCTTCGAATACAATGAAATATAATTCAATAGTTCATTGAATTTAAACAAAAATTATCAAATATGGCAATTTAAATTTTCATCGACTAGAGTAAGTAAATTTGAAAATTCAATTTTTTTGATAAAATTACACATTAATTACTTACACATTTTAATCATATCCGAACATAAAAAAGGTTCACTTCACAAAATTTATTAGAATTCACTGGTAAAATTAAACGTCTAAAGAACAGAAATCAAACAGGTACTTAGAAACAAGCGTTCAGAGTATAAATCTCAACAACCAACTATTAAAAACTGATAAAAGTTCAGTCAAGTTTGTGAAAAAAAGATATACTAAAGAAAGCTACAATCTTGATGGTATTTATTGAAAGATGGATATTTTTTGTAACGTATACGCGGTATAACCTTAGAACGATTTTAACTGGCATTAACTTTCTTGTAAATACGTATTAATGTTTCTGTTTTAATATACGAATATTTTATGTGATTAGGAAAGTTCAAAATGTAAAATATCAAGGAAGTGTCAATTTATGCATAATTAAATTAATAACAGCTGTATACACATATCTTTCATATTACGTGATTAATATTAGTATATGTACGTAATAATAAATTTAAACCAAAACTACATTCTTAAAAGATAAATTTTGCATGACAATGATTCATTTCCTCTAACTTTAACTATAAAATTGCATTCCTCGTAGTTTTGTGTAAATAAGTGTTTAACAAAAACCGTACAACTAAATATATTATTAACGGTGTTTTAAATTAGATTTATTAAATTTGTAGTTATGAGAAAGTACTTTTTGGAATCTAATAAGCAAAGATAAGTGTTTAAAAAAGTAAATAAATACTTCTCTACCAGATACATAAAAATCAAGCGAAAACATGAAAGTACATTTATTTAAGATGGTATAACTTACCGCCATAATATAAACCAATTAGAAAACTTTCTGGCTATGATTACAGTTTTGTTTACATATTTTAAAAACTTCCGACAACGAATCGAAAGATTCGAATGCAATTTTCTTGTAACACAGAATAATATCGCCTACAAAAATTATAAAAGATAATTTCCCGAACCCCATTCATTAAATTCTTATCGGAACTGTCTGATAAACAGCGGGTGAGACGAATTTTTTAAATAACATATGTAACAAGCGTCAGTTTGACAGATTAACGCCCACATGCCGCTAACTATTTGAAAATGTCAAAAGTTTACCGAAAGTATTCGCTTTCGTGGAAGAAGACGTCGCTTGATTTTGACTAAACATTTAAATGAGACTTTGGCAAAGTTGTTAACGAGAAAGAGCGTGCAAAGGACTTACCAGTTTCCAGTTAAAGAATTATATCTGGAACACTTCGTTCTATACAACCACCATGTTTATTGATTGATCTCACAAGACGCGGAAAACATGCGCGTAATAAAATGCAAACTGTACAAAACTAGGTGGCACTTCACTATTATTCAAACGTTCAGTTTAAATGTCCACGTTGCAGGTTTCGTCAATTTATAAAGTTCTGAGACAGAACTCTATCACTCACATGAAGCTTTCTGGTATTTTTACTATTTTCGTATAGATGTCGCCGCATGACAATCGCAAAGTAGGTAATTAGAAAAAATAATAGAAAATTAATAAACTGCAAAGCCAAGTTAAAAAGCATTTTTAATACAATGAACACTTAACACTATATAGTGAAATATATGAAAAATATGTAAAATCAGTTTATCTCAATAATTATAGTTTTGACAACTGTCTCAATAATTTTGATTAGCCTATCTTCATTAATATGTAATCGGATTATATTATTTTCTTTTATAGATTATATAAACTAATTTTTTATATATTAATAAATAAATTTAGTTAATAAATATTCACGATTTTCTTTGCAGTAATATAATTGTTAAATAAAATAATATGGCATGTACATATTTCCTTTACAAATCAATTTCATTCATTCTCAATTTTGGAAATCTAATTTATTCTTTTGCAAGAGTAAAGTAACTTATTTGTTCCAAAAGTATGCTTAGCAGACACACACAAGATGGAAGCAATACAAAAACCATATGAATTATTATTATTACATTCGGCTTGCTTTGCGCTCGTTCGAAAATACTGATTCAAAAGATTTTCAAAGTTACCTATCTTCTGTAGAAGAAGATATTAGTGCTAATGTTGTGTGTCAGTTTTAACGACAAAGTTATAGCAGGCGGACATTCAATTGCTGAATTTTTTTCTGAGTATTTTGTATCCTATTTTAGTGATGTGTACAATAAATGCGCTGGTGTTAGCGATACTTAGACTGAGTCGAGAAATTGTAGCCTTTCTACTAAAACTTTTTCGATGGCAGAGGTCCCTGATGCTTTGTCAGGTTTCAAATTATATAATAATTAAGGGCCAGATGAAATACCACGTGTATTTCTGGCGACATGTGCCCATACGTCGAATTTTCCTCTCTGCGTTGTATTTAACGTTCATTACTGACGGCAGATTTCCACAGGAGCAGAAGAAGGCGTATGTGGTGCAGCTTTTTATAACTCGATCGACTAGCCAAGTGGAAAATGACAGACTCGACCTTGTCCACATTGATCAATGTCTTTGAATCGCTTGTATATAAAGTTTTATTTTAGTGTTTGCAACATGAACTGGTATTTGAACAGCATGGATTTTACGCCGATAGATTTATTATAACAAATCTAGTAAATTATACAGAATATATCCATGCTGTTATGGATCGTTCAAGTTAACACGGTATATGTCGACCTCGGCAAAGCCTTTGATAAAGTTAAACATTATTTAGTACTTGTTCTTTTTACTGGGGTTTGGGTGTATGTCGATCTGCTTTGTTGGCTGACTTACTATGTATTAAACAGGTCACAGATAGTTAAGATAAATGATTTTTATTGATCTGAAATAGATACAGTCTGGAGTTTTCCAAGGTTCTCATCTGGGACCTCTATTATTCAATATATACAGGAGCGACATTGCTTATGTTGTTAAATTTTGAAAACGTTTGGCATGTGCTGACGTGAAGTTATTTCACGATATACGTTCTTTAATAGATTGTCTTTGTTTCGAAAATGACTTTGGTAAATTTTATAATATTTCGACAGCAAAAATTTTTATTTGAATTTATAACTAAAACATCATCAATTAAGGACTAAGGTATAATATTTAATAGGTAACTTATATTCTTACAATTTTCTTTAAATATTAGTAACTAAGAATCTTGACAGGCAAGTCCGATATTTTGTGAACAGTGGTTCATCACTTGACACGTTGGTTTCTGCGTTTTTTATGTAAGACGTTTACTTTGATTAGATTTTATCTAATTGTACTTTGGCTGCCGAAGAATCAGAACTAAGTTCATTTAGAGTTTTAATCATTTCCCCATTAACTACATGAACTTCCGCTTTGCATTCTTTTCTTTTTTCACAAAAAAAGGTAAATAGAACCTCTTTCCACAATAATATTCATAATCTGTATACGCATTTCGACAACAAAGTTGTCTTCATCAGCAGATAACTAATCACAGTATCGCACTTAAGGCTACGTAAAACTCGCACAGAAACGATTCCGTACCAGACATTAACCTTCAAAAGCCAAACACACAGAGAGTGTGCGTGTGTGGCAAAAACTATTCGCAAATTTAAAAAACCCTTCGCATCACTTACATTCTAGGTTTTCACTTAAACACTGTTCTATACGCAAGATACTTTAAAAATCGGAATTCTTGCTTAAAACTGCCCATAATTTATCGGTTGTACGGGTAACTACATTATGTGTTATATTTTCTAACAGGGCTTTCAAGCGATGTACTTGGGGTTATATTTAAAGACAGTTTGCTGTTTTCTAATTAGGAGATGGCCTTTAAAACAATCGAGTAATTTTCTGAAATTTGCTCTATTCGTGTTTAGATTTCTATATCTGTAAATAGTTGCTAGCTTAATGGAATTGCTTTAGTTTCTTATGAATTTAATGTAAAAATACAATATTTAACAATTTGAAATAACTTCTTGTAGCATACGTCTGCTTAAAGCCATGTTTCCCCTCTCCTTAATGTCGGCTGTGATAACAGAGGAATACCCGGACAAGAATTTTTTAATTCGCGAATGTGTTTGGGAGATTTAATAAAGACTTGTTTGGTATAAGCTATTAATTTATCAACCTTTGAATAGCTATTTCCAATATAATTTACTACAATATGAATTACATGCAATTAGGAAAAAATTGTTTAAGAATTTATCAGTTTCAACCATACTTGAACCGCCATCTATAATCATAATCACTAAGGTTAATATATAACCCCTTTCCACATTAACTTTCGTAATTCTGTATACGTATTTCGACAACTGAGTTGTCATCATCAGCAGATAATTAAGCAGTGTTGCACCTGGAGAACTACGGCAATAAATACCCGTACGAAACAATTAATCTCGCACACGATCCGCACCGTTGAAAGCTAAGACCCACACAGTGTGCGAGGGGGTTATATATTAACCTTAGTGATTAAGTTAATCAACCACAAGCTCCATAAAATTCAACATCTATAATCATCTTTACTATTTGGGTTGGCGGTATACGAAATTCCCAACAAGCATATTTTATAGTCTGTGTTATGCGTTGGTTTTTTTTTTTGTAATATTTTACTGCATAAAAGAAAAAGAAGTGTTATATCCTTTTAAAATGCGTACTAATACACTCGCAAAACAATTTTTTTAGGCAATTGTAGTTTCATCAACCGATAGACATATTATTTATTTTCCAATACCGTTTTTATAAGGTACGTAATCCTGTTTTTCACTTGCGGTAAATCGTACTATAATTGTTTTCTGGTTGGTAACTTCCGAATACAATTGTTCCAAAACTGATATAGGTTGTCATTGTCCACTACATGTTGAGGAATGTTGCATGCACTTAATATAAAAACAAAATCAAATATAATACAAATTTATAATATGATATATCACATTTTGCATTCAATACGCGAGGTTTGCTTCCAAGGTGCCTTTTACAATCCACAATGTCATACGCCAAAATACAAATGATGCAAATAACACATTTAATTATAGTTCTTATACATATATTCTAACGTGGGAAAACGATTTAGAAATTTATTTACACACTTCGTAGTTAAAAATCCAGACTTGTGAGACATCTTCGCATCATTGACATGATACCAGGTGTATCGGAAAGTCATTACCGTTTTTTTTCGCAAAAAAAACTACATAATTTTCAAGAAAATGGAAAAATTTATTTATTCCAGGTATTGGCCATTTGATTTTACACATATTGTCCATCTTTCAGGCAATTTATGGATACCATCCCAAAAAAAGCTGTTTGTCCTTTGAGCAAAACCATTTATTGAGCCATTTTCTAGCTTCTTCGAAAAGGTCTGGAGAGTACGGCAGGTGCAATATTATATTATTTCGCACCCAAGTGCTTTCAACGGTTCCTAGACTGGTTTTTCTGTATGAGACGGCCCGTTATCGTGCCGTAAAATCATTTTACCGTATCTTCAGACCTATTCTGTACGTTTTTCTATCAATGCATGATTTAAATTGATAATTTGTTGCGGGTAGTGATCAGTATTAACTGTTTCACCAGGTATCAACAGTGGCGTGGAGTCCACTCTGGTCCCACCATACACAGAGCATTGTCTTGCGACTAAAACGATTTGGCCTGGTTTCTCCAGGTGATAGCCATGATTTTTTGCACTTAGGGTTTTCGAAATAAATCCATTTTTCATCACCCGTCACTATTCGATGCAGAAATGACTTCCGATCATACCTTTGAAGCAGCATTTCACACACGATTTTTCAATTTTCCATTTGCCTGTCGTTCAGTTGAAGTAGCATCCATTCTCCCATCTTTCGGATTTTTCCCATTACTCGTAATCGGTCACTAATCATTTCTTGAGCCATACTTAACGCTTTTGCCAATTGTTTTTGAATTCGAGTAGGGTCTTCATCCAATAACTCCCGCGGTTTCGCATCTTCAAACTTTTTCGATGTACAAGAACGTTCTTTGTATTGCACATAGAAATTATCACTTCTGAATTGTTGAAACCACGCCTGATATGTTTTTATGATTGAAGCATGCTCACCGTAAGTTTCTACTAGCAAACGATGACTTTCAGCGGCTTTTTTTTATTAAATAAAAAAGTAATACGTGCGCACATTTTCAGGTACGAAACTCAACATTTTCAAAGAGGTATAAATCTATGACAGTGTTACTTTCGCAAAATATAACATGTATAGCTTCGAAGCTCGAGGTTAGTAGAATAAAATGACATATACGTCAAATCATAACATTGCATACTTAAGCTTAGTGACATCTGTTAGAAAAACCGGTAATGACTTTTCGGCACACTTGTAGACATGATAGAAATGCTTGCACGCGTTCACCCCCAATCGGATCCTGTCGCTGACTGCCGGAGGGATTGTTCAGCCTTACCTATCACTGAGTTATCAACGTAATAAAATACATAATATTGAATAAAACGAGTAATTGTTATAAATACGCATTTATTTACAAATTCATTATTCTATATGTACAAAGATAACGTAAACTTAACATGTTCATAACGAGTAAATAATATTTTACGAGGATGTAACTTTATAACGTTCTAGTAGATGTATGAATAAAATATACATTAGAAACAGACAAATACATTTTGGTTAGAAACATTTTGAAAATATTATTATTTTACATATAAAGAATTATTTATATACCGATTTTTAATTTTAGAGAAAGTTAATTTTCTATATAATCTTTTTTTTTTATAAAATGGACGAATTCTTAATATTTTGATTTAGTTTTCTTATAGGTTTTTTTTAAAATAGAACTTTTAACAAAATCAAATCTCTACTTGGTATTAAATGGTATAAAATGCTTTAATATTAATCTAAATATTTTCAAAATGTTTTTATAGACGTTACTTCTGAAGCAAGTGTTCATGCATATCCTGGTATTTATTTAATGATATGTTAGGTATTGTAGGAAAAAATAAAGTTTTGGGAATAAAAGTGCAGATAAGTTGTAGATAATTTTATTGTTTATTAATTTAAATAATAAACATAAACGATTGCTAGACTTAAGTACTCTTATGAATAGTAATATAATCGTAATAACATTTAATATTGCAACTATTTATAGGCGTATACAGTGTGAGCAACAATGAGTGACCTGATCCTACACTTCTTTCCATACATATCACTTCAATATTTACTTCCTCTTAAAAGTGAAATTAGACAGTGTCTCACACAATTCTAATAATTATAATAAAAATATGCTAGCTACTATGTAAACAACAAATACTACTGTGAAAACGGCATTTTCGCTGCGTATATGTGAACTGAAGACTTTAAAAAGCCTGATGAAAGCTAGCATATAAGTATAAATAATGGATATTAATCACAAAACAAGTTCTGTATACTGCACGTCAATGAAATGTTAATGACATAAACATAGAGTAGGAAAACTTACTAGAAATTACTAAACTGCTAACTTCAGATAGAAACAAGGAAGTAAGTACTGATATGAGCCGTGCGGAAAGTAGTAAAAGATCAGGTCAATCATTGTTGCTCACTTGTTATGAATGTACGTGTTTTGGGTATATTCATATACGGAGAAATTAATTCATATTACCTATACGTTTTCGATATATACGTAGGTCTCATAGACCCCTCCAAATAGGGCGGTGCTTTGGGCAGAAAAGGGATGAAAGAAATGTGTGCTTTGTTTTTGAAATCGCTTCGAATTTATCTGTTTAATTATTGCTTTTGGAGATATTTTTTATTTAAAAGAAATTCATATTCCAATTTTTATTTTATGGATTATTTGTATTTTATCCGGACATACATACAATTTTACAAAGTTTTATAATACTGAAATATATTGCTATATACTAATTATTTGTATGCACATTTTTCTTTTTCCATAAAATGAAAAAATTACTGATAGATAATTATGAGTTAGTTAGCGGCGGGAGTAAGTTCACGCAGCATTAGAAGTCATGTAAGGTCTTGCAATAGGTTTAACATAAAGTTTCAAGACACCATAGGCGGCACAGATTACACAGGGCGTGTACGTTTCTAACAGAGGCAATGGTGCAACCGCACCACTCGCGGCGGGAGTAAGTTCACGCAGCATTAGAAGTGATGTAAGGTCTTGCAATAGGTTTAACATAAAGTTTCAAGACACCATAGGCGGCACAGATTACACAGGGCGTGTACGTTTCTAAAAGAGGCAATGGTGCAACCGCACCACTCGCCTCAGTACCGCACTATAATACTTATGTTTTATGTTAATATGCAATACACAAATGATCGTGTACTAATAAACCTAACGCGGGTATCACATACATGTACTAGCAGGGACTCAAAAGAAAGGAGACTAGGTTTGTGGAGAGGAGGGATGGTATAGGGACGAATTCTCGATAGCGATTTGTTGTTGTGGTAACTCTCATGAGTGAGTAATATTTCAAATATCTTACAAGGATGATGCTTTAAGTAAAGCTCAGATTTACCACTGGTTTTCGATGGAGCGGAATGATGATTGAAGGCCAACCTCGTTCTGGATGCCCTTCAACTTCAAGGGACTGACGACAATGTTCAATAAATCAAAATATTCATTCGTGAAGGTCGTCATTGAATAATTGATCAACTTTTGGTATTTCCGGAAAGCCATGGAATTTAATTCAGAGGATTCGCATATGGTAAGAGTTGCAGCTAAAATTATTCGTTATCTCGTCACTGAGGATCAAAAGGGGCGTCGCCTCCAGCTGTTTTGACATGAAAAATCAGTTGGAATAGGACTTTTTTACCAAGATTAATACTGGTGATGTATAATCGCGTTGCAAACCAAGTAACAATCAAAGCGCTGGACAAAAAACACATGAGGTGAAGTCAAACATCGAGACCAGCTCATTTGTTTTTTTGATGCCAGAGGTGTTGTACAAGCAAAATTTGTTCTTCGAGGCCAACACTTCTATATGGAGGAATTGAGAAAGTTGAGAAAGAACATTGTGAAGAAAATGGCTTATCTTTGGACTACAGAGGAATGGTTCTTCCATCATGACAACGCACTGGCTCATACTGCGTTAACTGTGAGGAAGTTTTTGAACAAAAATCGAAAGACATCAATCGTTCAATCCCCCTACTCACTTGGCCTGGCTCCTTGTTTCCTTTTTGTTCCCTAGACTCAAAATGGACTTACGTTTTGGGACTGTTGAGGAAATAAAACAAAATTCGCTGAAAGAGTTGAAGGACATTCCAGTTCTAGAACTGTTTTAAATAATGGGAAAAAAAAACCTTTGGACAAGTGTGGTTTGGTCAATGGGGAGTACTTTGGAGGCGATCAAAATTTTGTGTAAATATTGAAAAATAAAAGTCTAGTTATTTTTGCGTTGTCCCCCGTATTCTTCTGATTCCCATCTTTTTCTCAGTACCTAATATATCTGTCTATTTCACAGTTTTTTCTCCCCGTACTTCTAGTAATAGGTAATACGAATTAAATTTCCCTGTATGTACTATTATTTATTGTACGTACGTATGTATATATGTATGTAAGCTCGTATATAAGGAAATTGAATAGTAATATTGTTTCTATTTTTATCTGACAGATACAAGTTTACTTCATTCTAAATTGTACTTACAATATCCAGATTTGCAATATTTTTAAAATTTCTATTTCGAAACCAATTTGATTTACTTTTAATAAGAGAATAACTCCCGGTTTGAGAATGGAAGTTAAATACTATAGTAATGATCTTTTGTTTTTAACTTAGAAGTTATTCTTTTAAATTCGGATTTGGTCCCAATTAACTTGTATACTGATTAATAGGTTTACATTCTTCAGGCATTTTCACGAGCAGGATGAATAATAAAATTAGAAAAAATAAGTGCTTTTAAAATATTGAAACAAACATTAACTTTTCTGGAGATAAATTGATTATTTATTTATTGCCTTATAGGGTACATGCAGTTCAGATTTACTACGTGGTGGGAAAGAGGCGCTGCAGTCAATAGACGTCTACTAATGGAGTGACCACGCCTACTACAACAGCTTAAGGACAGTACAGTTGGTCTATATTTTAATATAATAATAAAATATAGTAGGATCGACAGAATTAAAATATTCATCAAATTTATATCTTTTATATGAGAATATTAAAATGTAATTTGTCTAATAATTTTACCGATTTACAGGTACAAATTCAAAAGCGTTCTCAATACGGACATGGCACCTGCCATTTTATAGTTCGATCAGTTATTGTCCAGATTTGACACCAAGTAACTTGGTATTTAAAAAATAAAACCTTTCTTATAAAGTTGTGTAATATGAAGTATGAGAATTGATCAAATATAATATCACTTTTTACTGCTTGCTAGGCGGAACGAGCTTTGTAAAGTTCTGGTATATGTTAGGTGGGGAGGTGAAGACGAAGGGTCTTGGAGTTGATTGGCTCTTGTCTGAGCATGGGGCATATATGTGTCTTGAGCAAATCATTATCATTAAGTTTTTGGGGCGTGACAGTATAAAACTTCGCGTCGACTGTTCGGTGAAAAAACAAAAGTTTGTATCTTTGAAATGGGGTGGAGATAACCTACAAAAACAAAATTTTGGAATGCCAATGTTTCTCTGCAGAAAAAATCCTACTAATACTACAATGTCTACAATACCGGATCCGGCCCGTGGGCCGGTTGTTACCCACATATGATCTAAAGCCTGATTGTAATTTTGAATTAGCCTGTGGTTGATTAACTTAATCACTAAAGGTTATATATATATATAAAACCCTTTCCCACATTAATTTTCGTATTCTGTATACATATTTCGACAACTAAGTTGCCATCATCAGCAGATAATTAAACAGTGTCGCACCTGGAAAACTTCGGCAAAATACCTGTACGAAAACAAATTTTGCGTTTTGGCTTTCAGCGGTAGGGTTCGTGTGTGGAATTTGTTTTCGTACAGGTATTTTACCGTAGTTTCGCAGGTGTGGCACTGTTCAATTATCTGCTAATGATGACAACTTAGTTGTATACTGTGAGGCATAGTTTTTGAAAAAAGCGTCTTCCTTTCAAAATGCACACTCATTTTTGCAAATAAATTTTTGCCAAATCGGACATATATTTTGGAACAGTAATTTAAAATGCCACTGGAGATTTGTACGCATTACTAATTTACTTGAAAATTAGTCCAAAAGTTCGTCTTCAATAATTTCGGTACTCCCTGTATAACATAATAGTAGTAAATATTGTAAAATTTGAATTGGTTCCTCCCAAAATTTTACATTACCGAGCAGAATGTTATTGTTGTATAATGTAAATATATAAATCATAATATTTCAATTACATGTATCTTAAATGCCCTTGAAATTAAATTTTTAAATACCGTTTAACATTATTATGTCTTTTTTATATTAATTTATAATTCTAACATTCTTTTATTCGTAACAAAAAATATATAAATGATTAGTGACACTTTCCTGAAATAGATTTATAATTGAAACATTGATTCACTTCGTAACATATTTAATATACTTTAGATAATAGATTACTGAATACAGTATACAAACTCCTGGACAAAATGAATACATGAGGAAGGTCTATCATTCTTACTTGTAATTTTTCGAAATTTTAAATTATTAAATATTTTCCTTAGTTGAGCTAGGATATCCTCTGTCTACTATTCATAAATAATTGCAATTGTTTGACAGATGTAAAGTAACATTTTGCATTTGCTTATCAATAAGACATTTAACGCTGTTTAAGGTGATTTTTGCATGGCTATAAAGTTGAATGAAACAAGTTGTCTAGCGCAGTTAGAATAGAAGAAATTGTCCATGCAACTTCAGGAGAAGAAGAGCAGCGAAAGCGGTAATTCTAGCTAACAATGTACGTAGCCAGCGATACGTAGTTAATCAACTAGTCGTGAAATGTTTCAATGAACTTTAAAGTAAATGTAGAAACCTAGGGCAAGGTCACGGATGCAAGAGATGAGTGAAGCATCGTACAAAACAAGTAGTTTCAAGAAATAGGCATTCTACTAGTTTAGAGCACAGACCTATGAATAACTCGAAATGCATCACTGGTCACCAGCGAACATACAGTTACTAGACTGCGTTTTGCAAGGGAACACGTGGATCATTGACGACTCAATGTGAATTTTGTTTTCAAGCGAAATAAAAGTGAACCTTGTCACCAGATGGACGTGTTTTCCTGTCTCCGAGTATCTAACTTTGTGGTGGATCAATAATATTGTGGAGAGGAATCTATTTCAATAGTCGCATAGATTTGGTTTCTATACGAAGGAGCTCTACGAATGCAGATTTCTACGTAATGAATATCCATTTATCGGAGACAATTTCGTTTTATATAGGATACCCATCTTGCTAGAGAGTGAAAATTCGAATTATGGACAGGCCACCAAGACGCTAGAAATAACGCCATAAAGCATCTATGGGACGAGACTTTCACCTTTTCAGTTAGGCGCCGCATATCTCCTCCTATGAATCTTAGGGAACTTGAACAAGTCGTTCTCCGTGAACGGGGGAATATTTCCCAGGAAACCATTCATAAGTTGATCAATAGCATGCCCAGATGAATGGAATTTTCAAGATTTAATTTGAACTTTTTTTTCAAAAATTTTCATCGATTTGATATTTTTATTTCTTTCTGTTATTTAGTGGTGTTTATTTTTTTTATAATAGCATTTTAATTTAGACTTTCTTCATCTTGACTTCCGGCCTGGAACTGCGTCTTCTATAATTCTGATACACTGACGTTTCGTCACCACTTGTGTGGGACACCTTCAGGGTTTAACTGCTACTACTGCTTTTGTTGTTGCACTGAAATTGGTATAAGTTTCTGGTGGATGGGTTTATATAGGGGTATTGGTTACGGGTCAATGGAGAATTACGGTTGCGGTTGATACGGAGATATTGGGAATATTTTAATTTGTTAAACATTAGTTGAAATAATGTAATGGGTGTGCAACTTAATTCAGTTACTTTTCAATGGAGGTCGTTAGTTGTTATATACAGTTGAGTAAGACAAGTGGTTTTTTTTTTTGTTGGAGAGGTTGGATATCTGTCAACCATATTTAGTTACATTGTTTTGAATTTTGTACAACATTATTTTTGAGCTCCTTGAAAATGTCTGAATTTGTATTAAATAAACAACATTTGCGGGAAGTTTTAATTTTCTGCTTTAACTGGAAGAAAAGTGCAGCTGAAGCTCAACGAGTGCTTGCAGAAGTGTATGGTGTTCTGCTCCAACAAAGAAATCATGTTGTGAATGGTATCGAGGTTTTAAAAGGGGTGATTTCAGCGTTGAAGACAGATCGCGTCCAGGTCAACAAAAAAAGTTTGAAGACGAGGAACTGGAGACGTTACTGGATGAAGATTAATGTCAAATGCAAAAAGAACTTGCAAAAACGTTGGGAGTAATTCAACAAGCCATTTCAAAACGTTTAAAAGCATTGGGATTTATCCAAAAGCAACGAAATTGGGTACCACACGAACTGAAGCCAAGAGATGTTGAAAGACGATTTTGCATGTCGTAAATGCTGTTTGAACGCCATAAAAAGAAGTCGTTTTTGCATCGAATCATTACTGGTGATGAAAAATGAATTTATTACGATAATCCAAAACGAAAAAAAGCCTACCCAGCCATCAACATCAACGACGAAGCCAAATATTTATGGTGTCAAGGTAATGCTGTCTATTTGGTGGGATTCGACGGGTGTTATCCATTATGAGCTGTTAAAACCTGGTGATTCTATTACGGACGAGCTGTACAGAAAACAATTAATTCGTTTGAAGAGAGCAATCGCCGAAAAACGACCAGAAACTGCGGCCAGACATGAGTCTATAATATTCCATCATAACAACTCTCGGCCTCATGTTGCAAGACCAGTTAGAAACTATTTGGAAAACAGTGGTAGGGAAGTTTTACTTCACCCGCCTTGCAGCCCAGATATTGCCCCTTCTGACTACTACTTATTTCGATCGATGCAGAATGCCCTTATTGGAATACGCTTCACTTCAGTTGAAGGAATCAAAAATTGGCTTAGTTCGTTCTTGGTCTCAAAGGATGAACTCTTCTTTTGGGAAGGAATCCATCAATTGCACAAAAGATAGGGAAAAGTTTTAGCTTCCGATGGACAATACTTTGAATAATATGTTCATTCATTTTGATTATAAAGTAAAGCCGTTTTTTCACAAAAAAAGTAACCGAATTAAGTTGCATACCCATTAATTACAATATCAGATAGGTAGCATGATTTAGTATTTCGAAAAGTAAACATAATAATAAGAAACTTTTTTAATGTGTTAATTTTGTCCTGGAGTTTCTAACGGAAATCTACTTACACGACATATAAAAGTTCGAAATATGTTAATTCTTCTTGAAAAAGAAATTCATCGGATTCTGTAAAGTGAAAATTTGATAATCATGAACTTGCTTCAGAAGGAACATTTAAAAGTTGATGGATACGAATGATAATTTTTTATTATTGTTTTATCGAATCTAATCTGTTACTTTGCGTAAGTCTATTAAAAGTTATATTAGACGAGATTTCATATCATTGCCTTTTAATTACGAGATAGTTCACAATAATTATTCATATAAAAGTTTTGAGTTATTTGGTATAGATTTGATTATGGCACTAGTTTTAATAATAACATAATCACGATTAATCCTCGATGTAAATTACGACGCAGTCTTGTCCCTATAACTGCACCGACACCAAATCACAGGAGTCTAAGATATCATTATCCACTTTATCATTTCTAGTGGGCGAGTGATTGATACACTCTTTCATTGACTGCTATACTGATATTTCCTGTATCTGTACTCTCTTTTTCACGGTCCCACCTGGGGGATTACTTGAGGTTCGGATTGGTGGCTGAGGTTTTGACGACTTCCCTTTATTTTGGTCATTCTCAGCATCAGCTGGATTACTCGGAACCATAGTGTAACTCGGAGGATATTCTTGTTTCTCTTTTCTGTTAAGAATAGGAGAATGCCTTAATGATCCGCATGGAGTATTTGGTCGTTGAGACATAGGAATATTTTCCGTCGAAGGTGTGGAATTCGATCGGGAATTTCGACTTTGATTTTGTCTTCTACGATCTCTGTCTCTTTGGTAATATATTCCTGCGAATATCAACATATTCAATACAAGTAAGAGACATCCGACGCCAACTGTAACGCCCAAGGCAGCCGTATAACTATAGTAGTGCCTAGTGGCCAGCCTTTGCAGCAGTTCGCCTTCTTCTTCTTCTTCGTTTTCATCTGATATGGTGTCAGTATCTTCGGCATCTTCTTCAGTTGTAGTATTCGGTACACATTCTGTACCAGCGCTGCCGATTGAATGGTGATCTGTCATGGATGCGGGGTGTAATGGTGGTGGTAGTCTTGTGAAGGATTCTGCTCTTACAGCACCTAGAAAATTCAAAAAATAAGGAAGATATATTCATTTTAAGGTTTATTATTGCCAGTATTGTATGGATAATAATAAGGCCCTAATTTTTTGTAACTGTATTTGTGATATTATTAAAATTAATTTCTTTTTGATAATTGATTCTTGAAGTCCCACATTGTACTGATTCAAGATTTTTTTCTTATTTTAGTGTAAATGGGTGTTCAATTGGTTTCAGGATTCATTTCAATATTAGAATATTTTACTTTTTCAATTTAGCAATTAAAAAAATTTGCTTAGCATACAATGTTATTGATTGGACATACTATTAGGTGCGCAACTAAGTTCTCGCTGTATTTCAAGAGATGACTCCAGTAGTAAGTGCTGGTCGATTGTGACATAACCAAAACGTCATGAACCAAGCTTAGACATATGGTAAACAAACCGCTTTGACACATTAGTGATTTTGTTTTTGCGTCATATACTTTCGGCTGTGTGAAAATGTCTGATTTTGTGCCAAATAATCGTCATTTGCGGGAAGTGTTGCTTTTCTTCTTTCATTCGAAGAAAACGGCGGCTGAAGCGCATCGAGAACTCCAAAAAGTTTATGGAGATGCTGCTCTAAGTGAAACCACGTGCCGTGATTGGTTCCGTCGCTTGAAAGACGATAATTTCGACGTTGACGACCGTTTGCGTGAAAGAAGATCAAAAACCTTCGAAGACATTAAATTGGAGGCATTGCTCGATGAAGATCCGTGCCAAACACAAAAAGAGCTTGCTTCGGCATTAGGAGTAACCCGCCAAGCCATTTCCCAGCGATTGCATGTGTTGGGAATGATTCAAAAACAAGGAAATTGGGTTCCTTATGATTTGAAGCTAAGAGACGTTGACCGTCGTTTTTTCGCCTGCGAACAACTGCTCCAGCGGCAAAAAAGGAAGGGTTTTCTTCATCGCATCGTTACGGGTGATGAAAAATGGATTCATTACAGCAACCCAAAGACAACAAAATCATGGGAACTGCCCGGTCATGCTTCTTCTGCGAAGGTTTTGCTGTGTATTTGGTGGGACCAGGGCGGTGTTATTTATTATGAGCTGTTGAAACCGAACAAAACCATCACTGGGGAACGGTATCGAACTCAATTGATGCGACTGCGCAAAAAGCGGCCACAATACGAGCAGAGGCACGAAAAAGTGATTCTACAGCATGACAACGCCCGGCCTCACGTTGCCAAACCCGTTAAAACCTACTTAGAAACCCTCAAATGGGAGGTCTTATCCCACCCGCCATATTCCCCAGATATTGCGCCGTCCGATTATTACTTGTTCCATTCGATGGCACATGATCTGGATAATCAGCAGTTCCGCTCATATGAAGACATCTCAAAATGGCTTGATTCGTGGATAGCCTCAAAAGACAAAAACTTCTACCGTGACGGTATTCGAGCTCTGCCAGAACGATGGGAAAAAGTTGTCGCTAACGATGGGCAATGATTCATTTGTTAACATTTTTTCACAATAAAGTTGCATTTTCATCAAAAAAACAGCGAGAACTCAGTTGCGCACCTGATATATTAAATTTTTTTCTGAAAATTTCAGGATGGGCATGAGCTACATTTCCGGTTAAGACGAAAATCGCTACTAATTCTCTTATTTTAAGTGGAAAGAAATGCTTTTTATTGCATATTTGAATTCTGCAAGATAGTCTAAAAAGATTTCTTTTCCCTGTACCTGAATTTGAATCTTTTTGAATTCTGTACTAATTCTGTTTTTGTTTCATTCTAGTGCCCTTTGGTGTTTAATTGGTTTGAGGAGTTGATTTAATATTAGAATCATTTACTATTTGTTTGCTTAAAAATTATATAAGAAATGCTTTCTACACAAGGTGATTTATAGAAACCCTTCGTTATACGTACTGTTTTATATTTTTTCCTGAAAATTTCAGGATAGGCATCAAGACTTATGTTTTATTTAAAGAAGATATCTTCGTAATGGTTACATTTCTGGTTAAGCCGGAAATCGCTATCAACTCCCTTGTTTTAAATCGAAAGGTATGCTTTTAAGGCTTTTATTACTTATTTGAATTCTATTAGAAAAGATTTTCTTCAGTTTTTCTTATACCTAAATTTGAATCTTTTTGAAGATATTTGATTTTACATCACTATCATTATTTTTGCTAGCTGTAGCTGTTTCAGCACCGATAAAGATGATATTTACAGCATATATAAAAGACCGTTCATGCGTTACTTTGATGCTTTTACTGTATATAATTACTATAAACGCATAATTGAAGAAATAATATATATAGACACAGAACAAAACACAATGAACAATAGAAGACATATTATCAATCTAAATGACTTGTATAATAACTTAATTCTTAGGTGATAGATTGTCTGCATCTTCCTGTATGTACATACGTATATCAATGTGAATTTACAAATACACGGACAGTAGATACCACAAAAACGTTTACGATGAACACGAACATATTTGTGAAATTCATGTCTTTATAAGTTGTTATGTAAACAAGACTTTGACGTTGGGAGCATGTCTACTTCATAACATAGTAGTATAAAAACACATTATTTTCTGAAGGTAATTTTTTTAGTGTAGATAATGTAAGATCTATACAAATATAGTAATATTACGTGCATTACTATATATAATATAATATTCTACAACAATTATGTTCCTTAATAATCAAATAGAATTTCGAAATAATTTATAATATAACTATTCTGATAATACGACTTTATGAATAACGTATATATATATATATATATATATATATATATATATACATACTCGTATATATAATACAAAAAAAATAATTGTTTATCTAAGTTTTATGTTAATAATAATAATATTCATGTTGCATTCGATCTATTGATATGATGATTGATATAAAAAGTTTGCACCAAATCATCATCATTACCTTAGGCTTTTAAATTAGTAGAATAATTTTGACTATGACTAATATAAATTAAGAAGTTCATTGTCATTTTCATCATGCATTCTAAACTGGTATTAACTTAAAAAAATCAAAAGGCATGTCACCGAGACTTGTACTTAAAATGTTAAATCTCGGAATTAAAATTACATTAACAAAATTAAATATTCTATTAACAGCAGTGCGCCTCACGTTCTGCAATTCTTCGTTATTTTGAGGAGTGATGTTAATATCTACATTTTTTTAATATTGTCCAAGTGGCAAGAGAGAGAACGCAGTTGTTTGAAACTTTTTGTTATCAAGTCTAAAATGTAACAAACTCGTGTGCTATTTATTTAAAATGAAATATGCAAGAACACTTTTTCTAATTAGATATCATTACGGCTCGACCTCAAAATATAGAGCAACAATTGTGATTTAAATCGTAAACCTTTTTGTGGTAATGATTGCACATTATAACTACACGTGCACTTAATATTCAATCATAGACACGGGAGGAAAAGGAAAAGAAAGAAATATACTCGCAGATTAGATCTTTAGCAAATGTACATAACAGTTCCATGATTATAAACGCAAGAAACACTGTATAATTTTGCTAGTTTAATATGTCCATGTTCTCGTAAATTGACGATTTGCATAAAAAAATGTAGGTACTTATAAATATTAATAAAGAAATCCATCAATTAATTAGATTAATTAATTAGAATTAGGTTAAAGAAAAAAGTATAACTAAATAAAATAACTAAGAAATGGGAAAAATCCCCCACAGCGTTGAATAAACTAGGTGCTTTAGTACCTCCCATAGTCGAAAACTCATGTGTATACGAAAGAATAAACTTTAGTTTATCTTTACATAACGAAATATGTTCTATTTACTTTAGAAGTTTCGCTATTCATCGAGTCTTGCTTTTTAAAAGCTTGAAGAAGTCAACTGGATAATCAACAGAATACTACGAGGGTAGCCGCTTATATTTCGGGAACTGACAACACTGTCAGTGTTGCCCCGATCTGGTGATTGCATCGTGAAGTTTGTCATTTTTGACAATATATTGTATTTACCTTAACAGTTTTAACATATTATCCGGTCGCTATTTCTATTGTGGAGAGTAACTTGAAAATTTTATGTCAGCGAAAAAATGGAATTAACTCGCGAACATTTTCGTGCAATTATTTTTCATAACTTTCGGCGTGGATTATCTCAACAAGAATGCATCGACTGACTTCTTTATATGATGATTAAGCATCATCGAAAACAACAGTATATCGTTGGTATAGTGAACCTAAACTTGGATGGCGTTCTTTGAACGATGAATTTCGTGAAGGTCGTCCCACTAATGTTGTTGTATCGGAAAACATTAATGCATGGTATACAGTGAGATCGAGGCATCTCTAGATATTAGTAACACCGGCGTGCATAAGATCCTGCATGAAGATTTAGCCGTTAAGAAGCTATGTTCACATTGAGTACCACATAATTTGACAATCGCTCAAAAAAGGACTTGCGTCGATTGGTGCCAAGAAATGCACAAAAAATACAATGGCGGTGCTTCAAAGAACATTTATAAAGTCGTCACAGGTGATGAATCTTGGATTTATAGTCCGATAGTAAACAGCAGTCGACTGTGTCAGTATTCCAAGATGAGCTAAAACCAACAAAAGTTGGTGCCTTTAGAGAGTTGTAGAACGGTCAATTCCTAATGGTACACAACTAGTTGTTCGCCAAAAGTTTTTGAAGAAATAAGCAAAACAAACCGAAAACGACAGATCATTCTCCATCATGACAATGCGACCTCTCACAGGTCGGTTAAAAATAAACTTCATGGTCAACGGTTTTCTACGGCGGAAGAAGCAGTTGAGGCATTCCAAACTATATTTTGCAGATACCGCCTTCACAATGGCAGCGATGCTTTTCGGATTGGTTAAAACGAATGCAAAAGTACATTGATTTTCAAGGAGAATATTTCGAAAAGCAATAAAACTGTTTTCGATAATAAATAATGTCTTTTTTGTGTAGTATTCCCGAAATATAAACGGCTACACTGGTAAAAGCAATTTGAATACAACTGATATGATTTATCTTCAAGGAATAACGACTATAGAAGACTGTATTCAGCAAGTGTATTACTAGTAATTTCGATGTTACAGGCCTTGGTTTTAAAGTCCTACAAGATTTAGTAAGTAATTATAACATTCGTTTATTAACTAAGTAAATTACGTGTTTTTTAGAAATAGTTTCTAAAAATTTAAACAAATGTTTGAACTCTATACTAGCTTTCAGACTATTTAAGTTATTATAATGTATTTACGTTTCAACTATCTATGAATTAAGTCCTTGAACGAATATTTTAATGTAATTTTTTATCAGTAATTTCCTCTAATATTAAATATAAAATTAAAAATACTATTAACTTGTTCAGCTTACTAAAACTTAATAAAAATGTAGTTTTAGTAGTATTTTTTAAATATGATATTATACCACATATTCTTATATGTCACTGCGCTCTTTTAAAATTGATAAAAGATGCTATTTTTATTGTCTCTACAATAAGAGATATCGTATTATCTATATAATTGACTAAAATTGCAAATTAATTAATTAAATAATTAATCAACAAGTCCGAGTACCTGCATAATAATGGGGTTCCCTTTCATGAAAGTGATGATGTCTCATGCTGACATCGTCGTCGCCGGGTTGATGTAATTGGGGTATCAAATTCAACCAAACGGCCATCTTGTGACCCCGATAGTGACTCTTCATCTTAGGCTTTAATGCTGTAATAGAATCAAATTGTTAGATACATATAGTTCATATAATAGTATTCTCATACAGGTCCATGATTGGGAATGAATTATTTAAGTAGTTGTATGTATAAATATTAAAATATATTTTGTTTCCGTGTATCTTTCTAAATGTTAATATATTATTAACATAGAAAATGCGGACAGAATAAATTTGATTTTGCAGTTCTCAACTACATAATGTCAATTCGAGCAAAAGTGATCTTTCTTGCTCGTGTAACTATGTATTATTTTTCGCTTTGTCTTACTAAGCATTAAGATTGAATGTAGAAATTTTCATATCAAAATTGATTTAAAGGGAAAAGATTGAAAAAAATAACGTACAACAAAATTAGGACAAAAGATACGAGGGAGCGTTCTTATATTCGCGGAATGGGGGACAAGGGGTGGAAATAAAAAAACCAAATTATTTTTCTTTTTCAATATATTCACCTGCAAGAGGGATACATTTTTCACATCTTTCAGTTAATTTATTTATACCCTCATAAAAAAATGATTTCTCTTTATCTGCAAAATACGCCGAAACTGCCTCCTTGACTTCATTATCGGCAGTAAATTTTTTACCCCGCAGCTCTTTTTTCATTTTCGGAAACAGGTAATAATCACTCGGGGCCAGGTCTGGGCTGTAGGGTGGGTGATTTACAATTTCGAAGCCCACCTTATGCAGGGCAGCTAACGCAACGCGGCTCTTGTGGACGGGCGCGTTGTCGTGCAAAAGCAGAACACCTTTTGTCAATTTTCCCCGTCTTTTCTCTTTAATGGCTTCTTTTAGTCGCTCTAATATTGAAGCGTAATATTCTCCGGTTATAGAAACACCTTTATCTTTATAATCAATCAACAATATTCCTTCCGAGTCCCAAAATACCGTTGCCATGAGTTTCCCAGCTGATTGTGACACTTTAAATTTCTTGGGAGGTGCTGTGCCCTTTTTATGCCACTGCATGGAGTCTTGTTTGGACTCAGGTTCATAATGATGAACCCAAGTTTCGTCTCCAGTAACAATTCCACTCTATACACCATCCTTGTCTTCATTACAGAGATCCAAAAATGCACGCGAACACTCTACGCGCTGTTGTTTTTGCGGCGGCGTGAGTATTTTCGGCACCCATCTTACGCTGACCTTAGACATGCCGAGATGATCGTGTAGGATTTTAAAAATTGTTGTATCGGATACTCCAACCATTTCTGCGAGTTGTTTATTCTTTAGTCGAGCATCTTCGAGTACAATTTGTTCAACTTTTTGGATAAGTGCTGGCGTGGTCACCTCAATGCTCCTGCCCGGCCTCGGGTCGTCTTCAAGGGATTCCCTTCCTTGATTAAATAAACTATGTCACTTGTACACCATGGTTTTTCCTGGACAAGAGTCGCCGTAAACCAATGACATCTCATTCATTATGGTCGCGACTGATTTTCCTTGCCTGGTAAGGAACTTTATAACGGCACGATATTCGATTTTTTCCATATTTCACTTTTCACTCCTGATTATGTCACTTGGTTGACGATAGCTCAAAGACTAACTGTCTAATAACAATGAAACTTCGTATTTATACTAATCATGAGTCGTTTCACAGGCCACGCCCCAAATGCGCCTACTCACCCCTCTACAACCCGTTCATTCCGCGAATATAAAAACGCTCCCTCGTAATATGCAAACGAAGCATACAGAAGAGTTTTACGTATAACCATATTCCTGAAACCAGTAACTAGCTCTAACTAAAGAAGTCATCAATGTCATATAATATATAGCAATGAGTAGTCATTGTCAAAATCTAATTATATTTATTATCATATATTTGATGTAGAGAATAAAATATGAAGCGAGAATTGGACGATTTCGGAGTTTTCGTTGGAGAGTTATCCTTACGAATTTAAAACATGTGGATGATACAATACTGATACCTGATGATGATGAATAAGATGCAAACAATATTAGAGCAGATAACGAGAGAAAACAAGAAAGAATCTGTGTTTGAAAATTAATCTGAATAAAATCCCACTCATAACCATCGACACGGGATAAATACTTTCATAAGGCTGTCAATTAAATGTGGAAGAAGTCAATGAGCTTATTGCCTTGGATGACTTTCAAGGATATGAAACAGAAATTAAGAGACATTTTTCAATAGCGAGGTGTGAAATGGCAGACTAAAGTTCAGTTAATTATGAGTGGAACTCGATTAAAAGTCTTAGGTCGAAAGATTGTTTTTACTTATAATAAGACAAAGGGAATAGGTTAGTAATTTTGGACAAAATCGATTACTTTCAAACAGTGAAATATTTAATTTTAGAAGGTCCATATGTTGAATCTAAGTACAATCCATTAGCTAAAATGATTTGGAACACTGAAGATGCGTTAATAAATGTCCAAGATTAATAATTCCTAACAGGAATTATAAACTAAGAATTAATAGTCCGTTGACCGTTTAATTGTATTGTTTGTCTAGAATACACAATCCAGGTAACTCGATGAGACAAATTATTTCAGAGATTAACTCACCCATTGACTTAACTTCAAAATGGTTAGTGAAGAGATACGAAAATTTGCCCGAAAAAGGTCGTCAGTTGCTAATTCAGAAGAATTTATTCAAAGAATTCAAGATTGTATATTGGAAGATGGGGAAATTTTACTGTCATTGGGCGTAACTTCATTGTTTCCTTCTGTATCGATTCCAAAAATTAAAAAAAAATTACACCTTACCTCTCTAAGATATCCTAGTAATTTAAAAATAATCATAAAATAGAAATTGATTTTTTTCGAAAAGTAACGTTAATAGATTTATCACGGAGGATTCAAACCATAGCATGCAACAAAAGATAGATTTCATTCAATTTTCTTATCAATCGTAGTTTTCCACTAACAAAAATGAGATAAGAAAGAGAATTAAGTTTTATTAAAAACAATAGATTAGCTAGGAAAGCTAACAGCTAACACCTCAAAATAATCGAGATAAGCAATTTATATGTTTATCTTCTCACCTGATGAGGAAAAATTTAAATGGGTTTCTAAAATAGCACGGATTATATTTCGGTTTAGTGACTTTATTAAATGTTTCTTAAAATATGCGAAAGAAAAAGTCGAATTAAATCAGAAATTCGGGATTTATGAAATAAAATGTCTATATTGTAATTAATACATCTGTCAGACAAAACATTCGATGGGAACTAGGTATGAAATACATATGGCGCACATTAAGTTTAATCGACCTGAGAAATTTTGTTCAACATAGCACATGCTAGAAAATAATCATAATGTAACCGCAGATTGCCTACATTTAATCCAAAATGTAAATAATCATCGTGAATTAGATAGCTACGAAAGCATATAAATTTCAAAAAACAAAAATCATGTGTTAAGCACCGATAAGAGTCCAATAATATATTCGTGTTTGTTTGAATTCCTGGAAAGAAAAAAAGAAAAATACCGCCGTTAAAAAAGGTTCGCACGTGTAAACAGGGGAGGTATCCATTAAGAAAAATGGTTAGTTTAAAGACTAGAGTACATTTTAAATTATGTGAAACGCATCTACAGTATGTAGCTTTTGACGGTTAATATATTGTACGGACTTGCTTCTGTGAGATTTTTACCGTGTATCCAGGGGCGACGCTTGACTAATTATCTACTGGAGATATCTACTTAGTTGTCGAAATGCGTATATAGAATACGAACAGGATTTATTTACCTTTTTTCATTAATTCAGTCAACCATAGTCTCCATTAAAACTTACCTTCGATCATTTTGTTCGATTGATTTTTTGTCAGTCAAAAGAATTAACTATAATTGAAATCAGGAACGTTTTCCGATCACGTGATCACTGTCAAGGTAGTATGCCCATATGTCGACAAGAAGTGAGGATGTCACATTAAATACTTTATTTATATTGCTGTCAGATGACCACTAACAAATAACAGCGGTAACAAAACAAGGAATATAACGTAGAAAAGACAAACTTTATAAGTCAGAAGTCAAATCACTATTTCATCTGTATTATAAGTGACACATGTGTGCATAATACACATGCTCTGCATACGTCTGTTTCTATTTTTTACGATTTCTTGACAAGACGTAGCGCGTAACTCTATTAGAAAAACGTTTGCGCCCTTTCTTTCTTCGACACACGGGACTACCGATGAATTAGACAAATGCCGGTATATGTTCGTATTTTACCGCGTTATTGATACACCGGCAAACTTTCCTGTTTTGTTCTATATTTCCATTAATGTAATTACTTTTTCAGTATTCTTTTATTTGTATCTATGGTATTATTAGTTAGTTGTCTTATAACTAAGTTCCGATTTGTTGGGCAATAAAGTTCCTATTATTATTATAAAGTTAAGATTAAAAATATACTGTTTACAATATGCTGCAAAAGAGTCCTACAGTAATTTGGGCATACTACCTTAAGAGAGAGAGAGACAATCTAGAAAAAGGGATTGTTCAAAACAAGATAGAGGGTTTAATCGCGTACGTAATTTGTTTTTTGTACAGGTGTTTTTTGCCGTGTTTTACCAGGTGCGACACTTTGCAATTATCTGCTGATGATGACAACTTAGTTGTCGAACGCGTATACTGAATTACAAAAGTTAATGTGGAAAGGGGTTATATATCAACCTTAGTGATTAAGTTAATCAACCACAGGTAACATCAAATTCAACTTCAAGATAGAGGGTAAAAGGCCAAGAGGTAGATAAGCAAACAAAATGGATTGATCAAGACCTGTTTTCAGAATCTAACAACGCGGAAAGTTGATGGAAAAGCAAGCAACTGTAACTAGAGATAGGATCACAATTTCTAATGTCATGAGAAAAGGAAAGATTTAGAACGTCTGTTTTATAGTGAGCGCTGTAGTTTGCAACCTCTCGACTATAACATTTATTACATTTTTTTCGTTTAATGTTGAACACAATTGCGTAAAAGGGAATAACACTGGAGTGAACTGAGAGACTACTTACTATACAGTGAAAATGTCCTTAAATTAAAGCGATGTTCAACTATATTTGCAGCTGTCGCAGATTTATTACCCTCTGTTCATTTTATATCCTTGGACACGATAACTTGTACAACATGCCGTTAAAGTAACTTATCGTAAAACGAAATCTGACTGTATTTAATAACTGTAATGATATAGCTTTGTATTTAACCGTCATTATAATTTAATGAATATCCAAGTTATTTTTGGCAGACTTGCGTAGATCCGTTACTAAGTATTCTTTCCACTGAAGATCTTAATAACTTTGGCCCCATAATCTTTATTACCTCCGTTACTTTCAGACCATATCGTTAACATCCGGAACGCTTTGGATGACTATGTTAGGAGACGTAAAGACTATAACAGCGGGATTGAAACAGTAAAAACTGTCGTAACGTAAATTATATGCAATCTCGGCTATCGCTTATAATTGTGTTTGGTAAATGAGAACTGAAAATTTGATGGTCCTCTTTTACACAAATCGGTATTAGATAATATTAAATTATATCTTAGGATTTTTATTATATTCTTTTTCTCTTAAAATTCCGGAGTATCAGATGTGTTTAAATTTTTATTTTTAGACTATTTTTTGGAAGACCGATTCCCAAAGAACATTTTTCGATATTTCACAAATTTTTTTTTGTAACTTAAATTTATTTGCTCTTTAAATAAACGATTGATTGTTATAAATACAGTAACGATACTAATCATATTTTAAATATTCAATGAATAATAATATCATAAACTTTATTGAGAGTGTCGATTACTGGGACAACAAAACATAATTTTTAGACGTTTTGGGGGAGGGAAGGCGGCCTTTCTTCAACTTATTTATTTTTTTTAACCAGCAATACTTTTGGTAGCTAGTTTTAATGGAGCCTGTGGTTGACTAACTAGATCACTGAAGGTTGATATACAGGGTGGGGCAGAATAACGAGCGATTTTAAAAAGCCCGCGATTCGCGCCGTGTCATTCGGAGGTGGTAGGGGAAGTATCGGCCATGTTTCCTTGATATTAGCATTTAGTAACAATGGAGCGTTTGACCCCTCGACAGCGTGCGTATGCTGTTAAGGCGTTTTATGAAAATGCCTGTGCCATTAAAAAATGGGTTAGGAACTTTGAGGAAACTTCGTCAACGACAAAAAAGAAACCTGGTCGGCCAAAAAATATCGACCGTGTAAGAATTGCTATTGAGCGAAGCCCGCGTCGTTCAGCTCGCCGGCATAGCACTACACTTGGAATTTCAAACCGAACTGTCAGACGAATATTACACAAGGGTCTCCACCTTCATCCACACAAATCCAAATCGTACAGGCTCTTAAAGGCACGGATTATGAGAGTCGACAGCGATTCTGTGAAGACTTTTCAGATTTAATTAATCAACATGAGGATATTGTAAACAACTTATGGATGAGTGACGAAGCCCATTTCCATTTGTCCGGTTACGCCAATAAGTAGAACTTTAGATACTGGAGTGACGTAAATCCTAGACAAAGACAAGACAAGAACCCATTCACTTCACAAAAGTTACTGTGTGGTGGGCTATGTCTTCATCGGGGATCTTAGGGCCTTACTTTTTTGAAAATGCTCGTGGCAATGCTGTGACAGTAACCGCACAAAGATATGCCGACATGTTGGAAAACTTTTTTGAACCACAGCTTGCACGCTACGAAGTTAACGAGGAAACATTTTTTCAACAAGACGGAGCAACCTCCCATACAGCCAGAGTATGCATGAATGTTGTTAACAGATTATTTCCAAATCATGTGATTTCTCAAAATGGGGACATCACCTGGCCTTCCTGTTCACCGGACCTCACACCGTGCGACTTTTTCTTGTGGGGATACTTAAAAAGTAAAGTCTTTCAAGATAACCCACCACAAACAATTCAAGCCCTGAAAGAACGGATCCGACAGGAAGTGGAAAACATTCTCCTAGCAATGCTGCAAAATATAATGAATAGTTTCAAAACACGATTGAAAGAATGTGTACGCCTGAACGGATGTCATCTTTCCGGAGTTATTTTTAAAAAATAAAATAATTAATGCTTTTTTATGTTCTTTGAGAAAATAATGAATTTATTCCTAAATATTGTTTTTCTTGTTTTTTACAGCAATTTTAAAATCGCTCGTCATTCTGCCTCACCCGTTATAACCCCTGTCACAATAATTTTCTTTTTCTGTATACGTATTTCGACAACTAAGTTGTCATCAACAGACTGGACAACTACGGTAAAAATACCCATACGAAAACAAATTCCGCACGTGATCCGTACCGCTGAAATCCTGTACGGGTATTGTTACCGTAGTTGTCCAGGTGGGACACTGTTTAATTATCTGCTGATGATGACAACTTAGTTGTCGAAATATGTATACAGAAAACGAAAATTATTGTGACAAGGGGTTATATATCAACCTTCAGTGATCTAATACTTTTTGTAGTTACATATTTTTATTTGTGAATAATGGTTTATATATAATAATAAATATTTGTTATCACTTATATTTTTTATTATATACTTTTTTTTTCCTGTTTAATATTGTAGAATTTACAGTCACACAAGCATTTTTAACATTAACAAATTTTTAACGTGTGTGTTTGTCTGAAAAGTTGATCTTTGTGAATATTTCATTAGTGAGGGTTATCCGTAGGCACATTTGTTACTTTCTTTTCTTTTGTTCATGTCAGATATGCGTCTGTTTGTAAATTCATATTGACGAATGCTTGTATATACTGGGAGATGCAGACAATTTATTTTCTAAGAAATTAAGTTATTACAAATGTCATTAAGACCATTTATTGCATTTTGTCTTTTTTATGTATATCATTTCTTTAACTATACGTTTATTGTAATTGTTTTATATTTCGAGGATTTCGGTGTTGTCGAGGTCGAATTTATGTTTTTTTAATTCGACTTTGGCAACGTTGATATCCTTAAAATAGAAAACAATTACAATGAACGTATAACACAAATTTCGTTGGCCTAAATCTGACAGATGTTTTTGACTAACTTTTAGCATCTGAATTCAAAAATGACCCCAGTTTTTGTCTTTCACGTCAACTTTCTAAGTTGCAGGATATCCTCTCTTTGTCCTAAAAGGCAAAAATTGCCAAATATACTGTTCACAGAGAATAATGTTATTCATATAAAAGCTATATACGGTTTCTGTAAACTAAATTGTGTTCATAAAAGTAGCAAAGTCCTTTTACCAAACGGCAAACATAAATATTAAGCTTTCCCTGGAGTGTTTAATCTGAGGACAATCTCGTTTGATGCTTCAATAATAGTTAGCTGTCATATTTACATCCCATCTATCCTAATACCTTGCCTTCATAATCTTCAACTCTTGGTGGATTCAGCGGAAAGTGGTCACATTAATATAGGCTGTAGTGAAAACACTTAATGTAGAAGGAACTACTTAGAGCGCTCTGTTTCTCCAATCTTTTACTCCCACTCTCCCCACATCACTCACTACCCATCCAGTCATCTTTCTTTGGCCGTCCCTGCCTCTTCTTCCCACCATTCTCATCTTCCAGCATCCTCCTCGCGTGTCTTCTTCCCAGCATACGGCCGACGTGTCCCAATCGTCGCATTCTCTGTGCCCTTACGAAACCCGTTATGGATGGGTCATCATAAATTTCCTGAACTTCCTTGCAGCATTCTCCTCTCCCATACCTCCAGCTTTACTTCCATCTGTTTTGTCGCATGATGTATATGTAATGAAATTAGAAACGGTTGATTGATCATTACCTTAAAAGTTAGTGTTAGTAGTAGTTTGATTCATTGCTTTCTTCATCTATTAATGATTGAGGAACTAGATGATGTTTCAAAGGTATGATCGGAAGTCATTTCGGCATCGAAAAGTGACGGCTGATGAAAAGTGGATTTATTTCGAAAACCGTAAGTGTAGAACATCATGGTTATTACCTAGAGAAACCAGCCTATCGGCTCCAAGGCCAAATCGTTTTGGTCGCAAGACAACGCTCTGTGTTTTGTGGGACTAGAGTGGCGTGGTGTATTACGAACTGTTGAAACCTGGTGAAACTGATAATACTGATAGCTACTGACAACATTATCAATTTAAACCATACATTGACAGAAAAACTTCCAAAAGGGGACGAAGACTCGGTAAAGTAATATTACAGCACGATCACGCGCCGTCTTATACAGCAAAACCGGTCAAGGAAACGAAACCCCTTGAATGGGACATAATATCACACCCGCCATACTCTCCAGATCTTGCCCCATCCGACTATCACCCTTTCGCATCAATGGGACACGCGCTTGCAGAGCAGAATTTCACCAATTTCGAAGAAATTAGAAAATAGGTCGATGAATGGTTTTGCTCAAAAGACAAGGATGGTATCCATAAATTACCTCAAAAATGTATGAAATCAAATGGCCAATACTTTGAGTAAATAAATTTTTTCATTTTCTTAAAAAATATGAAGTTTTTTTACGAAAAAACCGGTAATGACTTTCCGGTACACTTGGTTTATAGTATGTCATTGTTTATATATTGCTTAAAGTGTAACAGCTAACCAGAGGAGAACAACAGTGCAGACTTGCCTTCCCTTGAGTGGACGAGTCGCATCATGTCTGCACAAGACTGCATTTGCTCCGTAACCAGAGTTAAGCCAATATAATTGTTTTGCGAATAATTTGTACTTTGTGTATGCTGTTTAATTTTGTCGGTTACTGACTTAGGGTAAAGACTTTGTCAGCTAGTGTTATTATCCGTTTTGCTGTCTTCCATTCCATCTCATTATTCTTTTTGTATTGTTGAGAAACAATATTTCATAAAATTTATTAAGATTATTTAAAGGGATCAACGTAAAGTAATTTAAGTGAAGTGTTTTTTTTCATTTAATCGTTGTCGCTTAAAGTATGCCTATCCATTTCCTAATTTTTGATTGCTTTAATTATTTATTGCCCGAGGAGGAAAATTGTATAAGGCCCTGATACTTCCCCTATTCTGCCCGTACCTTTTCATTTTCGACATTATTAGATATTCAAATTAGCTTTATGTCAAAGTCATTAATTTCTTTTTGAGATAAAATGCAAAATAAGCAACACATAATAACTTTTTGTTCCTTCTGTAATTAATAGCTTCCTTTTTAATATTACCCTGCCGTATCTTTCATTAAACTTTAAAATAATTTTCTTTTCCGTATGATCCATTAATAATACTTCTATCGGGCTGCTCGACATTAATAAAATATTGACGGCGTGGCGGGAAGCATTATTTTTAAAATAAGAGCTCTGTTACCCTGCGTAAAAGCATCTAAACGACCATCGATAAACGTGCAGTTTCCTTGACCAAACAAAAACCATGTAGAAAAAAGAAAATAGATAAATGTCATTAGAGAAAATGCGGTAGCGCAATTAAAGCTAAAACACGAAGCGGGCATTTTGCCAGTTCACGTAAATTTCACTGTTGCCATCAAATACAATTAGGACAAACGTTCCGTCTTTGTTTCTCTTGCGTTCTAGTTACTTCACTCCGTAATGTAACCCTTTGAAATTAAACGTACGCGCTGGCAAAGACATACGATAAACGCGTATATGCTTCGGGTGTGCGTATTCCACTTTTACCTTTTTATTATCTTTTTTTTTGTCGGTTGTCTGTGAAAGGGTACATAATTACTCTTATATAAAATTCAAATGGTTGACAGGCGTTAAATTGCCCGATTACAGAAAAGAAATTTCACGTCCTATCATTTAAGCGGTTCCGATTTTTTTTACAATATAATAGTGCGCGTTATAAAAGACGGGCTAGTAAAGTAATAATAGTAATTTCACATATGTGACCAAATAAGTCATATACACTAGCGTCCATTGAAGTTTGGCCAAGTAACGAAAGTTTAAGAAACGAAAAAATAACAGACTACTATAACTACTACAATCATGCTCAAATGTATGACACCCTACGAATTTATGGACATACATACATATATAGTTTATATAGTTTAGTCAAAAGAGAGGTGAGGAAAATAAAACTTTTGTGAAAATTATGTACAAAGTGTTATTTAGTAATATAGTACAATTTATCAATATTTTGTCGCTCCGCCCTAGGCCTTAATGACAGCTCGCACTCGTCGAGGCATACTTGCTACTAAATTGTAACATTCTGCCGGTGGTATTACAGCCCATATTTCGCGAATTTTTGTTGATAATTCTGCTTTTGACAGGCATTTATGTTCCGTGATCTTAGTTTTTAAGATACGCCACAAATTTTCAATGGGCGACAAATCGGGACTTTGTGGCGGCCAATCCAATACCTCCACTGTGTTTTCCTCGAACCAACGTATTACAGCTCCCGATTTGTGGCAGGGCGCATTATCTCGCTGAAAAATGTATTGGTGGAATATCCTGGTCGAATAGTACAGACGGTTCTAATACTTCCTCCAATATGGCTAAATAGCGTTGGCTATTCATCCGTCCATCGCACAGGTACACTTCTCCAACACCGTATGCAGACATATAACCCCAAACCATGATGCTACCACCTCCAAATTTTACTGTGGGAATGATACATTGTGGTTCATAAGCTTCCTCTTGCCTACGCCAAACGTATAGCGTCCCAGGTAGTCGCCAAAGCTGCCAGGCAAAAGAAGAAAGTTAGCACATAGACAGGATTAATTTTGTTTAATGTTACATGTAGACTGAATTGCATACAACGATAAGAATATTAGTCATGAAGATGTACTTACATATTTCGATATTCGATTCATCAGACCAAGGAATCTTCGACCACTTCTCGATTGTCCAATTTTCATGTTGTTTGGCCCATAAATACCGCTTCTTTTTATGAGCGTTTGTTAAAAGCGGTTTACGTCGCGCTTTACACCCTCGTAAACCAGCACGCTGGAGACGCCTTCTCACTGTTGGTGCAGAAACTGTTACGCGATAACGCTGTTTCAGTTCACTGGCGAGCTGTTTCGATGATTTTTTCCTATCACTGAGAGCCAGTCTTTCTAAAATTCTGTCTTCTCTAATAGAGGTACAGGGTTTTCTGCCACTTTTTGGTCTGTTAACAAACGACCCACTCTCCTGATAGCGACTAATGGTTGTACCGACTGCACATCGCGAACATTTTTTTTTTGCAATTGCAGCTATTGATAACTTCTGGGAATGCAGTAGCACTATTTGGGCGCGTTCCCCTACCGATAACTCGCGTATTTTAGGCATTTTTCTTCAACGAATAACTGACACAACGTGAAAAAATAGGATAATCTAATTGATCTCTACCACAAACTCACAAACGCACGTTGCTCACACACTGCTAGAATGACACTAAATTTCTAAAATCCACAATTTCCCCTTTTCACCTATTCTTTTCAATAGGGGATTAACTGGGTATTCAAAAACGCATTTCTGTAAATACCATTAACTATTTTTACGGTTAATTTCCGTCAGACTTGGATAATACCGAGAATAAGGGTTTTTACCTGAGGTGTCTAATACATCTGAGCATGGTTGTATAACATACTAAAGAAATAAAATATAACATATTAAAGAAATAAAATTATAACTTAAAGAAAAATAACTGTCAAAACCTTACGAAAATTCTGTTTTTTACTCTTCATTATTAACAAAATTCTTAAATATTATGTTCGTCAAAAAAGATCTACCTCTTCCTTTACTAACTGTTTGAACATTTCGCGGCATCTTTTTGATTAAATTTCTGAGTATATTCACTGGGATGTTGCTCTATTCTTGTAGGAGAATATTCCAGAACTGTTCCTTAGAAGTAGGATCGACAATTTGGACTCTTCTATCAAGCTCATCCCACAGTAACTCAATAGGATTGAGATCTGGATTCTGCGGTGGTCATGATACCTTGTAAAATATTCGCTTGACTTTGTTCATTCAGTACATTCGAGCTGTAAGCTTTGGATCGTTATCCTGCATAAAAGTAAAATTCTCGCCGATTACTCGTGGCTTAGAAACAATGGTATGAAATTCTAATATTTCGTGGAAGTACTCTGTCCGCATTATTCCTTCGATTCGATTTCTGTTTCTTGGTAAGAAAAGTAGTCCTCAACTGTAATTAAGTCGCCGCTGTGTGTTATTGTTGGTACAACGCTTTCGGAAAGCATTCTCTCATTAGAGAAACGTCTGACAAAACTCTCCTGCTTTAAATATCTGTTCTACCGTCCAATCTAGATATTCTCGGGACCATTGCGGCCTTTCCAATAGGTTACCTCATCGTAGCATTGATGTATGAGCGACCGTGTACATTTCCTTCTCACAACGTTTAATCTTGGTAATTCGTTCGCTATTTCTGGTGCTGTTATTCTGCAATTTTGTTTGCTTATTAGTCGTGGTATATGATCATCTGCTTATTAGTCACGGACCTGGTCAGTCACGGTTCTCTAAGTCGTCCGTTTCTTGATACTAACGAATGGTGTATTAACTGTCAATGCGGCTAGATTAAACCTTTTACCGATTTTCCTGTTGACATAAATTTCTTCATGCTAAATTATTATGCTGTAAGTGCTGTTATTCACTTACTGTACCGCCACAATAATATCTCTTTACTAAATTATCAAGGCAGGTAAGGATGAGCTGTTAAGAGAGAATAATATGGGTATTGCGGGTTGTAAAATGTTTAATTACGTCTTTCGTTTGCAATACTTTTGTTACTTCAGTTGCATATGTGTTTAAAACAAATATATACTCATTAAATTAAGATATTGTAAAACTTTCTCGCTTTACCACATTTCCGAGAGCGGTAGTATGCAAGGTAATCGTTCATTGAACGTATTGGGAGTACTATTTTATTTTTATTTTTAAAAATCTTAAGGTTCGATAAGGGTTTATGCTCATCTGTTCAAAGAAAACATTTTGTCGATGGTTGCACTACCGGTTAAACAAGAAGTCCATACCAACTCATTTATTATAAATAGAAGGATGTATTTCTTATTGCGTATTTGATTTTTCATATTCTACGAAGAGTTTTTTAAGTTTTTCCCTATATCTAAATTCAACAATTTTAGAGGCATTTGGTTTTACATCTTCAATACTACTACTTGAATTCGTTATTTTCACATCGAAAATAATGCCATTTACAGCATATGTAGCAGATCCCCGTATGCTTTACTCAGATGCTTTTATTTTTGATAGATGTTATACAGGCTGTTCATAAAGTAGTTTCGCGTACATACAACTTTAAATAATAATACTTCTTATTCCATAATACATTAAGTATAGAATACGGCAACAGTTATATATATATTTATATATATACCGGGTGTCTCATAACATGATTGCCACAGCTTAAGGACGTGTTAGTGAAGCAATTTCTGTTAAAAAGAAATCATTCTATTATTAATAACACCCTATCAACTACATATGTTTCATCGAATTCACGAATCGTCAGGTTGATTTGTGTTATTAATGAACGATTCCTTCAGAGTGCTTATCATATCATTTCGATACAGAAAATAATGAATAATCTCATATCTCCTCTCTCGACCAATACATAAATGTATTGACCGACAAAGCAAGAACGCTTCTATCTTACAGATCGGAGACTATGTTTCCAGTGTATAATAGACAGAAACTTACATCTAGGCTTTATGCCAATTAAAGAATGTTAAAAAGGAATCATTCTATTATTAATAACACCCTATCAACTACATATGTTTCATCGAATTCACGAATCGTCAGGTTGATTTGTGTTATTAATGAACGATTCCTTCAGAGTGCTTATCATATCATTTCGATACAGAAAATAATGAATAATATCATATCTATCTCTCTCGACCAATACATAAATGTATTGACCGACAAAGCAAGAACGCTTCTATCTCTCAGATCGGAGACCATGCCTCCAGAGGCAAGCGTTCTTACATTTATGTATTGGTCGAGAGAGGGAGATATGATATTATTCAAGCAATTTCAAGTTAAAAATGTTGAATGAACATATTCCCAAAACTATATCATAACTGAGCTATAAGCATTTGTAGTTTTAGATAACACTAATAATGCAGGTATTATGTATCTATCAAAAAAATTTAAATGAAACTCGTGTAAAAAGAAGCCGCTTTATTGAATTAGTTGTTAAAAATGTCCACCCAGATGCTGGAGTCTAGCTTTTCTTAGAAATGAAAGGATAGCTGTCTAAGTCTCAGAATCAGCACGAATAGTTTCTGCGACATCTATTTTGGAAATTCTTTACAACCCTTTCATTCTTCACATATTTATTATTATTTATTTACTGTCACAATGAATAATAACTGATAAATCATAGCTATCCCGATTTTGCAATAATAACGTAACGTAAAACTTGTATTAATCGGGTTATGTAAAACTTCAAATGCTTCTAGTTCAGTTTTGGGCATATGTTCATTGAACATTTTTAACTTGAAATTGCTTTAGTAACATATTCTTAAACTGTAGCAGTCATATCATGGGACACCCGGTATATACGACATATATGTAAGTGTTCCTTTATGTGAGTATATTGGGTGAATGCGCGGTATATACACCCGCATACTATATGGGTTCAATGTAATAGGTGTTATAAAATTAAAATTGTCTGGTTACATAGATTAAATACATATTTGAAAGAACATTGTAGTAAAAAATACTATGAAGAAAGAATGTATGTAATAATAACATTGTTTGGTGCACGATTTTTCACAGAAGAAAATGTATTCAGTATATATGATCATAAATAAGCTCTATACAATGCAACATTTCGTGTTTAAAGTTGCTTGTCATGGCACTCAAATTTATTAATGCTGTAAATCCTTCTATCCTTGTAATTCGCGTCGCTGTCGGAATAATAGAATGTGAAATAAGCACGAATTCTTCTAGGTGAAGTGTGTAAGTGCTAAATTAAATATAAATTAAACAGATTAATTAATTCGTCTTTATGTAAAAACGAATTTCTTTGTAGCAGAAGTGGCTCATAGTAATGTACAATTTTCTTTTTCTGCTAATGTATCCTTGATACATATTTATACAAAAACAAATTCAGCATGATTTTAGTTTCTTAACTTCTTATACTACTTTCCATTAGTTATTAAACCCTGTTTGAGTAAACAATGAAAAACTATTCATTATAGCGAGAATGAGATGGAGGATTCCAAAAATTATTTGCGTCTTCGAAGAAGCAATTATTTAGAATTACTTTTCTTTGGACTAGTATTAACTAGTAATACAGTCTAACAAGCAGAACATTCCAACTCAAATTACTATTTAGGCCTTATACAGATTTTTGCTTATGGGTTACAATCTAGGTGCCTTGATCGGAAGATAACTTCGCTCTCGTTAACATCTTACTGACACAAACATTTGGGCTTCTACATCGGTTTTGATCTACATAGTCTGTCGCAGAAAAAACCGAACCTTTTTTAAAATATTAAATCTTAATGGCGTCATCTATTAAAAAAAATATGCGCCGGTAAGGGTAGATCTTTCATCAATGTTATGTCAAAATATCATGACATTTACATCATTAGAAGCAGAGAAATTGCGTATAAAGTAACAGTATGTATTTGGCATTGATCGAAAAATGAATTTTGAACAAAGAACAAATATTAAGTTCTGTTTTAAACTCGATAAATCGTTTACTGAAACGTTTATTTTGACGAAACAAGTTAATGGTGATTCGTGTTATGTATCGCGTACGAATATGTATGAGTGGTATAAACGATTCAAAGATGGTCGTACGGACATAAATGACGGCGAACATTCTGATGCAAAAAAAATCTATGAGCCGAAATTCTCATTGCAATACATGGGAATGGAATTTAATATTTCCAAAGATTAAATTCATTGCATTTTGACACAGCATTTGGGACGTGTGCAAGGTTTATATCAAACGAGCTTACTGAATTCTGAATTGTACAGACTTGATTATAAACTCAAAAAAGGACGAAAACTTCAGGTATTCTATTGTAACTGACGATGAGAAGACATGGTATTTTCAATATGATCCAGAGATCAAAACTCTGAATGGAAGTATTCAAGAGAAGAAAGACGAAAAAAAAGCCGTTTGGAAGAGTCAAAAGTGAAGACGATGTAGATTTGTTTTTATGATTCGAAAGGTATAATGCACAAAGAGTTTGTGTACGCCCTCAATATCGTAAAAATAGTAGCTGGTGTTTATTACATGATAATGCACCATCTCAGCTCAACGTTTATCATTGATTTCCTAACTGCAAACGGCATTTTCACCAACAACAATTCACCGTATTCACCGGATTTGGCCCTCTATGACTTCTATCCATTATCCAAACTACATTTACCGATGAAAGGAGAGCGTTAAGCCGACGTCAAAGCCATTAAAAGAGCGTCGACAGCGATCTTGAAGGACATTTTTAAAGATGAACTTATAAATTCATTCGACATGTTAATTGACCCCAAAGCGCAAATCTCTTGTGTTTAGTTTTACTTGGTCAAGGGACTTTGATAGACCGGACTATTGTTTCCCTATACAAAAAGGTACAGAGTAAAACAAAAGAAATAAAATTATAGAAGAACATGTGAACGATTGGAAAGCTGCAAGACAAAAAGCCTCCATGGAAAAATAAACCATTAATATCGATGAACCAGTGTTACTTACTCAGAAGTAATAAAAGAAATATAGGAAAGCCAACAATCTGATGAAGAGAGGACCTACAACGAATAACAAGAAAGTACATTGGAACACAAAACGAAGATCATGTGTTTAATGAGGGATAGATTCTATAGTGATTAACATACATACATTTTGACTAACTTAAATCGAATGGGTAAAATTTCGTCAATTACCATTTTCAACTTTGACAATTTTGAGTGTTTCAAATTCTGTTTGTGCAAAGGTTTGATGTACTTTAGAATACTGAATGAAAAACTTCAAAAGGGAGCTATGTTGTGTTTGCTTCAATGTCAGAAAGAGACGACAATGTCGGCGCGGTTATAATATGTCATTCTTCATAGAAATATCAATCTCAAAATATCTGGGAACAGCAGATTTTTCCAGTCATTGAAGAGATTTTGAAAAATGTTTTTGTCTGACAAAAGAATTGCTTTGAGCAACAACTTATTTTAAGATCGTGTTGATGAAATGCGTTATGATGTACAAAGTGTTTTGTGTAATTGTTTGCAAACAAACCATTTCGCTATTCAGCTGGACGAGTCAATTTTACCCCATATGAAGTACTGTTATTGGCATATGTTCGTTTTGTTATGGGCTAAGATGTTCATGAGGAACTACTCTTTGTGAGAATTTTGACAATAATATTGAATGTTTTGCAGTCATTCAATGGAAAAGGCCGTTTATCATATACAATATCGGCTGTAACAGAGTATCAGTTATGTTTTGGTGTTATCGAAATTTAAATCTTTGCAAAAAAAGATATCTGTGATGTTTACAATTCATTGCGTCATTCACTGACAACATTCGGTAATTAAATCAATACCAGATTCGTAGCAAAGCTTTGAATTCTAGATTATTTGTGCAGTTGAATGAATAAAATGGTGAAGATTTTTATCGATTACTCCTTCACACTAAAGTACGCTGACTATCAAAAGGCTTATGTTTGATAAGATTTTTTTCACATTTTGAGACTCTTTTAGTGTTTCGGATACTAGAGATCCTATTTTGAAAGGAAACTAAAATGGCAAGGGTTTTAATTGATTACTCCTTCACACTGAAATACGCCTCCTATTCTACTTTTAGAGACTGTCTTGGAGTTTAGAATGCTAAAGATCTCATTTTGCAAGGAAATTTACTTAAATGGAATCTAGGTTTATTTAACAGATTTATTTAGTAATTTTAATAAACTTAACTTACAGTTACAAGGTGATAAGACTAGATTTAATAGAAATGAAGTCCACTACTGCAGCCTTTCTTCCCAGAATTATTCTAAAGTAGCGAAACTTTGAAAAGCTCAAATTTTACCAATTCTCCAATTTGCCATTGACAAACACTCAGGATGACGACGGTTAAGCCTACCTTAAACATATAAATGACTTCCACACAGACTTCAAAACTAGTTTTGAGGATGATTATAGTGTTACCACTCTGGATTATATATCCATACTGTGACGTTGAAATATCAGGTATAACATTACAAGAGCTGATCAGAATAAGCACTAACAAAGAACTTAATGTGCAGTTCAGGATGGGGTACTGGCAGTTTGCGCTTCCGAAAGATATACCTGTTACTTACCCTGCATTACGAAGTATTGCAAGAAAGCTTTTGATCGCTTTTCTAGGTTCTGATTTGTTTTGTTAAAAGTCGAAATGTTCACTTGCATTTTGTAACCTTTAGTAAAGATCTCAATAAAAATCGTACATATTTTTTTACAATTTTCCACTGTTTAAAAACCCTACTAAAATGAGTAGTTATATGAAACACGTTTGACGTTAATAGCTTTAGGAAAATTTATTAATTTGCAGTTTTACGAAAGAAAAACTTCGCTAGTGGTCTACGGGACAAAGCGGAATAAATTAAAATCTTTTCACTTTTTTTAAGCCTGGGCAGTGTTTGTTTATATGCAATTTTAGTCTGAAAATTAAACGATTGTTTTGAATAATGTATTGTTTTATATTTATAGTGACAAAAATAAGGAAAAGAAATAAACACAACGATCACATTTCTTTTTATTTTGCATATTATTTACTAAAAGGTATTCAGTTATTAAATTATAACTCCGTAAATAAAATAAAATGGAATACGCTCTCGTTCTGTCGCAGTATAATTTGTGTCTTAATTCCAGCATCTGACTGTCGTAGGACTATGAATTTGCCCAGATAACGAGGAGATATTGACTTTGCTCCAGCGTCGCGTCGTTAAGACGCAAGATAAGCAATAAATGTCAAAGGCGTCAGTTAAAAATGTTAAAGTATCGGATTTTGTAGAAAGCATAAAGGAAGGCAATCGATGTCAGTCCAGGGACGCATCGTAAACTTTTGCTCTATTGTTGTTGCTAGGATTACTTTATGTACTTCAGATAACATAAACAAGAATTAATACAGATTACATTAATGAAAACTATAGTTGAAATATAGGATGGCTTAAGAAAGTACTGTCTACTATTTCAACTGTTATTTAATTATTGTCTTTCTAACTAATAAATTTTTATTTATTTTTATAGATGGGTGTCATGTAATGTTTTATTATATTAAATATTCAGGTTTTCCAAATTTTTAAGTTATAATAATGAACTAAGTGTGGAAATACATATTATTTATCCATACATCAGCAAGGGCTTATAGCTGAGCGACCCACAATGACTAATATAAAGTGTATTGCTGAATTTCTCGTAGAGAGTAGTTAAAGAAAGCCGCGGATTTTTGCCCTACCAGTTTATGAAGATTTAAGATTGGTCGCTGCTTAGGAGATACAAACGAAAAGTCTGTTGAAAGAAAATATAGAAGAAATGCAATACATCTAGTAAGTAATTCAAAAACAAAATAACCGCTGAACCTAACTGAATATGGAGTTGTCGCTATCTGTTTAATACCTTTCAGAAGCCGTTACAGCTGCTCGAGAGATGTTCATTACCTGTATCTTTTAGTAGTCATTCATTATCTGCTTAATATATGTTTGGTGTTTGTTATCTCCTTAATATCTGTTCAGAATCTATTAAAGCTCTTGAGATACTCTTCATTATCCACTTAATATCTGTTCAAATTATTTATTATATATGATATTTCTTTCTTACAAGACTTTTTGGTCGTATCTAGTAATCCTTACTACTGGCCTATATTGAATCTAGAGAAGGTGGTATCAGAAACCACGATTTTTTCTACTGGGACCCATAGCTAGTGTGTGAGTGTGTGAGCATGGAAAATAGCGCTTCTGAGGAACCCAATCTGAACAAAAAAATTAAAGTTTAAAGCAGGGAAACGCTGTAGTTAACATTTCACTGGAGGCACCAGGCGCAAATCTCTTGTATTTGGTATTACTTGGTCAAGCAGGATTTTGATCGAACATACTATTATGTCCCTATATAAAAAGGTACAGAGTAAAACAAATGAAACAAAAAGTATAAAATAACATGTGAGAGGTTCGAAAGATATAAGGCGAAAACCCTCCATGGAAGAAGTAAACCATTAGGATCGATGAACTAGAGTTATCTACAGATAAAGATGCATAGGGTGTCAACATTGTAGAGGAGGTTGATACGAATTTCTAAGTGAAGATCCGGTCAAATAAGTAATTCGAAATTTTTGGACTGAAATGTGAAAATTTCAAAACGTCAGGTCGATGTAATACATACCGATTCTACAGATTGTGTCCTGCTACTTGTTAAATTGGCCATTCCTATTTATTTTATGTAAGAGATTATGTGTATTGTAAGTGTTATTGGTTAGACTCATTTCCCTTACCCCTCCAATGTGCCACAGGGTTGGAAGATGAAATGATAGATCTTCAACATTTACAAATTTTAGTAAGAAGGCACAATAGATTGCTTTTTATGGATATATCACTACAGGTGTATTAATACTCATAATACTACCAGACAGAAATATCCCAAATGATGAGAACTTGACTACATCAGAGCCTGAAATACTATTATTAGATTTTGCTCAAGAAAGGTTACGTACTAGTATTGCTTTAGAAGTTGAAGTGGTTTCAAATGAATAGCCGTACACACTAATCCCTTATATTGTGTGGGAAGAAAAGTGCAGTGAGGATGTGTGGGACAATTGGTCGGAAGACGCCAATAGATTAAGACAGTCTTTTATTTAATAGTCTCTTAAAATCAACAGTATAGAGTCTTAGGTATTATAGTTTCATGAAATACTATAGGAGTATATCCATTGTTAAGTTAATAAACAAATAAGAGAAAGGAAATAGTGAAAAAGCATTTATTTATATGTTCCTGAGAAACCCACGAAGAGTCTATTACACAGTGTAGATAAGGAAATTTCTAGGAAAAATAGTAATAATTTCGAGATATACTTGTCCTCACTATTGATGTTAATTTATTTTAAAGAATGGTGTAGGTAATTCACATAAGATCGTTAGTGAAGTTTCTAACAAACTATTTGCAAATTATTGAATGTCAATAATATAAGATACAAGAGGTTGCTTTATGGTTTATTTCTAGAGGTTTCCTAAAAATATATATTCTTGCAAGTTCTAATTAACTCACTTTTGATCAACAAACTGTTGTATTTAGTATTAATCAGTTTGATATCTTAACATTTGACAGTCTTTATTGTTGAAAATGATCCAGAAAACTTTGCAGGTACGTAGACATTTTTATATGTAAGTTTATATTATCGTAATTCACTACAATAGTTACTATTTCATCAATCTCAATATATGTATATTATTAGAAGATAATCTATTAATAATGATGTTATTGCAGTATATATACTTTGAATAATTATCATAAATATTCTCAAACAAATGCCTTTTTTCCCTATATATCGCATTTTCGTCTAAGCAATTGGTCTTAGCAAATATGGTTTATAGAAAAATATTGTTTACCAGTAACAAAAGGAAAACAAATTATTTTTTTGGAACGTAATTTTTCTAATCCTTGCTCTTAATCCGTCTCTGTTCCATTTTTCCGATAGGTTGTTTTGGACAAGAAACGTCCTCCCGTATCTTGAGTTAGACGTGTTCTGCAACCTCTAGTTTATTAAATAAATACTTATCTAACTTACAGACCGAAGATGTCACATGAGGCGAAGCGTAGTAAATTTTCTGATATATATATATATATATATATATATATATATATTGTTACAAAAAGAAAAACAAATCATCCAATAGAAGTATTTTTTATAAAATTTATAAGCCAAGTTTTATGAAAAATAATTAAATTTTTATTAAAGAATTTGTACCTTTTATACAGAAAATTTAATAATGAATTACTGCTCTATGTAAACGAATATATTCTGCTAGCCGTTCGGCATTCTTCTAATACAGGCTATAGTTGTGAATTAGATTATTAAAATGGCAAAAGTTCGAAGAAGACTAAATTATCGCCAGCTAAGTGGTTTTAAAATTGGTCGTATATTTGGAATACATGAGACAGGTATTGCATATTATGAAGTCGCTGGACGGATGCAAAGAAATGTTGCTACACTTATTCTTTTTTGAAGTGGTTGGTCTTGAGATGGTAGACAATATCGTAAAGGAGTATATGAACAACTTACAAGAACCACCGAACGAGAAGATAGGAGACTAAGATCGCTTACACTTAAGGAATGGTTGGCATAGTACCTCACGGTCTGTGTGAAATGTTTTTTGACAGAGATAGGCCACAGAATAATAATGCGTTTCTCAAATCGTCGCATTCGTTCTCACTTGGGTTGATTTTCTATTGTCGAAGACTGATACTGTCGAAGAATAATACTACCTAATTCTAATCAGCATCATGCTCCTAGATTAGATTGGTGTAATTTATGAACTTTTGCACTTCTACGAAGCGCTGCTGATCAAATGCTGACAATGCTAAATCTAGTCCAATGTAATTTTTACATAGGACTAGTTGAAACACTTGAATAATTACAAAATTCTTCGCCATTAATGGAGTAAATGCAAACAGTGGATACCGTTCAAACACAGCTATATGTATTTAGGGACGGAAGAAATATTATTGTTATTGCTAAAGTAGATAGAAAGACAAAAGATTCATATTTTACCAGATTCAAACAAATATTTGGTGATAGTGGTTCGACAAATCCATTAAGGATTAAAAAAGATAATTTTCATTATGCAATTATTTCATTATTAGATGTCGAACGGTCACTCTTTGCATAAAAGAACATCTATTTTTCACATTGAACACAGTTACGTAAAAAAAGTTGAAACATAGCTGAAACTGCAAATATTTAACGATCTTATCCATTTTGTGTATCTGCATACTGAAAACGCTGTTTAAAAGGGGAAGTGTTTGTTTATAATTATTGTCCGTTAAACCCCTTTCACTTCAAAGTAGGCACCTTTGATCGAACATTCGCAGTGCCAACACCATTAATCATTCATTACTACTGTACTTCCATGTTTCAAAACATGTTAAAAACTGTTCAAGCTTTACAATCGAAATAAGTGCAAATTTTGAAAGTCGTTTCTAAAATTGCCATGTTGAAACATAAATTAGATTTTTTATTAGTACTTCTCTCTGTCGTCAAGATCACTAATTACTGATTCGTTCTCGAATTATGTACGCAGAATTTAGGGTCAAAGGAAAATTAAATTAGAAATTCACCAATTTAACGATTGTTTTATAGAAAACTATTTGATTAGCAAGTAGTTTCTCTAACGAAGACAATTTGAAATCCCCTATGGGTTCACAATTTCCATGTTTATTTTCGAATAGCCTATAAAATAAACTTGAAGTTCAAAAGCTTTTATTTTATCAACAATAGTAATACATAACATTTGATATTCTCAAAGTAGATTGGCTTGGGTAAAATAAACACATAGTCATTAAAAGGCCATTTGTTCTAGAGCACAATTAAATTAATAGCTGTTAGCATAAAATTTTATAGTTAGTCTCTTAAAAGCAGCGAAATTTAACTTTTATTATACTTGGTTTTTGAACCTTTAGTTCATGTTATATTACACAAACGGATTCACTGTATTATAAAGATACACATACATATATTTAATTAATGAGAGTTGTTGTATGCCACTTACGTAGAATTGTATGATTTGAGGACTAGTTACGCAGAAACAATAAAGATAATAGTTAAATAACTATGTTTCCCATCTCTTCACAAACAAGTACTTATGATTATTACTTTGATCTAATCTATCTCTGTCTAACAATATATAAACTTGGAATGAGAAGTGCTAAAGTGTTAATTATAGAAGGTATAAAAGGTCGGTAGTTCATAATAATTTTGGCTATTTATAATCTATTATTATACAGATATTTATGGAACCGTACTGTAAAACCATCTTCAGACAATGCTCTCTGTTGAATGCTGTTCGTCTCACTGTGTGTAACTCGTCTCTACCCTGATACGTGTACATTCCGGTTCTGTAGTGGGGTGATCCTCGTTTCGTCTACTTATTCGTTTAATGATGCAGATGTTGTTGAGATTTCGTCCTTGTTTCTTCGGTTAGTTAGCGCCGTTCCGCCAATTTAAAGTCAGATGTGTAGCATCATCTCTCTTGTTTATACTTTCTGTATGTTTTTCAATTTTTGTGGCTTCACGTATTATTCGCTTATTCACGTGTTCGATTTTCGGACATCTTCAGGGCTCAACTACTGCACTGAAACTGAGTGCAGTAGTTGAGCCCTGAAGATGTCTCATACAAATGGGCACGAAACGTCGACAGATATACAAGTAACGCGGTTCCTGCCCAGAAGTCCAGAAACAGATAGCATAGCTACATGCATTTAGTTACGCAAGAAATGTTCTTGTTACTGCTAAAGTAGATAGTGTGTTAATGAAAGATGCAAATTTTACCAGATTAAAACAAATATTTGGTGATAGTAGCTCAACAAAAAAACGATTAAGAAAGATAATTTTCATAATGCATTTATTTCATCATTAGATACCGAACGGTTGTTTTTTTCATATAAGAACATCTATTCCACACGTCGAACACTATTACATAAATAAATGTTGAAACATATCTGAAATTGCAAATATTTAACCGATATTATCCATTTTGTGCATCTGCATAATGAAACACTGTTACATAAAAAAATGTTGAAACATACACGAAGTTACAAATATTTAACCAATCTTATCCATTTTGTGCATCTGCATACTGAAAACGCTACTTGACACCGCTATTTATAAAATAGTATTTACTTCATTGTCGTTAGTGTAACCAGTGCAAACAGTAAACGCTGTTCACGCACAGCTATGCGGTATAAAAGGCTGCAAAAATTATTGTGTTTCAGAAAAGTTTGAAAGTGTTTTAGAATAAGATTTCGATTATGCTAATATTGCATCGTTAGATGTAGAACGACCGTTTTCTGCATATAAGAATGTTTTTCTCATGGTGAACTCGGTTTGAGGTAACGTATCTTATGCTTTAATATTTAACAGATCCAATCCCTGTTGTGACTTCATGGAAGGCGCTTAAAGCGGTGTTTCACATTGTTTTATAAATTACTACTTACTATTTATTTTATTTTATGTACCTACTAACATATTAAGCGCACGCCTATGGTTCGTTTCCTTAGTGATAATTGGATGGAGTATATATAACCTGCAGTTAAATAACTGACTTTCTATAAACGACCCTCACTACTACGCATTTTTCAAATGAGGATTTATCTAACTAGTTGAATACTGAATGCGTTATTCCCTCTTTATTCTACATTAAAATCTCATTGCATTGTATGTATGTTATGTAGGTTATTGCACTGCGTTGATGTTGCATTTATTTTTTATATCATCAAGTAGATATCAGAATATCTTATTATTTCTTTGTTTGAACGATGATACAGCTTAATGAATCTAGTTAGCAGAGATACACAATGGCCGAGGAAACCTTTTTAAAAGCAAATACAGTTATAGTAAAAGGATATTTTTGTTTGTAGCAGAGAACATGGCATTAACTGTTTAAAGAGAAATGGAAAAATCTTTTGTAGAAAAGAGCAACACAGATTTAAATTATGATTTACGTTTCGTTTTTTAGATCCAACAATAACGTATTTCCAGTTTTCTTCATTTATCTGTGCAGAGAGAAGTCTCTGTACAACGTATTTTTGATGGAAACGAGTTCTGGAATAAAATCCGCCCGTAATGAGACCGCAGTGTTATGCTTTGTAATATGATACAAGAAACGTTCCCAGTTACGCTGCGAACATCATCTCCCTTATCACACAAAATCAAGGCTGGCAGTGCTGCTTTTATGCCATACGAACATGCACATACGTGTGTGAAAGTGTGTGTTCCTGTACATATAATGTGTGTACTTGAGTAGGCGTGTGTATACATGTATGTATCATGTTATGAGTTGGTTAATTTTATATGCGCTTTAGTAGACCATAAAGTAATAATAAAGGGAAATCTGTTTTATCGGGCTATGTTAAAGTATAATACAAAATTCATTATATCCGCATAGAATATTTAAAGAGAAAAATGTACTCCAAATTACTTTCATCTCCAAATAATTTTATGGTCATTATGTTGGAGTAAACACGAAATATTAACTACAGTTGAAATTTAAATGAACAATGAATTTTGGCAATGGTAATCATTCTGCGCAATAAATTATGTTGATGCTTAAGTTCATAGTGTTTTTATTGAACTCAAAATTTATTAATTTTTTAATAAACAAAAATCACTACCACAAAAACGTTTACGATCTAAGTCGCAATTGTTGCTCTATCTTTTTAGGTCAACACTGGTGTGCATTTTGTGCAATTCAAATAGCATAAGAGTTTTGCTTCTGGGCTTCCGGGCTGGAACCGCGTCACTTGTATATCTGCCGACGTTTCGTACCCATTTGTATGGGTACAAAACGTGAAGGGAGACCAAAAACCTTCGAAGACGCTGAATTGGAGGCATTGCTCGATGAGGATCCGTGCCAAACGCAAAAAGAGCTTGCTTCAGCATTAGGAGTTACCCGCCAAGCCATTTCTCAGCGATTGCATGCGTTGAGAATGATTCAAAAACAAGGAACTTGGGTTCCTTATGATTTGAAGGCAAGAGATGTTGAGCGTCGTTTTTTCGCCTGTGAACAACTGCTCCAGCGGCAAAAAAGGAAGGGTTTTCTTCATCGCATCGTTACGGGTGATGAAAAATGGATTCATGACAGCAACCCAAAGAGAACAAAATAATGGAGACTGCCCGGTCATGCTTCTACGTCGTCGGTTCGACCGAATATTCACGCTGCGAATGTTTTGCTGTGTATTTGGTGGGACCAGGGCGGTGTTATTTATTATGAGCTATAGAAACCGAACGAAACCATCACTGGGGAACGGTATCGAACTCAATTGATGCGATTGAGCCGAGCACTGCGCGAAAAGTGGCCACAATACAAGCAGAGGCACGAAAGAGTGATTCTACAGCATGACAACGCTCGGCCTCACTTTGCCAAACCCGCTAAAACCAACTTAAAAACGCTCAAATGGGAGGTCGTACCTCACCCGCCATATTCCCCAGATATTGCGCCGTCCGATTATTACTTGTTCCGTTCGGTGGCGCATGGTCTGGCAAATCAGCAGTTCCGCTCATATGAAGACATCTCAAAATGGCTTGATTCGTGGATAGCCTCAAAAGATGAACACTTCTACCGTGACGGTATTCGAGCTCTGCTAGAAAGATGGGAAAAAAGTTGTCTCTAGCGATGGGCAATATTTTGAATGATTCATTTTTTCACAATAAGGTTGCATTTTCATAAAAAAAAAACAGCGAGAACTTAGTTGCGCACCTAATACTTCAAATATATATATATATAGTCTGTCGCAGAAAAAACCGAACTTTTTTAAAATAAAAACGAAAGCGTACTATTTGGATCAAATTCATTTATTTTATTCAAAGTAGTCGCCGTCGGCTTCAATACAACGTTTTTCACGGTCAACTAACATGCCAAATGAATTTTCAAGTTAATCTTTAGAGATGTCCTTCAAGAACGCTGTCAACGCCTTTTTAATAGCTTCAATGTCGGCATAACGCTATCCTTTCATCGGCAAATGTAGTTTCGAGAATAGACAGAAATCACAGGGGGTCAAATCGGGTGAATACGGTGAACGGTTGATGGTTAAATTGCCATTTGTAGTTAGAAAGTCTGTGATAAGCATCGAGCGATGAGATTGTGCATTATGTAACAAACGCCAGCTACCATTTTCACGATATTGAAGGGGCACACGACGAGTACGCGCGAAAATGCGCTTCATAACACCAAGGTAATATACAGCATTGACTGTTTGACTAGTTGGTACAAACTCTTTGTGCACTATGCCTTTCGAATCACAAAAATAAATCAACATTGACTTTACTTTTGGCTTGTCCAAATGATTTTTTGTCGGTCTTTCTGCGCTTGGATGCTTCCATTTAGAGCTTTGACGCTTGGTCTCTGGATCAAATTGAGAACACCACGTCTCATCGCCAGTTACAATAGAACACTTACACCTTTTGTCCTTTTTTGAGTCTTTAATCAAGTCTGTACAATGTTGAATTCAGTTAGCTTGTGTGATACAACCCCCGCACAAATCTTTCTCAGTCTCAACTGCTGAGTCAAAATGCGATGAATTGAATCTTTAGAAATATCTAATTCCATTCCCACGCATCGCGATGAGGATTTCGGCTCATTTCTGCTACTTTCACGCACAAGTTCGATGTTACTTATTGTAATCACAGATTTTTTTGCACCAGGACGTTCATCATCATTTATGTTCGTATGACGGTCTTTAAATCGTTTATACTACTCATACCCACTCGTAGGTGATAAATACAATTAACAGATCTTCATTGGCGTGCAGTAACACGCCGATTTATTGTACAACCAACGGCAGAAAATTAAAGCTTGTTCAAATACAGACAGTGGATAAGTGTTTTGAAGATTGTATCCAAAAAGAAAGAAACATTGTATCGACAATCAATATATTATTAAAAACTCTATTGCGGGAAAATATATTATGTACGCGAAATATTTATATTTATTTAACAAATTGAAAAAAAATGTGTGCCTAGATTTGTTGATCGTATACACACATATTTCCGGGTTCAAATAAATTCATTTATCAACCGTTTTATAATTATATTTCTATAGAACTATCTACACCCTAGGTGATAAAATAATATCATGATTACATTTACATTCGTGTCCTTTTTTCTATCGAACGCTACATACGCATCTGTATTTTAATTACAGAAGCATCCTTTCCTGTTTGTAATTATGATCCAGATGAGAAATATTTGTATTTTCGATTACTGCATAAAAATACTCGCATAAAACACGGGTACAGAAATGAATTGACACGTCTCAGAAAAATACGGGTTGAACTCAATCACCGCTTTCATATAACGCTATTTTCAACGGCAAACAGCTCGGGGTAGATAGTGATCTAAGTGCACAAGTTATGTTCGTTTCTATGAATTCAGTATACGGCTGGAGAAACATTTGAATTTTCGATTGATACATTGAAGTTTGAAGTTTGCCAATAAAAATGCTGTCAAAGAACAGCGAACTAGATATCAAAAATACGTGTATGGAATGAATTCATTTTTAATCCTAGCACAATTCTTTAATGCATGAATTTCCTTTTCGAGGAAAATATTCAGTCAACAGTTTTCTGTCATAGGAAATATCAATTTATTAATAATATCCATTGACATTAAATACTATCTACTTCCGATATAAACAGACAGATGCCAAAGAACGGACGTGTGCAGTAAACGCTGAAATGATTTTGAATTCGTTTATTTTGAGTTATGGAAGTAATAAGAACGAGTTTTCAATAGCGAGTTGTATAATCTCAAATTCCCTTAGTACAAAACTTTTGTTTTTGGTATATTTTGGATATCTTTACTGTCTTTTTCTTGATCTGTCATGAAAGAAGTATCAATGGCCAATTCTATAGTTAATGTTATTTATAATATATTTGATAGGTCTGCTCCGAAGTTTAAAACTTCCACTGTATCATCACCTTCTGTAGTTCAATAGTCAAATTATAGCAAATTTAAAATTAAAACAGTACTTAAATAATAAATGAAAGTCTTGCTGCATCCATTATGGAGAATTTCAAAGGCTTTGCTAAACATTGAATTTATGTTCGCTGTATTATAAAGGCTGTTTCAAATTGCGCAGTTTTTTTTGAGAATAAATAACATATAGATGGCGTACTGAATTTGTCTGGATATGTGGGCATTTAAAAAGTGTGATGTATGACATTTATAAGAATAGCTTCGTACACGGTACAATAACGCTTTCAAATTGTTGAATTATTTTATGAAAATCAGCGTTCTGTAAAAAAAGTTTTTAGAAAACTACATGAATTTTATGGTTAACATAATCGTCCATTTGAAAGCACTATTGGTTGAATTACTAAAAATTTCAAGAGACCGGTTCCGTGGAAGATCAAAAAAGTGAAAAATACAGTCGTAGTGGTCGTTCACAAGAAAATATTGGGTTGGTTCGTGAAAGTGTTGCTGAAGATCCTAAAATGTCCATTAGACGACGTTTACAACAACTTGGCGTATTTTGCACAAGAATTTAGGTCTGAAAGCATATAAGATTCAAATAACACAGGAACTGAAACCATTAGATCACTTAAAACATCGTTCATTTGTCAATTTCATCAATGAACAACCAGATGATTTTTCTCAAGAAATGTTTTCCGATGAGGCACAATTGTTAATAAACAAAATTGCCGTATTTGGGGTGAGGAAAATCCACGAATTATTCACGAGAGATCTATGCATCCTAAACGAGTTACTGTTTGGTGTGCATTATGGTCAGATGGTGTAGTTGGACCTTATTTATTTGAAAATGCTGCTGGTGAAGCTGTAACTGTCAATGGTAATCGATATCGTCGGATGTTAACCGAATTTTTGTGGCAATGAATATTAAGCTAGAGGATATGTGGTTTCTACAGCATGGCGCTATACCTCACTTTGCACACGAATCAATTGATTTATTGAGAGAAAAATTTTCTGGACGTGTAATCTCAAAAAACGGTGATGTTAATTGGCCACCAAGATCATGTGATTGACACCGTTAGACTACTTTCTTTGGGGTTATGTGAAATGTCAGGTTTATAAAAACAATCCACAATCAATTCCTGCTTTGAAAGATGAAATTATTCGTATCGTTGGTGAGATAGAGCCTCAATTATGTCAAAATGTCATTGAAAATTTTAACAAAAGGGTGGACGTCTGTGGAGCTGCAAGAGCAGGCCATTTGGCAGATATTATTTTTCGAATATAAATATCATAACTGATACTTCAATTACCAATAAAAAGTTTTCGAAAGTGAATACAAATTATGTGATATGTTTATTCTTTAAGAAACCGCGAAATTTGAAACACTCTTTATATACTTATATATGTATGTATCACTTTCTAAATGACTTACTATTATAGATTTGAGTAGAGTATTGGCCTTTCTGTTTCCAAAATATTATGTTTACAGATAATGCACATATCTACTATTGCATTGTAACAAATAGTCGGCATTGATCGTAATTCCAGCGCACCGTGTCCTGTAAAAGGTATTTCCTTTTCAAATGTATAAAATTGAAAGACTTAAATGTGATGGTTGTTAAACGAAAATCGAAAATGAGGTTGTGATTTAATCGTTTAGTAAAAACATATACATGTCACAATAAATCAGTTTTATCACATTTCGAAGTAATTTATTATTGATATAACAAGGAAGTACGGTTTACATGTCACGGTGTACCACGATCGCTTCTGGACACGTGTTACTTATCGTCCCGTAGGTCTTACTTGTGCGCATCGTCAAATATTTATCGCCTTTAGATTTAGCCAAACCAACACATTTTTTTCAGTTCGTATTTACCGAGTTTCTGAGATAAAATGGACGGGTTCTGAATAAATCTCAAGTACTCGTTTTTACGAGCCGAAAGGGAGGGACCTTGCGTAGGTTTCTTATTTAGATTATTAGTCATGTTTTCTTCTTTATGAAAAGGAATGGGAATAAACTTGAAATCTTCATTGCAACATGCTACCTGATTTCTCCAAGGGATAAAAATCGGATTTAATTTATACTTCCATTGTAAGGTATGTGTTAATCAGAAGGGATTGTTAGATTAATATAAATATCTTCTACGGATGTCGGAGATATTAATTTTGTAAAATTAGATGTTGTACATGAATCTAAATCTAGCTATGAATTTGTCGTATTTTTGGTAATACGAGGCGTGTTTTTTAAGTAAGAGCCATTTTGTTGTATACATTAATAAGGAGTGCGCGCGCCACAACTAGTGCTTGCGTCGGGTCCTGACATTTCTTGGTAACAACTGTGCTCAGTTGCAGCGGTGTAGGTAACCTGTACGGTCTGGTTTGTGTCCTTAAAATGTTCGAGATTATCTAATCGCCCGCCCCACCATAAATGCGGTACCCTCCGGCTAAACCCTGAGGAAGCTAAGCAGAGGGATTCAAAACGACGCGGCATACTGACAGAGGGAATTTTGCTACTTCGTAACAATGCAAGGCCTCCAACCGCAGTACAGATCCGAGCATTATTGGGCCCTTTTAGCTGGGAAGTGTTTTGGACCACCCCCCTCTACGGACCCGAAATTGCGCGGAGCTATTTCCATCTTTTCCGCTATTTTAAACATCATTTTGGCGGCGGCCACCACTACAAAGATGACGAAGACGTGAAAACGGCTGTGGCCTCTTGGTTATCGGAGCAGACGGCAAGTTTCTATGAAGAGGGTATTCAAAATCTAGTTGTAAGGTTTGATAAGTGTTTAAACAAACTTGGCAGCTATGTTGAAAAACAGAGAAATGTATGTAGAATCTGAAAATAAATTTGGTTTATGAAAATTTTCTTTCGTTTGATTTTTATTTTCAAACGATCCTTACTTAAAAAAGACGCCTCGTTTACATATTTAGAAAATAGTTTTCGAGAGATATAAGGCAACTATTGTTTTAATTCAGTAGTTTTAAAGGCACGGAAAATATAAGGTTTTCCAATAGGGATGATATGATTTTGAAGTGACATTTCGGCCATTTGTAATATGTCATGATCTGTTATTTGCTTTTCATTGTATCCAGTAGTGTTTACAATTTCATCATGGAGAGATATACGCAAGAACAACGTTTACAAATTATTCAGTTTTATTATCAAAATAATCGTTCTCCAATTGCAACTTTTCGTGCGCTTTTGCCATTTTATGGTCGTAATAATCGTCCAAGTGTGCTCGCTATTCGTCGGATTGTTAAAAATTTTGAGGTTACATTTTCTTTACATAATTTTCAAGTGCCAATAAGACAAAGAACCGCTCGAAGTAATGCAAATATTGCTGCCGTTCAGGCAAGTGTTACTGAAGACCGTAATTTGTCGATTCCAAGAAGTTCTCAACAATTGCGACTGTCTCAAACCACAACCTGGCGGATTTTGAGAAAGGATTTGGGTTTGCATCCCTATAAAATTGTTCTCACTCAAGAACTAAAGCCATTGGACCACCGTAAACGCCGTAAATTTGCTGATTTGCCTTGGAACAACTTGAAAACGATAACTTTTTGTGTAGTAAATATACAAAACTGTCGATTCTGGTGCGAAGAAAATCCACAAATTATTTATGAAAAACCATTACATTCACCTAAATTGACAGTTTGGTGTGGTTTTTGGTATGGTGGAATCATCGGTCCGTTCTTCTTTCAAAATGAAGCTGGTAACACCGTTCCTGTCAATGGAGAGCGGTATAGATTGATGATAACCAACTTTTTATGGCCGACATTGGAGGTAGTTGATCTTGATAACATTTGGTTCCAACCAGACGGGGCTACATGCCACACAGCAAATGCAACAATAGAATTATTGCGAGAAAAGTTTGGAGATTCGATTATTTCAAGAAATTGTGATATTGAATGGCCTCCAAGAAGTTGTGATTTAACACCATTGGACTATTTCTTGTGGGGTTATTTGAAGTCATTGTTCTATCGAAATAAACCAGACTCTCTTGAAGCTTTACAAGTCAATTTTAAACGTGCCATTCATTACATACAACTAGATTTAGTGGAAAAAGTGCTCGAAAATTGGGTTCATTGAATTCGTTCCTGCAGAAGTCGTGGAGGCCATTTGAATGACGTTTTGTTTAGAACCTAATTGTATCGATTGTACTTCACATTCAATAAAAAAATTTGAATTTTCTTAACAATAAGTGTGTTTTTTTAAAGAAATCATATCACTCTTATTGGAAAACCTGTTATAAAATTCACAAGTGCAATTACTTTTTAATTTGCTGCTATAATAACGCCGTTAAAACATCAAATACGATGCATTTAAAATGTAAAAACGCACTGTTTCGACAAGTGTAATTTAGTTCTTCATGAGTGCTCAATCGAAGTTTCATATAAAATCCAAACTTCAATAGATATGAAGCCGGATTATTAAATGCAAATGTAATCAGGATTATTTTCAGCAACTTCTTCAATTTCAAGTGGGGTATCTTACACAGAAATGCTAATTTGTTTTTCATTAAATTTAATATTTCTTATTATCTAACAGACGAAACCTAGATACATTGTAATGTACAATATACATAATATATACATACATATTAAATATAATTCTTGAAATAAATGTATCCTATATGCAAAATAATACGATGAAGATAAAAAGCCATACGCAGATAGAAAAATAAATATAAAAGATACTAGGAAAAACTGATGTAGTACCAAAAACTTCTTCGTCTTCTGTCGTCATTAAAGAAATATATACTCGACTCGTTTGTTGTCTGCCCCAGATGCTGTGTATATTGAAAATCTCATCACAACATTAGATATAAATAGAACCACAAAAGTACCTGCATGCCTGGAGTTTAACCGGGGGACAATAGATGACATTTGGTTAATAATAATTATAATACATAATAATAATATATGGAACACATTCTCACCAAAAAAAATGCAAGCACATATTGATAGTGTTTCCGGTTATCATCGGTGTTTTAAAAACTACTAAATTAAGGCAATAATTTTCTTGTGTGTCTCGAAATACACAAAAAATACAATAAATTTGTAGCTACATCTTCTTTCATTTATAACATCTTATTTTACAAAATCAATATATCCGACATCCGTGGAAGATATTTATATTAATCTAACAATGTCCTTTGATTAAGACATACTTTACAATGCAGGTATAAATTAAATCCGACTTTTAATCCCTTGGAGAAATCAAGCAGCATGTAGCACTCAAGATTTCAAGTTTATTCCCATTCCTTTCTATAAAGAAGAAAACATGACTAATAATCTAAATAAGAAACCTACGCAAGGTCCCTTCCTTTCGACTCGTAAAAACGAGTACTTACTACGGATTTATTCAGAACCCGTCCATTTTATCCCAGAGGCTCGGTAAATACGAAGAGAAAAAAATATGTTGGTTTGGCTAAATGTAAAGGTGATAAATTTGATGAAATTTGATTAAACAATTAAATTACAACTTTGTTTTTGATTTTCTTTTGACAGCCGTTATATTTAAGTCTCAATTATTATATATTTGGAAAAGAAATACGTTTTACAAGACCCTGTGCCCTGGGATCACGATTATTGTCGGCTATTCGTTGAAACACAGTACACCGGGAACCGGTAACACTGTGTTGCCTCCGATATGATGATTGCATCGTGAAGTCAGCGAAAATATGAAATTAACTCGCGAACATTTTCATGCAATAATTTTTCATAACTTTCGGCGTGGATTATCTCAATAAGAATGCATCGACGAGCTGAATTCTTTATATGGTGATGAAGCACCATCGAAAACTACAGTATATCGTTGGTATAGTGAATTCAAACTTGGATGGCGTACTTTGGACGATGAATTTCGTGAAGGTCGTCCCATAAATGTTGTTATGTCGGAAAATATTAATACAGTGTCTGAATTGATAATGAGTGACCGTCATGTGACATACCATGAGATCGAGGCATCTCTAGGTATTAGTAACACCAGCGTGCATAAGATCCTGCATGAACATTTAGCCGTTAAGAAGCTATGTTCACGTTGGAAACCACATAATTTGACAACCGCTCAAAAAAGGACTCGCAGCCATTGTTGGCAAGAAATCGACAAAAATACAATGGCGGTGCTTCAAGAACATTTATAAAGCCGTCACGGATGAAGAATCTTGGGTTTATACGTATGAGCCCGATAGTAAACAGGAGTCGACTGTGGGTATTCCAAGATGAGCCAAAACCAACAAAAGTTGTTCGCGCTCGAAGCACATCAAAATAAATGGTGGCCTGTTTTCTCGAAATAACCGGTCACTTTGCAACCATGCCTTTATATTGAATTATTACGATTAAAGGAAAAAAATAGTCGCCGAACCAAAAACATTCGACGTGCAAAAGTAAGAGTGTTGAAAATACACGTTCCAGAGTTTTTTTTTGGTGAGACTAATCTAATAACCAACTTTTGTCTGACCAGACAATTAATTACATATGTATAAATGTTAAACGATGGACGAAAGGAATTAGGGCGGTCTAACCTTTTGTACTACTGTAGGACGATTCGACGACGACGTTCCTGTAATGTTCCCTTGCGAACAGGTCCCTTCGAACGGGAATTTATTTCTTCGGATAACACCAAGGAAAACGGGAAAGTTAAGAAAAAGACAAAAAGACAAAAAACACCTAATAACTAGAGAAAGAAGTACGATGGGAATTAGCATTTGAATATTTTGCAAGGAAACAGAAAAAGCTCTTACCTTGCGGTGGTTTTATTTCTTTCTTCTCTCATAAACTCGATGAGAAAAGAAAAATGTGCAACCATTAATTCCTCCTAAGGAAGTAAGGAATGCACTCTTTAATCAGAAAATTCCGCTTAATTATTCCCCTAATTGGGAAAAAACTAATCATAATAAAATACACATAACACCTCTAAATGCAAAATAATCCGCATTGCACTTTTGTATGATTCAGGCGCATAAGCGAGCGAGTATACGCCGAAATCCTTCTCCAATGTTCGGCGAAAGGAAAGAAGGAAAAATTAAATATGAAAAGAAATATCTACAAAAAGAACATGCAGATATATGGAACTAGGACTTGAATTTGGCGGTTTTAGTGATGGTGCAAGCACGTAACAATACTCAAAAATTTATGTCACACTTTGAAAGAGCAATGTATGGCATTTACTTCACATACTATACTGTACTTCGCAGTATATATAAACTTACTACAACAAGTTTAAATTTATGCTATTGAAACAGTCAAAGCGTGTACGTACACATGTATTTGTACGTTCTCCTAAAATAAGAAAAAGTACTCGTCTCTTTCATTGAGGTGCATAGTATTCACGTGTTATCGTTTTACCTTTTTAAAGACAATCAATAAGAACAATATTATTCCAGAACAGTGTTAAAAGCAATAACCATAACCCTTTCCGCCGAGTGTACGATGCAATTGTTTTGATTATTGCTTCATTTCTGGTGTATAATCTTATATTCAGATTTTATTAACTGTTATTATTCGGAGCCAAAATCTTTTGGTTTACATTTTATCTTCGTTAAATCGAGCGCTAAAATGCGTTAAGAAACGTAGCGTGGATCATTGGAATTTATTTTTTCATTAATTTATTATGCAAAATCGGAACTAGTGATCTATGTAAAATGTGCAGAGACGCTACCATCTCGCGTAATTTTATATGACGGTGACATAGCTCTATACAGTGTCTTTTTAATAATTTCAGAAGCACACACGCTTCTTGGACTTTCATTGCTTTGTTCATTAAATATACTATTCTGATCACATGTCTCAGATGTCCATCGTTTTATAGTTGCAAACGATGGAGATTGGTTCCTGTAAACAACTCCAGCATGGCTTGAATTTCATAGATTTGTTCATTTTCTGTTGAAATAGCAAGCGTCTTTACGTTTGAAATGAACGCGAAGTTTTAAGTTATGTTTTGAAGAATTGCTAAGTTGAGAAACAAAACAAACAAGATTATTATTATTGCTGTTTCTTTCGTTAGGCTCACGGATAAAAGAATGATATTATTAATATATTTTAGTGGTATAATACATATTTCTACAAGGTTGGCTAAAAAATATCTACTAAATAATAAGTCTTTTCGACTTGTCACGATCACGGGAAAGACGGTGTGTGTAAAGTGTTCATGGCTTCCTTGCCGTAAGAGGTGAAATAGTGTTGATTATTTTCCCTAAACACTGAAGGGTATCGAGAGAGGTACCCACCACCTCCAAGACGAGAAACTATTTTTTGAAAATTGCATATTTCAGAAAGAGGTACGATCTGAACCCTCGACTTCCCTAGATTAATATTTGAAGTTCACTGTTTTACTAGTTATTATAATTTTAAATTACGCATATCTGTATGTATATTCAACAGAAAGCAGAAGTAATGAGTAATATATGTCAGATAAAAAAAGAATGTAATTTAGAAACTCTTAAATATTAAGACTGGATCCTAACAATACACAATTTTAATTGTCGTTGTTCCTTTATTTTTTCTTCTCTTTTAAATGATTATTATAGCTTTCACGTCATATATTAAACGTTGCTTTTGAAAAATACGCAGCTCTGTGTTGTGGTACTTATAAATAATTGATTTATTAGGTGCTGTAAATACGGACGAATTAGCCCAAAACAAAATTTAATTTTCACACACAATTGCGCCAACTATTTCCATAATTGGAAATTTTTTTCATTTTTGAAATTATATTTAAATCAATTAATTTCAATTGGTCGTTAAAGAGAATGCAATTTCAACATGGCTAGTAATTTTATTATACCTACTTTTCTATATTAATATGATATTGGAGGATTGGCTTTAATTATTAGATAAATGCTGTAAGAGCGTAGTTTATGTATAGGATGGTTATAATAATGTGTCACAAGCTTTAGCAAATAGTATAGATCAAAATATGCAGAAAAATCTTAATGAAGAAGTGTCCGTAAAATTGAGAGAAGCAGAGGATTATTTCTTTTGTAGCGTTTGTGCTCTTTTTCGTGTAATTCTTTTTTCATTTGCAAATACTTTTCATTGTCGTAGTGGACGGATAGTCAAACGTACAGTTTTTAGTTGATATTTAGTAGCGAATGCACAATATGAATTTTGTCTGTCTATTCTAATATTGAATTAGCTGATATGTATGTACACGTATTGCCTGCATGGTTTGGTCGTGATCCATTTTCAGTAAAGGACCGTGTTTCTCTAGAAGCACCTGATGTATACAGGATTCCTTGCTCATGCGGCAGTATATATATTGGCGAGTAGAGGTTTGTTGGCACTCGTGTTTCAGAGCATGAGCGTTGTACTTGGCTGCTGTACGTAGCTAATTCTGCATTTTCTGGGCATAGGCTTGAAGCTGAGCACCGTATCCAATTCAATCCTACTAAAAGCGTGTCCCATATTAGTCATTACTATGGTGCAGAATTAGCTACGTACAGCTAATTCAGCACTTTCTGGGCATAGGCTGAAGGCCCCTTTGGTTCATTCGGCGGTAAATTTCAACAATCTGCAGTACGATTTGCTATGACCACTGTTTGTAAAAATATATTTGTTTTAAGATACACATTTCATTTTCACTATGAAACTATTGTTTAATTTTTTTTTTGTATTTCTTTGTTTGTTACCCGTTTTGGAGTAATAATCTCTGTTGGGTAACTTAATAAATATTATCTATATTATTACTATTATTATAGGCTTGAAGCTGAGCACCGTATCCAATTCAATCCTACTAAAAGCGTGTCCCATATTAGTCATTACTATGGTGCAGAATTAGCTACGTACAGCTAATTCAGCACTTTCTGGGCATAGGCTGAAGGCCCCTTTGGTTCATTCGGCGGTAAATTTCAACAATCTGCAGTACGATTTGCTATGACCACTGTTTGTAAAAATATATTTGTTTTAAAATACACATTTCATTTTTACTATGAAACTATTGTTTAAATTTTTTTTGTATTTCTTTGTTTGTTACCCGTTTTGGAGTAATAATCTCTGTTGGGTAACTTAATAAATATTATCTATATTATTACTATTATTATAGGCTTGAAGCTGAGCACCGTATCCAATTCAATCCTACTAAAAGCGTGTCCCATATTAGTCATTACTATGGTGCAGAATTAGCTACGTACAGCTAATTCAGCACTTTCTGGGCATAGGCTGAAGGCCCCTTTGGTTCATTCGGCGGTAAATTTCAACAATCTGCAGTACGATTTGCTATGACCACTGTTTGTAAAAATATATTTGTTTTAAAATACACATTTCATTTTTACTATGAAACTATTGTTTAAATTTTTTTTGTATTTCTTTGTTTGTTACCCGTTTTGGAGTAATAATCTCTATTGGGTAACTTAATAAATATTATTTATATTATTATTATTATTATAGGCTTGAAGCTGAGTACCGTATCCAATTCAATCCTACTAAAAGCGTGGCCCATATTAGTCATTACTATGGCCGAAAAATTCATGAATCTATAGAGAAATGTGAACATGTATTTTGACGACGTTGAAACTATAATACAGCTTCTGGATCCGAATTATGCTCTTTCAATTTTACACGCTCAATAAGTATTCATGGATGCAAGTAGATTTAGCCAATATTCATGGACATTATTCCAGAATACCTGCAGCCATCCGCCATCTAGACATTACCGAACCAAAATATTCTAAAATTAACAATATGAATAATGAACGAGGCGTGTTTTTTAAGTAAGGATCGTTTGAAAATAAAAACCATACTAATGAAAATTTTCAAAAACTAAATTTTTTTCAGATTCTACATACATTTCTCTATTTTTCAACATAGATGTCCAGTTTATTTAAACACTTATCGAACCTTACAACTAGATTTTGAATACCCTCTTCATAGAAACTTGACGCCTGCTCCAATAGGCCACGGCTGTTTTCACGTTTTTGTCATTGTTGTAGTGGTTGCCGATGAGATAACGTTTGAGATAGCGGAAAAGATAGAAATCGCTCAGTGCAAGATCAGGGCTAAAGGGAGGATGGTCCAAAACTTCCCAGTCAAAAGATTCCAATAAAGCTCGCATCTGAGCTGCGGTGTGAAGCCTTGCATTATCATGGAGTACCAAAATTTCCTCTGTCTGCATGCCGCGTCTTTTGTTTTGAATCGCTTTGCGTAGCTTTCTCAGGGTTTGGCCGTATTTCGAACAGGACGGGCGGCTCGATAATCTCGAACATTTAAAAGACACAGAACAGACCGTATAGGTTACCTACACAGCTGCAACTGGGCACAGTTGTTTCCAAGGAATGGCGAGAATAAGCACTCGTTGCGACACGCCCACCACATATTAGTGTATACAACAAAAGGGCTCTTACTTGAAAAACACGCTTGGTATGTGATTTTCGTCAATTCCTTTCCCAATTATTTTGTGCTGCTGCTCTTACATAATAGTCCAGAATTTTGTACTGTGTACCGAAAAAGTAGATTTTTCGGAAACAACGATAAATGTACCTTCACTAAATAAATACTTTATGTGCTTTAAATATGCCCCTATTTCATTGGTAGATATTGAGCGGTCGTTTTCGATGTATAAATGGATTTTCGGTAATAGACGATTATTAATTATTATTTAATTACTGAATAAACAGTGAGGATGTGTGAAATGATTTATAAATTCTGCAATATTCCTTCTGGAGAAGATATATTTACTGTTACTTGGTGAGAACTTCTCTAGACGTATTTTGACTAGCGTGTGGAAAATGTCAAATCAAAAATCATGATGTCTTCGTTTCGTCCCTGAGACTGACGTCATGTACCCCTAACTTCCGATCCATGGTTACTACATGCTGTTCTTTTTTTTATATTTGCATTTGTTTATTATTTTTGTGTATCATTTTATACATCGTGTATCATTACATTTTATTTTTGTCTTGTTAATAGATTGTCTATTCTGTCGGAATAATAAACGTTATTATTATTTTACAAAACTTTTTAGAGCATCTGTAATTATGGCATAGTTAGAATATTCTGTTTTCGATAAAAGACATGAAATTTAGAGTTTCTCTAAAATACTCCGTGCGGCTACAGTATAAAGTGGATTGACAAGGTCGGGTCAAAGAATATAAAGACCATCGAAATTATATTTTCGGAAAGACAGGTTTAAGCGTTTCTCGGGAAATTCGCTACCGTAGTTTTCAGATTTGATGGAATTTCCGGAGGAGATAATATAAAGTCTAGATCAATCTTTTACAGAAATTGAGAACTTTAGGAAAATTTGTGTTCTATTTGAAAGTTACTTTTTTCCACCAATTTTAGCGATGTCCTTGTAATAATAATAGTTAATAATAATAATAATAATAATAATAATAATAATAATAATAATAATAATGATAATAATATGATTTGTTTTTCGTTAAGAGGGAAGTTCAGGTTGATAATTTAAAAACGTTTCTATCCAAACAAAGACCATGTAGTGGGTATTTACTACATGTGCGGTAAAACTACAGAAAAATGCAATAACGAGAATAAACTCGTGAAAGAAATACTTAAACAAATGAGATTCAAAACTAACTTAGAAACAACGCGAAATCGAAACTATAGCTAGACAATACTTCATGAGGATAATCTAATAAAGTAGGAAGTAGAAAGTAGAAGATATGTGGGAACGCAGATGAAACTTGACGACGTAACCCGCGAAACAACAACCATAATCATGATAACATGTGAGTGGACCAGAAAAATTGTATCGTGTCATGTTACATCCGGTATATCATGATGTATCTCTTTGGTAAAGAAAAACGTAACACATGATTTAATTATGTCTATTAATTTGTATATTTTCCAAGATTTTTGTGTGTTTATTGGTAATTGAAGTATTAGCTATGACATTTATATGCGAAAAATAATAGCCTCCTCTTGCAGCTCCGTAGACGTCCACTTTTTTGTTAAAATTTTCAATGACATTTTGACATAATTGAGGCTCTATCTCACCAATAACACGAATAATTTCATCTTTCAAAGCAGGAATTGATTGTGGATTGTTTTTATAAATCTGACTTTTCACATCCCCCCTAAAGACAATAGTCTAACGGTGTCAAATCACATGATTTTGGTGGCCAAGTAACATCAGATTACAGGAAATTTTTTTTCAATAAATTAATTGATTCGTGTGCAAAGTGAGGTGTAACGCCATCCTGTTGAAACCACATATCCTCTAGATCAATATTCATTAATTGAGGCCACAAAAATTAGGTTATCATCCGACGATATCGATCACCATTAACAGTTACAGCTTCACCAGCTGCATTTGCAAAGAAGTAAGGTCCAATTACACTACCTGGCCACAATGCACACCAAACAGTAACTCGTTTAGGATGCATAGGCATCTCATGAATAATTCGTGGATTTTCCTCACCCCAGATACGGCAATTTTGTTTATTAACATAACCACCAAGTTCAAAATGTGCCTCATCGGAAAACATTATTTGTTTGAGAAAAATCAGCCGGTTGTTCGTTGATGAAATTGACAAATGAACGAAGTTTTAAATGATCTAATGGCTTCAGTTTCTGTGTTATTTGAACCTTATATGCTTTCAGAACTAAATCCTGGTGTAAAATACGCCATGTTGTTGGTCCACTAAGTCCAAGTTGTTGTGATCGTCGTCTAATGGACATTTCAGGATCTTCAGCAACACTTTCACGAACCAAACCAATATTTTCTTGTGAACAACCACTACAACTGTATTTTTCACTTTTTTGATCTTCCACGGAACCGGGGTCTGGAAATTTGCTTTCAGATGGACGATTATCTAAACTATAAAATTCACGTAATTTTCTAAAAAATCTGTTCACACAACGTTGATTTTTATAAAATAATTCAACAATTTGAACGCGTTGCTGAACAGTGTCGAAGCCATTTTTATAAATGTCATACATCACACTTTTTAAATGCGCACATACCCAGACAAATTCAGTGCGCCATCCATATTTTATTTATTCTTAAAAAAACTGCGCAATTTGAACCAGCCTTTATTCTAATACTTCTCATGTTTAGTGATATTGTATACATAAGTCTGAAATATCGTTTGGTTTTATGATATATATTTTTTCGTAAATATTCCCAATTTGCATCCATTTGTTTGTTGTCTGTTTGTTAATATGTGTTTGCATTATGTGATGACTTCCTTGCAATATTTTACTTTTTCAAATTTGTATTTTATTATATATGGTTAATATATGTTTCTCTGAATCAAATTTACATTACTGATATTTAACTGTGTGACTTTGTTATCTGTTCCTATTCTTTTTTTTGTGAAGAGTATTATTTTGAAGGGTAAAAAGTATGTTCTGGGGTTGTTTACTTGTTTATAATGTGCATTATTTATATCAATGAAACTTTTCCCTCCTTCTTCCCTGTGAAAATGTGAACCGTAATACCGCAGAATGTTGATGATGTGTATGATGTTTTGTGGCTGTTGTTCTGATGAGTCCCTTGAGACCGAATGTGTAAATCAGAAGTGGGATTGCATATGTATTAACTGCTTCAGTTGTTTCTCGCGTTTAACTGAATATTAAAAATGTTATGTAAGCATTTTTTAAATTTATTAAAAATAAAAGGATAATGTGTGATATTTTTGATGAAGTCCTTGTATTAGTATTACACATGTTTACTATATCCTTCATGTTATGTTCTTCCTTTAATTACGAAACATGTTTTACATTTATCCAATCACAACTTCATTTTGATGTCAGAGCTAAAGACTTTTATTGTATCTAGTAATAAGTGAAGTTGTTGGTCTGTACCTGCATATATGTATATTTAAATCATCCACGTATGGCGGTAATTTATAGGTTTTATAGTTACGGTAGTTTGTTCTACAAATTTGTTGTGTTGCGTGTAATATATTAGATAAAGGGTTAAATGCAACATAAAACAAAAGTACGCTTACTGCATCTCCTTGAAATATACTCTGCTTAATTGTTGTTTGTGCTTTCTGCAGTGTGTCTGACGGTGTTTATGTGTATGGACGTTCGCCATGAACTCATAATATATCTAAGTAAAATTGTAAGTGAAATGTCTATCTTGTAAATCTCAAGAACACGTAAGAGCCCCAACTACGTGATATAGAGTCAAATGCCTTCTGATAATTGGTGTAGGTGCAAAAGAGATTTTTATTTTTTAGTCTTGCAAGCTTAGTGATAACATGATCAATAATTATTTGTTCTTTACGTACTTTGGAATTTTTTACAACCGTTTCGTTCCTCGCATATCTCACTCAAGTCAACTATTTTATTTTTGATACTATTGTGAATGTAAGAGCTCTTTGTATGGTAGGAAGATGGATTACAAGATGATATTTTTCAGGATTTGTAGTCTTATTGGATTTTGGATTTAAATAGGTCAAGCCTTGACTGAAGAAAGTTGGTAGTTTTGTTAGATTTTGTAATACTTTGATCATAAATTATACCACTTTATCGTAGATACTTTCTCTTTTTATTCGTTAAGCAATTGAATTCAAAATTCCCGACGAGAAAATTCACGAGAGAAAAAGGAGACAATTACAGCTTACCTTTTTTAGATACTCCTTCTCAATACCCTAGTAATTAGAAGTAACTATAAAATAAAAACTAATATTTTCCGAAAGGAAACCACTATTAAAATGTTTATTACAGCGGGGCATGCAACAAAAGATGGATTCTTTCAACTTTCTTATCAATCGTAAGTTTCCCATTAACAAAAGCGAGATACGAAAGAGAATTAAACTTTATTAAGAACATCCCGAGATACAATGACTTTGATTCGGAAATAATCATGAGAATAATTAAGAAAACTAATCCGGGACACCGCTTGTTTGTCACCACAAAACAATAGCGACAGCAAATTAATATGCTTACCGTTTCACCTAGTTACAAAATTTAAATATGGTATTAATGAGCGCGGATTTCAAGTTATATTTCGGTTCAAGATTGCTATAAAATGTCTTTTAGGAAATGCGAAAGATAAGGTGGAGATTAATCGGAAATTCAGGATATATGAAATAAATTGCCGAGATTGTAACAAAAAATAGGGATCATACAAAACACTCAATAGAAAGCCAAAATAAAAAACATATCTCGCACATCAAGTATAATCGGCCTGAGAAATCCAGTTTAGTGAAACACGTGCTAGAAAATAATCATAGTGTAACCGCGGATTGTCTACATTTAATCAAAAATATAATCAATTTTCGTGAATTAAACAGTTACGGAAGAATCTTTGTCGTGAAAAACAAAAACCATGAGTTTAATTCTGACAGCAGTCCGATACCATATTTTGGCCTTAATGAGTTCCTGGAAGATGAGGCCGTTAGAAAAGGTCCGTAAGTGATTGCGGTGGCGTATATTAGCATAAGTGTTAGTTTTAAGACCAAGAAATGTGGACTTATAGGTTTCTTGTGAATGTCAGCCAGTGTGTGTTTGGTTTTGGCGGAATGAGCGTGTAGAATTTTTCTATGTGAGCATTACGAATCCAAGTGCGGTACTGCGATTAATAATCTGCTGATGATGACAATTTAGTTGTCGAAATACGTAAACAGAGTTCTTACATTGATGTGGAAAGGATTTTTTCGCTTTTTTTGATTAATTTAATCAACCACATTTTCCAACAATATTTACCTTCACGTATCTATCTTTACTAGTTTTGTACATTTTCTATAAGAGCGTATTGACAATCTTTATTTCAATGTACTTAATAATGTGTTTATTATTATTATTATTCTTATTATTATTATTAGATGTGATTAATCCTTTATTGATTTATCCACTTATTTCGATTAATTTTTAGCAGTTAATTACGTATTTCGGTCATAATTACAAGCTATTATAAAGCAAAATACATCTATTAATCTAATGGAGTTGCTTTCAATGTAGTTATTACATTTTTTCCATAGAAATAACTCACCGTTTTCACCCCCTATAGTTTAATTTAAATATTAATTTTGTAGGCAAAAAACTACTGGAGGAACTATAATTGAAATACGTGCCCAACAAACTACAAGGCCCGCATTTTCATTGTGTTACAGTGAAACACGACCTGAAATTTAATTGTTAGCCTATTTTAATAAGCAATCTGAGTATGAAAGCGTGCGTCTCATATATTAGATTCCGTTTAAATTTATTTTACATACGAGCATACATATAAACATATGCTCGTATATGTAGTGGAAATGGAGCAAAAAAAAACAGTGCAAACAAAATGGGCATATGGAAATCATTGCAAAGTTATTTATATGTTTTTTCATTTTGACTTATTTAGTAACTCCGCCGGCCTTCTGGAAAAGCCTTCCTACTCATAGAACAAAGCACGTATATGAAACTCTTCTATATGTGGGGTACATTCTAGTTTGGACGTTTTGTTAAGTGCCACATTTTGCATTTTTATTACGCAGTATACGAATAAAAGCGAACTGTCCGTATAGATAAATTAAAACGTCCAAAGTTTGTTTGTAACATAGCATCGTTTCTATGTTGTACTCTTCTTGTTACGCGAACTGTTGTTTTTTGTCGGCAGTGTTTATCTTTAGACCAATTTGTCTCTAGTTATTAACGTTTGCCTTGTTCTCGCAATTGCGTCCCAAGCCATGTCTAAATTGTATACATATATATGTATATATATATACGTCGGTCTTGGACCAAAATTACGGCCAATAAAAAATAATTAATTTTCTACGGAAGCTGATAAAAATATGTCAAGCAGGGAATAATATGATTCGGCGACATTTTTTCCTCGGTTTCCTTTTTTAAGTATCTGGTTACGTGAAAGCAAGATAATATATTAGCGCGATAACCACAGTGTAGGGTAATTATTTACATTTTTTTGCGACTACTAATAATTTTTAATCCCGTTAGGAAACAAAAGTGTTTCTTTCACATGCGATAATTAAATTTTAAAACCGTGAAAATGAAAAGAAAATAACATGCTGTGGAACATAAAGTATTTATAAATTTACATGGATACTTTCAATGGATGTTTTAAAATAGGTACTGGTGTTTCTGCAAATAATATAGAAAGAATATACAAAGTACATATCTACTTAATAGCTTGTAATTTATTTCTAACGATAATAAGAATAGTAAATTTTAATGGCGACTGTGGATGATTAAATTAATTAGTTAAGGTTAATATAACTCCTTTCTACAACAATTTTCGTATCCCGTACACGTATTTCGATAACTAAGTTGTCATAATCAGCAGATACTTATTCACAGTTTCGCATGCAACCACGGCAAAACCCGCACAGAAACAAAGGTTGTACTAGACGTACACCATCGAAATCCAAACACGCACTGTGCGTTTAGTTTTTATTTTTATTAGTACACACTTTGACGTATGTCGAAGCAGTTACTGCAATAAATAAACATTATTATTATTAATCAATCGAGGTTGATGTAACCCCTTTCCACAATAATTTTCGTATGCTATATTAGTATTTCGACAATTAAGTTGCCATCATCAGTAGATAATTAATAGCAGTGCGCACCTGGATTCAAAGCAAAACCCACACAGAGACAAAAATCTGTACTAGACTTACACCGTCGAAAGTCAACAACATAGTGAGTGATAGTGATAGCGATGATGATGACAACTTAGTTATTGAAATACGTATGCAGAATACGAAAATTGCTGTGGAAAGGTGTTATATTAATCTTAATCGGTTAATAATAATAACGTTTATTTATCGTAGTAACTATTACAATATACTTTAAAATGAGTAAAAATAAATGAAATAAATGAAATCTTAACAAATAAATAATGTACATATTGACATGCCATCTGTATAAAAGAGAATGAATTATTAACACACAAACATATTACATATTACGAAAAAGCAAAAACCAAGAGTTTGATTTTTACTTTTTGAGTGCTAACTGGAGCCTTTTCAGTTAGCATTCTCTGGATCGCTTTCTGGAATTCAGGACTTCTCATGCTCTTAATATTCTGGTGTAATTTATTATATAACAAAACACACTAATAAACAATTTCATTTTTCGCTGCTTTAGGTTAGGTTTTTTTCTATTAGTGTTCGGGTTAATTTACAAAAAATTTATTAAAAGAAAATTTTAAATGTGTGAATATACCTTCCGAGTAAACTAAATGCAAATGAATACGTAAATATGTGGAAAAAGTGTTGGATAATATTCCATTAAATATCAGAGCCAGCATATAATATATGCACTATGGTGCACCAGCTCATAATGCAAGAATTGCAAGAGCAAGATTAAATTAATGTTTAGATGAATCGAGGGAAAAAGATCAATATTATGAAGGCCTGCAAGGTCAGTAGATATGAATTTTCTTCACTACTTTATTTGGACTTTTTTGGAAGGGAACAAATTTATACGACGCTTCCGACCAATGAACAGCAAATAATAAATAGAATTAAAGCCACTGCAATCAGCATTATTATTATTATTCTCATTAGACTTAAATAACACTCGATTTATTGATGCCTTTGTATCATTCTGCCAAATCTGCACTACTTTTAAGCAACTCGTATGGCTCAACTAATGACAATACAATATTTCTGTATTTGGGTTGCCGACCCAGAATTATTCACAGAATCGTACTTCCTGACGAATTCCTGACTACTCTGTATATAATAATCTATGCTTTCGAGTTTCCCAACAGCTTCATGCTGATTACAAGCGGTAGGCGATGAGTGTAGTAAACAGACTTGTCAATGCACCTTTAGTAAATTGGGTTATTATTTCGCCTGCGTCTGTGGTGCGACTTAAGATCTGTGGTTATTAACATTCTCCTTAAACGATGAGAAAAAATACGAAAGAACCTTTCCGTGTTCTGCGTCATGGTAAACAAAGGAAACTGTTAACACGTTTTTTTTAAACGATTTCCACTTATTTTTTCGTTTTGCTTTAACTTTGGCACTATTCACTGGATTGGTTAAGCTTTCGGAATTTTAATCATAGATCTATATATTAATGTCCATAACGACGAGTTTCATGTTGCACTGGTAGCCAGCGAAATGAGATACCTGATACTCAAACGATATTCTAAAATGGTTAGGATCCACATAAAACTCCATTTTTATCAAAAAACTCTTTAATTGTCAATCGACGATTTTTGAGAACGAGATTTTTTTGTCCTTGATGTGGTTTACATCAGCTGATGTTGAGGGTCGTTCTTCTTTGAATGTTTTATAAAACTGAAATACCCTTATCCTTAAAATGCACTTGCCACTACAATATTTTTCTAACATTTCTGCGTAGCCTTGATAGTAGGACAATATGTCACCATAGACAAGGTTAAAGAATCGACTGAGGAAATATTGCATTTATTTTCGAAGGAAACAAATTTAATTGATTAAATGCTTATTATTTGCATGTAATAAAGACAAGGACGAACTTTTTGCAAAATGTATAATAGTAATTTCTCAGCACAAACTTTTGCGATAGAAAAACAACCGTCTGTTTAATCGCTATCAAGAAAAACGACATGAAATTTTGTACAAATATCGAAGATACTGATACTAACCTAGAGAAAGATGTTTAATTTCATTGAACTAATTTGCACGTTCTAAATGTAGTCCCGTTATTGTTTGGTGAGAGAGAAGGAGTATGTATTTAATTCATTAATGAAATTTTAATGTATTCAATTGGGGCGGCTTTAGACTGGTCCAAAATTAAAGCTTTTAAAGCGTACCTTGACATTGTTTATCTAATCGATAAAACCTTGACTTTATTGCATGCAAAAAATAAGCATTTAGTCAATACAACTTGTTTCTTTAAAAAATAAATGCAATACTTACTCAGTGAACTCTTTAACCTTGTCTATGGTAGCATTATTGTTGTACGGCTAACATTTAATCTGTCTGGAAGCTCTGTAAAGTTTTGGTTTGAATCCACTAAAGTTCTTAAAATTTCGTTGTTGACCAAAGTTTCAAGCCTACCTCGAGACATGTTTTCAATTGAGTCATCTATATTTTCGAACTTTTGGAACGAACGTCGTGCTGTCTGTTTGTTGTACGATGATTCTGTTGTTTTTATCGTATTCTTTCCTTTCTCTTTTGAGGTTCCGCTATTTCTAGTTATTTTTCGACCCACAATACCTTTTACAATTATATATTTCCAATTGTAAATAATAGGTTTTTTATATATTGTTATGTAATATTCCTATGAGTAATTGATTTATTAAATTATATTTTCTTATAATCATTTAACTAATTTTAATCAATTATATTGATACTTACTTTTGTCTGATGTAATTCTGTATATTTTTGTGTTATAGATATTTAAAAATTTTATTTAAATTACTCTTATCTCGGGTAGATTTGTACTCCGTTTTGATTTAATAAACCCATTTTGTAATGATTCTTAAATAAACTTTGTATATATGTCGAATGGTAGGTAATTTTGATGGAGCCTATGGTTGATTAACTTAATCACTGAAGGTTGATATATAACCTCTTTTCACATTAATTTTTGTATTCTGTATACGTATTTCGACAACTAAGTTGTCATCATTAGCAGATAATTAAAGAGTGTCGCACCTGGAAAACTACGGCAAAATACCCGTACGAAACCAAATTCCGCACACGAACTGTACCGCCGAAAGCCAAAATGCACACTGTGTGCGTTTTGGCTTTCAAATTTCGTAACCTTGGCTATTGAATTCGTTTCTGCTTATTTTCACGTTGAAATAATGGTTTCCGTGAGGCAACGCGACCGTGTAAATTTGCTTCCACTAATCGTCGTTCCACTGTACTCGCAGAAATTTTTTTAACACGGTCCTGACTAAATTCGGCTGTTATTTTAGGTGCCGTTAATGTTCTATTTTTTTTGGCTATTAATTTCGTTCTTTCGTCGTCAGATTTGGAAGTACCTCTCGGTGGTCTCTTACGGACATCACAGCTGTGCTGGTATGCGAGGGAGCGTTGTTTTGGTGAAACGGAATTTTTTTTTGCCATTCCTGGCCGTTTAGCACGAATCTCAACATTTAATTTTTGTAGAAGTTCTGCGTAATATTGTCCGTTTATTGCGGCACCTTTCTGAAGGTAATCAATGAGTAAAATGCCCTTTGAATTCCAAAAAATTAATGCCATCACCTTGTTTGCCTATAAAGTGGTTTTCGCTTTCTTCTGAGGTACAGAACTACGTTCTAACCATTGTTTCGACGGTTGTTTAGTTTCGGGTGTACTGTAGTGTATCCAAATTTCAACGCAAGTAACAAATCGCCTACAAAAATTAACCGGATTCTGCTTATAAAGGTCCAAACACTCATTGGAAATGCGTAGTGAACTTTTGATCAGTTGTAAGCAATCGCGGCACCCATCTTGCCGAAAGCTTGGAAAGGCCCAATTCTTTCGTTAAAATGTGGTGTACGCGTTCTGTTGAAATGTTTACCATGTCTGCTATCTCTTTCACTTTGAGTCGTCGATCTTGCGTAATAATATTATGAATTTTTATAATCATTTCATTAGAAGTCACGATTTTGGGTGCTCCGAAGCGCGCTTCATCAACACAGCTTGTTCTACCACGTTTAAATTGATTTACCCATCTACTTATTATGGCGGATGATGGAGCAGATTCACCTAATGTTTCCCGTAACTCATCTTTTATTTCGGTAGCTTTCATACCCTTAATTACGAAGTATTTAATCACCGCACGATACTCTGCTTTTTCCATTTGAACAAAACGCCGTGTTGCTTCTTTTTTAATCAGCTGTCAGAAATAAACTAATCAACCGATTTATTTAAACATCGGAATGTAAATTCAATAGGCAACTTAAATTACAGTGCATCTGTTTTACCAATTAGAGCGCCACCTATGTGTCATTCTCACTACTTGTCAAACTATTCTCGTAGTATAGACCTTGGAATGCAAGTGCTGTTCATTATTCGATGCTTACAATACGGTATTTAATATTAAAATAAAAATTTTATTTCAGACGTGTAAAAATAATACACTTAATTTTACGATTTTAATTTATTTATTGCTATTTTTACGATCGAGTTAGTTTGGAGTCAATTCAAAGAATATGTTTACCGGACTCCGTATTCGACAAGCGATTGCCAACATAACAGCAGCAAAATGGAAAAATATTATCGGCCTCAGAATTCATTAACAACAATATTAATGCTCGGTAAAGATAGTTAGTTAATTAGCTGAAAGCTAAACGACTGAAACCGAGTGTCTCATAACATGATTACCACAGCTTAAGGATGTGTTTATGAAGCAATTTCAAATTAAAAATGCCTGAAAGTCTATTGTAACACAAGCATTTGAAGTTTTAGATAAACCTACTAATGCACATATTAGGTATCGCTGTTGATTTCGTCGTTATTAAATAGTCGGGGTGGTTGTGATTCATCAGCTATTATTCATTGTAACAGTAAATGTCAATTAAGTCAATTTAGAGTGTTTATTTTCTCGTGTTACATTTCATTCATCCGCTATGACAATCACTAAATTTAGGATACTAATTGCTGCCTTAGTGAGTGATTTTTTTTTAATTGCAAATTTAAAACAATTTTCGGTTAGACAAGATTTGAAACAAACGAGGAGATGAACGATGGCTTATTTTAACAAGCTTCCAAAAAATTGCTTTTTAGATGACTTAGAAGCTTAATCACTAAGGTTGATATTTAACCCCTTTCCACATTAACTTTTGTAATTCTGTATACGTATTTCGACAACCAAGTTGTCATCATCAGCAGATAATTTCAAAGTGTCGCACCTGGTAAAACACGGCGAAAAAACACCTGTACGAAAAACAAACTCCGTACTCGATCTACACCGCTCAGAACCAAGATGTACAATGTGTGTTTGTTTCTGTGTACATCTTGGTTCTGAGCGGTGTAGATCGAGTACGGAGTTTGTTTTCCGTACAGGTGCGACACTTTGAAATTGTCTGCTGATGATGACAACTTGGTTGTCCAAATACGTTTACAGAATTACAAAAGTTAATGTGGAAAGGGGTTAAATATCAACCTTAGTGATTAAGTTAATCAACCACAGGCTCCATCAAATTCAACTATGACTTAGAGGTATTGCTGGCTAAGTGTTGACAGAAATGGAAATTATATTGAAAAATAAAATACATTGACCCTAAAATAACTATTTCATTGAAAAGTCAAACTCTCATAAAATTACCTTCGTAAATAAGGTTCAGTTGTGACATTTGTTAAGATATTCACAACTGATTTGTTTCTTTTTGTCTCTATGTATATACACACATTGCTGTTTATAATAGGTACTTCATTACTATTGGATTATTGTTAACATTTCCAATTATTACTTATAAATGCAATTATTATAAATGGGTAATTATAGGAAAAGTTTTAATTAGAAATGTGTTATATGGAATTGACCATTATGTGTTGTAAAACATAAAAGAACTTATATTTTTGTTTAGAAAATATGATTAAAAATAGTAGGCGTTTCTTCATACTTTGCTTCTATTTACGATAGCGTATTGTATAATGATATTATGATGATTGTATAATAATATATAAAATCTCACTCCTTATATGTATATGTACATATATTTATATTGGATTCATTTTATATTTCTGCATTTATGTATTTTAATAACGGGTGGGCCATCTATCGGTTTAAATTTGAACCACCGGCTACTTCGAATCTGGCAATACATATGTCACTCTATTCTGTCACAAAATTCAGTATATTATCTCCACTGAACGAAATGAAACAATTTACGCTTGAGCAACGTTGGGATTTATTGGAAATTTATTTCCAAAACAAAGACAGTTGGTCGGGAATTGCACGAAAATGTCGTACAAAATTTGGTCGCAGAGAAGGACCAACAGTGCCTGGTATACGCAAGTTTATTGCTAAAGTTCGTGAAACTGATTTCATTGTTGATGCGCCAACATGCGTGCTCGTGCAGTGCGTACACCCGAAAATATCGAAGCTGTGGCTGAGAGTGTGCGTGAGAATCCATCAACATCAACTCGTCATCGTTCTCAAGAATTGAACATTTCACGCACCAGTTTACGCCGAATTTTGCGAAAAGATTTCGGTATGACGCCTTACAAAGTTCAATTGGTTCAAGAGTTGAAGCCGCATGATCATTTGCATCATTTTCGCGTCGCTAGATGGGCCAACGAGAAACTGCACGATGATGTCGATTTTGCCAAAAAAATCATCTTTTCGGATGAAGCTCATTTTCATCTTGGTGGGTACGTTAACAAGCAAAATTGCCGTATTTGGGGTTCAGAAAACCTACACGTGGTCTTACAGAAGCCAATGCACCCTTACAAGTGATTGTTTGGTGCGGCTTGTGGAGCGGAGGCATCATTAGCCCATATTTTTTTGAAAATGAGGACGGCGCAACCATTACGGTCAATGGAGACACCTATCGCACCATGATAACCGATTTTTTTGTGCACGCTCTTCATGTTATCGATGTGAACGATGTTTGGGTTCAACAGGATGGTGGAACTTGCCACACATCTCATGCCATAATCGATTTATTGCGTCAAATGTTTGATGGCCGTTTAATTAGTTGGTGATGTCAATTGGCCGTCAAGAAGCAGCGATTTGACACCGTTGGACTATTTTCTGTAGGGCGCCGTTAAAGATGAGTGTTATGCCGACAAACCGGAGACAATTGAGCATTTGGAGGTCAACATTCGTGATGCCATTGCCGAGATACGACCTCATACACTCGAAAAAGTGCTCGAAAATTGGTCCGATCTAATGGGGTACTGTGAGGCCAGTTGCGGCAGCCATATAAACGGAATAATATTCAATTTCTAACCGGAGTAATTGTACTTCACAACAAAAAATAAATTTGGCAAAATTTGAAACCGTTTTCGTTTTATTGCATTTTTAAATTTAAACTTTTAAATGGCCCACCTCTTATTTTAAGAACTCATATAAATTTATATTTTATAAACAATTGAATGAATATATTACAAAATATACCCATGTGAAACTACGTACGACTCAGAGTACCTTAATCTCTTTTACATTACCATTAGCTTATCGCATTTTTAACCCAGGAAATGACATAAAGCTACATGCTGCCTATTCAGTCAAATTAAAATATCTTGCAACGAACTATGCCAGATTAAGTATGCGCATATCAATTTCATCTAACTAATATGGCGTACAAAATGTTTAATACTCTGATGTTAGAAAAATTTCTACGATTGCACATAAAAAGTAGAGACGCGGAGTATTTCGAGGGCGTACTGTCAAAGCTTTCGAGGTAAACTTGCAAAAACAATCATATGCGAAGGAATTAAATTTAGTATTGTAATTTATTAGTCTGAACCGGACCTCGAAACAGCTAACGAAACTTCTATTGCAATATAAAAACCAAGGTATCGAAGATTATCTAGCTAATCTTACAGCTACTGAAATAACTGATTATTCACTCTAGAAAGCGGTTAAAAAAATTGAAAGACCTATACTGCACAGATCACCTATTTTCAAATCTGATGGGCAATGGGCTCGTAGTGGTAAAGAAAAAGCAGAAACCTTTGCTGAACACTTAATTAATGTATTCAAACCCTTCCCCTCCCAATGTCCTGAAAAGGATCCTGAAATAATTGACTTTCTCGAATCTCCTTATCAAATGAGTCTTCCCATGAAGCCTTTCAAGGTTACAGAAGTTAAAGAAATAATCAGTAAAAAAACCAAACCTAAAAAGGCACCAGGATTCGACCTTATCACTGGAGAGATTCTTCAGCAATTACCCGGAATTGCGATTAAGGCGATCACTCAAATATACAATGCTGTACTTACTAGTAGGTACTTTCCAAGCTCTTGGAAAGTCGCTGAAATAACAATGATACAGAAGCCTGGGAAAACACCTACTGATCCTGCATCCTATAGACCGATTAGTCTCCTCCCAACCCTGTCCAAAGTCCTGGAGAAATTAATATTGAGAAGACTCCAGCCAATTATAGATGAAAAAAAGTTAATTCCGAAGCATCAGTTCGGATTTCGACACCAACATGCAACCATAGAGCAAATCCACCGATTGGTAGATCAAATCCATAGTGACTTTGAGGAGCGTAGATACTGCTCTGCTGTGTTCCTAGACGTCTCCCAAGCCTTTGACAAGGTCTGGCACTTGGGACTATTATATAAACTAAAAAAGCTACTGCCATACCAATTCTTTGAGATATTAAAATCTTACCTGTCGGATCGGTATTTTTTTGTGAACTACCAAGGTGAATGCACAGATCTCCAACCTGTTGCATCTGGGGTTCCCCAACGAAATTTACTACAACCGCCACCTTCGCAGATGACACAGCTCTCCTGGCCTCACATATAAATCCTACTATTGCATCACGCAACTTGCAAGCCTCACTGAATAAAGTGCAAGAATGGCTCAAAGTATGGAGAATTAAGGTAAATGAGAGCAAATCTCAACATGTCACATTCACCATGAACCGAGACAACTGTCCGACGGTTATCCTCAATGGACAACAATTAAGACACAGTGACTCTGCAAAATATCTAGGGCTCCATCTAGACCGGCGATTAACCTGGAAAACTCATATTTTCAATAAACGAAAACAGCTTGGACTGAAGTACAGGAAAATTTACTGGATGATCGGAAGGAGGTCGGCATTAACTCTCGAAAACAAATTATTATTATACAAAGTCACACTAAAGCCCATCTGGACGTACGGACTTACACTGTGGGGAACCGCGTCTATTTCCAACATAGCTATTATCGAGAGATTCCAGAACAAGGTGCTTCGTGCTTTGGTTAGTGCCCCATGGTATGTGCCAAATAAAGTGATCTCAACTGACTTGCGTATACCCACCATAAAGGAAGAAATTGAACGAACTGTCCAAACATATAAAAACCGGCTGTCAGCACACCCTAACCAATTGGTGAATAACTTAATGGAGGAACCTGACAAACCAAAGCGATTAAAACGGTTTGCGCCCAATGAGCTTCTTTCGCGCTTTGATACCTAGACTATGTATAAAATAAATCAATCACTAGAAAATAGTGAAATTTTATTGAGTTGCTTATTGTAGCTTAACTCTACATGACATTTTCAACCGACATTTGAATATAAACATATGTATGTGTATATATACATATATTTCTTATAGAATACTTATTGTTCATTATAAATGAACAGATTGTATATATAAAAGGGGATAATAAAAAAAAAAAAAATTTATTAGTAATGGAATGAAAAACAAATCTTAGCAGTAAACGATGATTTGGACAGCATTTGTGTAGAAAATTAATTAAACATCGATGAATAAATAATAGGTATTATAAACTACGCGGTAACGACCTATAAAAACCCACTTTCGTGCTTTCGAACTAGGTTACTATTCATACGTATTTATATACATTTTGGGACTAGGCTTCGGTAAATGTTAAAGTTTCGCGCTCAGGATGGCATAAATTATGCCGCGTTAAAAGGTTCCATTAATCTACGGTAAGTTACGTGAAACCGTAGTAGAGTTTCGCGCTTAAATTAGCCATTGAATCCATAAACAAGATCGCAACTGCTCACACGCCAAATAGGAAATCAATTTGTACAAGGGCGAATAGTAAATGTTACCCTATCGTCATTTGTTTCGAGAGATATTCTCGGTAAATAAAGTTAATAAAGGAGAAATTCAGTATAGTAGGTGTCTTTCCAACATTAATAATTAAATTCTCTTCGTTAGCGGTACGTATCTAAATAAATTTGTATGGCCTACGTAATGTAACATTTTGGCACTTCCGTAGTTGCCAGAAACTTAAACCGGTAACGCTAAATTAAGACCTCAAGTTTCCATTATTCATTATCAGCAAGTAATTCTAATATCAATCGAGAAACTAGTGTGTGGATCGGAAGGGAATATTAATTTATCAATACTCTTCTCTAAGAATGGTGATTCCTTGTGGGTATCATTAAGAATTAACTCTTTCTTTTCTTGGGATTACAAACAATAGTCTTCCTTACTTTGGTTTGTCTTTCAGAGAAAGTAAATGATAACAGTTACAATAGATTTTTACGTTAGTTTACTTCTCAGGGGCTCATAGCTAGTGCAAGTATGGGATCTAGAACTACGGAGAAACTAGAAATAACTAAAGTTAGAGAAATGAAGTGTGGTTTTTAGCCTGCTTGGGTTTATAGCCTATCTGGAAGCATCAGACGTAACTTTCTTATGTTTAGGTCCCTCCGGGCAAGCGGAGCTCTGATCGAGTGGACTGTTATTCCTTTGCCCCATTGTACAGAAGAGGTGCGGAGTAAATTCCAAAAGCAAAAGTAGGAAATAAGCATGTGAAACGTTCTAAAGTAAAGTCCTAAAAAGAAAACGACTCTCCACGGGAAAAACAAGTTAGGTAGGCAAGAATAAAAGAGTCATTTACACAGCTAGATATATAAAGCCGTAGCCATAAACATAGTAGAGAAACTGGATCTGATATCTAATAAGGAGTAATTTCTCAAATAAAAGTGTAAAGCGAAGTGAAACAGAACCAAGATTACATAGAGTCCACGTGAGCTATGATTGGTACATATTTTAACATGCATACGCAAAGAATATAAGAGACTCCAGACGGACATGAAGACCACAATAGATCTGGAAAAGTCGAAGTGGAATTAATTGTCTTTTAAAGTAATCTATTTATTTACGTTTATTTAATCTATACATAAAATACAATTTCGCTGTTTAATATAATATTTTATAAAAACATTCTGGTAGTAATAAATATATATTTTTACTTACTTTCGTTTTTTTAATTATCATACGTAACAATTGTTTTTCTACAGAGTACCAACCAAATGCTTACTTCGGAAAATTCTAAGCATGTCATATTTATTCAAAGTGTAAATAGAATTTGTACTCCGAATGTATGATCAGACGCCCGTCCTTCGAAGAAGTACAAGAGCTTTAACAAATATTATATCAGGGGACCGTCAGTCAGATATCGTTCTTCAGACCAAGAATATACCTTGTTCGTACGATTGTCTTTATTGTATATTCATATTTCCTTTACAAGTATAATGAAATGATAATGTGTTGAAGTGGCTATCTTTAATTTAAAATTAGTAATAAATGGTAGTAAGAATGCAGAAGTATGTGTATAATACTATATGAAGCTACAGATTTATTTCGAAGAGAAAACAGAAGGATAAATTTTATATGTAGTAATTTATTCACGGTCATAAATGCAACGTAATAAGTTTTTGTAACACAAATATCTTTGTTTAAACTCAAGAGTATTTATATTTTTCAGATAGCAAATTTTATGATAAAAATGTTGATATCTCATGGATATAAAGGATAACAACTGATATTCTGGGCAAAGCAGGCACTAAGATAATAATCATAAGCAAAAAATGTCATTAATTTGTAATATCTTCACCATTACGAAGAATTATATCTGCCTAAGAATAAAAGAAAGTAATTTACAATAATCGATACCTTAAATGAAAAATTAATGTTATATAAAGATAATTGGGGATGAAAATCCATTAACATATTCAACTTTTGTTTAAACATGTATTTTGAAAATATTTAATTTGTTTGAAAATAAAATGTCAATAATGGGGACTAAACCATTGATCTGGATCTCAACTAGAATAGAAGGATAGGTAGAGATATTCTATTAGAAATAACATAAAATATAGTAGAAAATATATTCGATACATGATATACTAGCCAAATACATTAAAAATAACTAATTTAGCGTAAAAGTTCATTCTAAATAGAGTAAGTTAAATCAAAAAGAATTCCAAAAATAAATTCAAGAAGTTTTATAAAGGGTAACAACTTTATTGAGACTGATGACGTTGTTGACGTTCCAATTGCATGCAGAGCACACGGCTAGTCTTAATGGCTCTGTCTTGAATCTAGACAATTCATGGAAGATGCAGCGCAGGATATAGGTAGGGAAGCGGAGATTAAGAGAGAATACTTCTGCGTTTCAGAGCAATAACATGTATTAAAAAAAAATATTTGCTCTTGTAAAAATGTTGTTTAATTGATTCAATTATATCTAATAATGGGATGCAAGAGGCTCGCATGCTTTAATAAGGGTACTAATATTTTAAAAATATTTTAACTAATTTAATTGAAATTAAAGTAGGTCGGCGATGTCCATGAAATTCGGAATGTCTTAGGTTACTAGTTGTAAAGCGTTCAGGCAAAGTCTTATTTTATTTTTTTAAACTTAAACATCAAATTTTGGTCATACACTGATGATATACACGTGTGTACCACATAACTGGTATACTCAATTTTCAATTGTTACTTTATTTAGAATACAAATGATCAATTAAAATTTATTTAATTTTAGATTATAATTATAATTTTCAAAATTAAATAGATGCTTTGTTACAAAATATATGGATTGGTTTCAACTAGTGTGCACTTTGTGACGATTTTAGTTTTTAATCTGTTACGTAGACTTCCGCGGCCGTGGTCCATGCTATCTGCTTCTGGGCTTCCGGGCTGGAACCGCGTCACTTCTATATCTGTCGACGTTTTGTACCCATTTGTATGGGACATCTTCAGGGCTGAACTACTGCACTGAAATAGTTTCAGTGCAGTAGTTCAGCCCTGAAGACGTGACACAGTTCCAACTCGGAAGCCTAGAAGCAGATAGATTTTAGTTCTTGTTTTCATATGGATGTATGTGAAGTTAAAGCTGAAGAACGGAATATAAATGAGCTTGGACCTCTAGCTAACTTTTATAAAATCCCTTAAAGCGTGAGTTGCATTTTGATAATTTTTTAACCAACATGGAACTCGGGGCAAATTAAAATTTAAGACTACAAGGACGACTGGTATTGTATGTTTCGGAAGATCGAATGTCTGTCCAATAAAAACTGACACAGAAATGTAAAATGAAAATCGAGATGCATTTGAATATCAATTTTATGAAAATAATAATGTTTTCCATGATATGTAATGTCAATAGTTGTGTTAAACTTATCTAATTACTTAGCTCTAGGAAAGAATCATTGAAATATTAATAAAATCCTGTCTACTACATGTGTTTCAAGGAATCACACTCATCATCAGGCAGATTTGTGTTATTAACGAACGATTCCTTGGTAGGGTATATCGTATCCCTTGAATGATTCCTTTTAACATTCTCTTATTCCGCAAATCGCCGTGGTGCAAGCGTCTGTCTATAATACGCTCTGGAAACTTTGTTACCGACATGCGAGATAGACGCATTCTCGCTTTGTCGTTGAATTTATTTTCGTGTTGGACGAGAGAGGGACGCAATGATTATTCATCATGTCCCTTAAAGAATGTTAAAAGGAATCATTCTATTATTAATAACACCCTATCTACTACATATGTTTCACGGATTGACCGATCGTCAGGCAGATTTTGTGTTATAAATGAACGATTCCTTGATAGCGTTTATCATATCGTTTCGATACAGAAAAATAATGAATAATCATCGTGCTCTTTGCCGTTCAATACAGTGGACGAGAAAGGGAGGCATGATGATTATTCATTATTTTTATGTCCCTTCAAGTTAAAATGGCGTCACAGGAGTATTTATTAAAAGTAAGAATTGCGAATGCGAAATTTAAATATATGAAAGAAAAATATTATACAGAGAATTTTTTTTAAAACGGACAAATGATATCAGTTTTTCGATTATAGAAAACAAAGTTATGTTTGGAATGTATATACAATAGTTTGGTAACCATGTTTGGCGTTTGTAGAAAATAACGATTTGGTGCACCATTTGCTGGATTTATCAGTCATTTGTTCACCAATAGAATACTGGTATAAGCATTTACATATGTACATACATTATATCCGTATAATGAAGTATTGATGTAAAATATGTATACATTATTAACCACGCTAAGTGGCAATTAAAATACTCTGCAGTTTCATACAAAATTTATTATGCCAATTGTATCTAAATTACATTTAAATCGACAAAATTCGTCATTTTAAAATTTACCGTCGACATATCCACTGTGACAAAATCAAATGAAGATTTTTACACACATAAGTAAATTAATTTGGTGGACATACGGTAAAATATCCATTAAAATTTTCAATGAAGTTAATGGAAAAGCATCGTTGACGTTGTCGTTGATCCCGAAATTAAATTCAATTCTGTGAAATGTGGGGAAACAATGGCAAATGGCTAATGGAAAAATTCAAAAAGAGAAATAACAAGAACGAATGATTCTCGATTTTAATACTCGATCGTATTTTGTTTCTTTAATTTAAAAATGCGTGAATTAAGTTTGCATAATACATGGCTCCATTAAAGTGAAAAAAAGAACTGTAAAATATATTTGAATTTTATTGAGTTCCAGAATAAAGTATCCATCATTTTTAAGTCCGAAAGGGTGACGATTTGCTACCAAGTTTCTTTGTCCGCGATTATCAATATGTTTTTGCGAATCCATTAATGATTACTATCAATCTCTCCTAAGGAACAATTATCTTTGTTAGCGTTTGGAAGAGCCTTTTGACATTTCTCATCCTTAATAAAGACACTGCTAATGAACTATCGACCAAGTTATGCATACGTCCATACATTCTAACGTCCGAACGTCCGTTTCACTGAATTAGCATGAATTTATTCGCGGTCTGCACTATTTCCCAGTATGTAAGCGGATATTGGATAAGCGGAGACAAATTGTCTTGTATAGAGATCTACCACATGCTTCTGTTGTTTTCTGTTACAATGCTTTACTTTCCAAACTCAGTTCTTTTCGATTCGCCTCGTCTGCGATTGTACTGATGAAATCTTATTTGAGAAACTGTGTCTCTTATGTTTCCTACAATGGATTTTCATAACACGCATTTGTAGATAGCTTTTTCACAAGATCCAAAGAAGAACATATACAAAAAAACTGCAAAATTACTGTTGGACCATGGAGTAGGCAATAGAGTTCTTAACAGGCAGATTAAAATTATAAAGTCCTGGGAGTTACTTTCGATCATTAACTGACGTTTAGATTTTCGCAATTTATAATGATCTCAACAATCAACTACTTATTTTTAGCATAATCATCAAATACTAACATCATAAAGAAAAAAATAATGTGCAAAATACCATGTAAATACATGTATAAAATCTAAAAACGTCCACAAAATATTAAAAGAAAATCATATATAGGAAAGTGAAAGAATGAGTAAGAGAAGAATAAACACCTAGCCACCAGGTAGTCCTTTTTAGCAGTTTTAAATTCCTTGATATTTTTTTTCAGTAATCGGAAAAGAATTATTTTGACTGATGAGAAATCCGAAGACATTTCGTATAAGGTAATTCTATGGGGTTCAATGTATCTACCTATCTATCTACCTATATATAACTGTATAATCGAGCGTACTCTTAATATCTTAAACGTAACTATTATCAGGTGTATCGGTCTGTTGAACAAAGACTCAAACAATTTTAGTTTTCAATACTCTTTATTTCGCTGCCAAACCTTTACAGCTTCCTCAGGAGTGAGAACTAAAAGGAGTCATACACTGGCTGATTCAAAATAATTGTATAAATAACTTTCAATTTTAATTTTAAAATGCATTGTAAAATAGAATAAAACTCAACTCTCAACAGAAAAAACAACCTGTTACCTAAACATATCCAGAATAGCAGAAAGCAGCTTTACCAACTCCTTTTTACACCGGACCATCGGATGAGTAGAGAAGTTAATAGCTTTCTAGTTAGGCTAAGTAAGAGAACACTTTGTTTAGAAATTAAAATCATGTGTAATTCTATTGTCAAGGTCAAAAATTTAATCAATGACATTGTAGTTAAGGTGGACTTGATACCTTCACGTGTTTTTGGTGAGTATTGTTGTAGACTAGAATATTTTTTCCGAAGAGTTCAGTTTTATGCTAATTTACAATGTATTTTAAAATTAAAATTGAAAGTTATTTATACAATTATTTTGAATCAGCCAGTGTATGATTCTTTTTAGTTCACACTCCTGAGGAAGCTGCAAAGGTTGGGCAGCGAAATATAGAGTATTGAAAACTAAAGTTGTTTGAGTCTTTGTTCAACAGACCGATACACCTGATAATAGTTACGTTTAAGATATATATATATATATATATATATATATGTACCTGGCGACAATTATGCAAGTTAGGCAACAAAACTAGAAGTAATCGAGCGGGTGCGCAGAACCAGTGTGAAGGGGTGAGAGCAGTCAGCGCAACCGTCGAACAGTGTTTTGAACAGAGTAGGAGTACGGCAGCAACTAATTTTGCGACGTTGTTTTTGCCCCAATTCAGAATGGAGGAGAATATAGAAAAGTTGAGAAAATTGGAAAGCATGAGCAAAGGCGAAAATAGAATAGAACAAAGATTAATTGAAATACAGGCTGAGATACTGTTTCAGGTTGACATTTCACTACGAAACAACTCCTGAAGAAGATGATTGAGATGTCATTGAAACGTCGAGACGCCGATTCTTTCGAGAACTTCTATCCAATATCGCGGAGAGCCCGGAAATCTAATATTACCCATACTTACAACTGCGAGAACCTACGTTCGAACATATATTTATATTATATATATTATAATAGTTGGATCTAGAATGTATTGGAACTTGATGAAACACTTATCAACTATAGCTGAATGTGAATAAATGTAGCGTAGTAATATATACAGGAAAAATGCGTCATTACTGTTGGACTACAAAGTAGGCAATAGATTTCTTAGCAGACAGTTTCAAATTAAAGACCTAGGAGTAACTTTCGACAATTAACTGACGTTTAGATCACATATTCTGACAATTTGTGCATCTGTATGTAAATCTTTAGGATTTCTAGGTATTTATAGAAATATTGGAATATTAAAATATTTTTATTACGCTCCTGTTATTAACAAGCTGGCATGTGCTGTATTATATGCTACTTTACATTTCTTCCTAATTGCTTACCACTTGGCCGAATACAAAGGTGATTTCTAAAATTTTTATTTGAGAAGATGAACGGAAGGTTTTCACCCGCTGTTTAAATAGAATTGCTCTCCAATTCTCTTATGGACAGAAGAAACTTCCTACTATCCGTGAGAGACTTGAATCCGCGATCTCATGCTACCCGGGCATGTACTGTCACCCTCAGACCACGGAGAACTGTGAATTTGAGTCTTCTAACGTGACATAAATTATTTATTCATTGTATATACGATGTGAAAGCGGCTGAAATTAGAAGTTATATGCAATTCGATTTCGTATTTTTATAAATAGTTTTGTTAAAATATGTCTGACAGAAAATGCGTTTATCGTGGGAAAAAATTTAATTGAAAATTTGAAAAAAATAAGTGAAAAGTTTCATTATGCATTTCTTCCATTCCACTTATTTTTTTCCAAGTTCATCAAATCTATTTTTGTTAGAAAATTTTTTATATTTCTTGATGCCAATTCCTAGACAATCCACAATTATTTTAGTTATTTACATTGCGCTGACCTATATTCCTGTTATACCAAGCATTATGCACGATATAATGACAACAATGGCTTTACGTGGTATATTATTAACTGGAGAATTGCTTGTATACATTAAGTGAACAATATGTTGGTCTTCTTTGCAACTTGTTTGTATTACGGATACGTTGTCTGCACCATACTATTTCGAATCGTTTTGTCAACAATTACTTCAAAGAAAGTTCGCCTGGAAGCTCGCATTTATTGTTCTCGAAGTAGTGTAAACTTAGTTAATTTATCATTTCTGCACATACTGATAATTCAGATGGTGAATATTTACTATACTACTGTTATTAAAACAAAGTTTATTTTACGAACGTGTAGAAAATGTAATTATACTGGCATTGTTTGTTTATATTATATCTAACTGTCATATAGATATCTCTAATTTGTTAGATGAATTATTTGTTTAATTGTTCTGAAAAGGAAGAACAAAATCATTTATTAATTAACGACTAACTAATACTTAATAGTAATAGCCTCTTTATATACTTTAGGTCAAAAATATTTAATTTATTTAAAAAAACTTGCAATAATAAGTAACTTCTATTATATTTGTCCAGCACATATAAGTATGTCTTAAACCTTTCGGTCACTGGATACCACATGTACGTACGAGTTTAATTTTCTTCTCATAAGGGAAAGTGCTTCGTATATTCGGACTAGTAAGAGTAGTGTAATATTCTGCTGCCTTTTGTACACTATTGAACTGATTTTGGCCACCATATATATTCTTCAAGGGTTAAATTATAGTTGCAGTTCTAAAGATTACTAACTTTGGGTTGGATCGTGAAGTTTGCGAAGAATAATTTATTTATCACTCATTCCAAGCCATAGTTGAAGTTATAGTGTCCGTTATATGCTTATTATAGTGTGCAGTTTTATTTTTGTTCACGTTTGACCTGTATGCTACAAGTAGCATACTGAGACTCAAGTAATAGCATATTATTTACGAACATAACCTTACATTTTCCAGTTATAACTGTTACTATTAACAATTGACGACAAACTTCACTACCTCGAAAAAAATTGTATGCATTAATTGAAAATGTTTTTTTGGACACAGTGTTTCTTAGCGAAGACAACGATCATTCTTGAGAGAATTATTCTACAGGCAACTCAGAAGGTAGTGGTATGGATAAATAGTTCGGTTCTTGAAAAAACTGGCGAAGTTAATCGTCAAAAGGATTCAGAAAGCGAGGAACAGCCAGATGCTTGTCCTCGTACTTAGTATCAGAATTTCCAGGGGAAAAGCTAACTAAGCCACACAGAAATTTTGAAAAAACCCATAACTTATTTACTCGTCTGTTAGTTCGGTGAATATTCTTAAGCCGGGGATCTCGGGTTCGAGTCTGGTAGCCTGCTGTCCGAAGAAGCTTTCCGTTGTTCACCTTTTTCGTTTAAGCGAATACTGACAGGCGGAGATCTTAAGTTACACCACGAGCGCGAGTGTAAAAACTCATGATCTGCCAATGATTCCATGTAATTGGTGTTAAGCTATTTGGGGGCGTGAAGGCACGCATTATTAAAAGAAAACGAATTGGCTTTGAAGTCGAATATTACGTGGCGAAAGGCCTCATTTACCAGACACTTCCAACAAAGTGGTGCTAGGAAATTGGCATATCTCATTTAAATTGAATCACCTGTAACATTTTGTTTAAAATATTTTACAGATGGTTTGTTCAATATGTTTATCACGTTCAAAATACCATCAGATTTGAAACAACAACTATTGAAGAACTGAAGATGTTTGTAGGTATACACATAATGACGTATTCGTTTATACTGAAACTCAAAACTATATCTTCCGATTATTAGCGATCACATGAACTTCGATAGATTCTGCAAGCTGACACGCCACGTTCGTTTTGTGGATTTAATCAGCAAGCAGGTGATGAAGACCGGTCCGACTTGAGCTGTATTAGAAAACGATGTTTCGTTGTTGTGCAGATGTTGTGTGTAGATGAACAAATTGTTGCAGTCGAGGGACAGCTCAATATCGAGCAGTATGTATTGGTCACGTCATGTCCATGGGGTATAAAATTATTGGTCCTATGTAGTTCGAGAGATATATATTTTATTTTGTGTATATTTGATACTTTATTTTGAATTTGTTTTATACCATTGTTAAACAACTGAATTAAATCCTCTTCATGAAAGTGTGTTTGAACAGAGTGCAGCAGTAGTTATACAATTTGTTGAAAGAATAAAAGAATCCAATTACCAACTCTATTTCATTATCTATTTTCAAAGTATCAACTAGTTCAGTGGCTCCACGATCGAAGGATCTATTCTTACCATTGAAAAAATTTACAAGGCGCCAATTCACAGTCCCATCTAAGTAACATAAAAGGTGATTGGGCGTGAACGAAACAAATGGAAATCTGAAGATCCAGCGACTATGATATGTAGGTAAGGTAGCACTATCTATGAATGAAATGAAAACTTTTGACGGACCATGAAATTTCTGTATGATCTCGCATTGTCGTAAAGCAGTACCACTTGTTTACGATTAACGAGTTCTGGATGTTCCTGGATGACGGAGACACAAATTCTACCACATTAAAAGCATCGAAGACAACCAAATTATTGCCAGTTAAGCGTTGTTAAAAGAAGTCGCATCGTTGGACTATATGACGCGGGTGCTGGATATTCTGAAATGTTAGGTGGACGCAAAGAAATAGTATAGTTATTTGTTGTTGGAGAGCTTGGTCAGAAGAAGAGAAGAAAAAGCTCTGGACGACATAGGAGAACTACCTAATGGGAAGATAGGAAACTAATGTTGCTTGCACTTAGGATCAGCGTAATACATTAACGTCCACAGGAAATTTTATTTGGGCAGAGATAGGTCATGGAATAATAATGCGTTCAGGACAAGTACTGCCTCTAGCTGATCGGCATCGTATCCATAGATTGGAAAGATGTAATGTATGGGCAGATTTAAATTTAACAATATTGTGTTTTCAAACAAATCTGGTTTTTATTTGTGCACCAATAATAGCCGTTGACGAGTCCGACATCGAAGAGGAAGAAGGCAGTTTTTAATTTTCCTGCTGGACGTGAGACTGCACTTATTAGAGGATTGATGAATTGAGATGAGACTAGCATAGAAAGTAAGACTACCTTAATATTCCTTTAAGGTGACTTAAAGGTTCAAAAGTACATTTACAAACTTTTAGAATTATTCGCTTTACCATATATTCAAGACCTAAATAATGTTAACGTTACAACAAGATAAAGCTCACTCTCACATTACAGCGCAAGAGGTCAACATGAATATTCTCAATTCGCCTGTGTCGTTGCCAAAACAATTGCCCAAAGAATGTGTCTGGGATATGATATGTAGGTCGAAGAGTTACTATGCTTCTTATTCTTTCAATGAACTTATGATAGATACAAAGTACCAACATCAACATTCTAAATTGGCTCCCACGGTCGGCAGACCTATCGTCCATGAAACATATCTGGGATATGGTAGGTCGAAGGGCTGATATATTTCCTAATCCTCAAATCAAGAATTGCTACATGATGTCTTACAAGTTGCTTGGAATGAGCTTCCTCAGGAGTCCATAGAACTTTTTATTAGAAAGATATCAGCGCTAATAGTAGAAAGTAGTCATTTATGTGAAGCTGCAACTGATTATTAGATTTTCTTGACGAAGGGTATGAATTTTTTAAAGAAACTATGTTTATCTATTATTTTTAACAGTTTTACTTTTACAGGGTGATTCTTATTTTTGTCACAGCATATATTATACGTGTTATATACTTTTCATGGTTATTATTATGAGTGCAAATATTAATCTTTCTTTTCGGTCAAAAGGTCAAGTCGATATTATCCTGTCGAAGTATCTGGAAGCGAAGAACTTTTTACATTTTACAATATACTTTGTAAGTCATATTTTCTTTGTATATAAAGCCGTATATATCTTTATATTAAGCTCTAGATTAGCGTTCACACTTGTATCTAAATCGAATATATTCTGTTTAACGACCTCCCCTTTCTGGTAATGCATGTGGTGTCTTAAACATATATCTTTCCTATTCGTGATTTCTCATTTCACTAATGGTTAAGTCAGTGACGTTCGTCAGATGTTCTGCCCTAGGCAACCCTCCTTTCACTCACAGGTGTCTTCCATTTTCCGCGAAAGTAAATAATCCGGGTAAATGTGTTTGTCAGAGGAATAATGAATTCAACTGCGTTTGACTTGGGCCGCTTTAATTAGTACACCCGCCTCGACGAGATCGAGATGAGAGGAGGAAATAATTCTACGCAGGGAATAAATGTTAAGAAGCTTTCTAACTTCCCATATTAAGGGGGAAGCGATTACGGGCATTTTGTTATTTATTATTTGAGTTTTAAGTATCTGCATGGGAAATTCGGCTTAGCAGAAGAAGGAGGAAGTGCCGTACTGAAATATCCAGAATTTAAAACTAACCTTGGGCGGTATTAAGCTATAGCAATGAAAATACTGAATACCTTAGAGACTGTTAACAATTTCGGTGCAAATGTTATTTAATTTGAAACTTAGGTTTTCGTTAATTACTTTTGTAATTACCTACAGCAGAGGGTTTATTTAGGTCCTCTTGTACATACGTATGTGTACGTACAACGCTTAAGATCTTGATAATGGAAGTAGTTTATAATACAATGTCGCATTATATTAACCATATTTCTAACAAAAATTAACATTTTTACGGCTGCTTAGAAATTGTATTTTGTTCAAAATTAAAACAGTTACATGTATGGCTTCGTTACAGTCTGACACAAATGATTTTGATTTTGATTTTCTAATAAAATGTAGTTTTTGTCCAGACACAACTAGTTCTTGTCTGCAGTTTTGATAAAAATAAATATTAAATCCAAGTTTAAGAGTATAACAATATTAATATTAGGTCTACCTATAAAACAAAATAATAAATTTTTCATTCCTTGAATAAACTTTATTGAATAATATACTATTCATCATTATTTATGACTTCTTGCATGATGCATGGTGGCAATTTGTATGTCCCATTTTTAAAAATGCTTCGTCCCTAGAGACGAAAAATTGAACCAACGCTCGTCTGATATCTTCTTCGTTTTTGAAATTTTTACTCTACAAAAAATATTGTAAGGACAGAAGCAAGTGATAATCGGATTATGCTAGGTTGACAAGTAGGGTGGATGCGACAGAATTTCCAAGTCTAGGTCTGCGCGTTTATGACGAGTCCCCAAAGCAATATATGGCCTGGCGTTATCATGAAGCAGTAGGATGTCCTTCCTATTGAACATCGGTGACCTCTTTTCATGGAGTGCTGTTTTTAAATTATACAATTGCCAACAGTACCTCTCCGAATTTAGTTTTTCGTTCGGTTTCAACAGCTCAAAATGTATTACAAATTCTTCTTCGTTGCTGTGAATCTTCGCTAAACACTCAATTAAAACATCTTCACCACACTCTTGTTGCTCGAATGTGAGCAACCGCGGCACCCGTCTTGCACACAGTTTACTTATCTCCAAATTTTCAGAAAATATTCGATGTACTGCACTTTTTAAGATGCCTTCTCTGTCTGCTAGCTCGCGCACTTTCAGTCGACAGTCATCCAGTATCGCTTTATGGATTTACTTCACCATTTCTGGAGTTGTCACCTCATTTGGTCCACCACTGCGATGCTCGACCTAGCAGCTCATACGGCCTCGTTTAAACTTTGTTACCCAATATTTCACTGCTGTAAACGAAGGAGCAGACTGACCCAGAGTAGAATCCAGTTCTGCTTTTATATCGGTTGGGCTGAGGCCTTTCAAATAAAAGTATTGTGTCACGTAACGAAGACCAATTTTCACCACTTTTCTTCACTGAAAACGTTCACTATTGCTGGCTCCCAAACAAATACTAAACAACGTAGCGTCTTCAAACTTGAAACATATGTTTTATAGAATGTGTACTTTCTAATACAGTGATATTTTCTAAACAACTACCACCATCTCTAAGTTAGGCCAGATACTTATGGGACGACCCTCGTATATGCATACATATCGTATTTATGTAACTGTCCTATTTGGAGTCAATACTGACTGCAAAATACGCCCATTAAATTTATAACTCACGCTCGCTAGTAAAGTATTTTTTTAATTTTCTAATAAATTCGGATAAATATGTAATTAATGCATACAGCAACTACGATATCTATGGAAAAATTTGTTTTTATACTCGCATTTGCAACGTCAGATTACTGACCGGCGTGTAATATGCGCATTTTTTCTGTTCGTTGTAGGAGAAAATACTATTCTGTTTTAATAAAGGCACCATATTACATACGTACGTATGCCTGTGATGATATGTCGTAAAATTACTACTTCTTTTTGATATGAACGCGTTTGTCGGATGAAATTACACGCATATGTATTTGGTTTAATTTTCCGTGATGCTGTAGAAAAACAATATGTAAACCCCAAATGTGAGTTCCTTTGTCATCTTTGAAAATCATTTTTGAAGTACAGAATTGTTGGTGTAAAAATGTTTTAATAAACAGATTGTTTATTAAATATGCGGAAAAAATTATTTCTTGGGCTATTTTAAGAATTTTTTTGTCTTTGAATAACTTTCGGAAAGACGTTTCGGCGTACTGCACTGGACCTATCGAATATATGAAATGTCCAGGAATTGGTTTTTATGTTTTTATTTACATCCTGAACAGAAAAAAACGGCTATTATTTGCGGTCACATAAGGTTAGTGTAGATATTGAGAACACCTACCTGGGTTTTCAGGGGATTTGGCAACGAGAAATATAATGTGGTTAATGCACAATCGGGCATCATCGCATTTTAATAAGATTGCTGGTGATGGTCAAAGTGGGTCTCATTTGATGCCTGGTCGATTCCCTGAAATCCCTGGGATCTTTTTCTATAGGGCTATTTGAAAATATTCATGTACACCACTCCAGGGGAAAATGCAGATTTGAGATATTGGATAATTGATGGTTGTAATGCAATAAGATACAACCTTGATGTTTGTGAAAGAGTTTGGGAATCAACGAGGACAATATTGAATGCATGCTTCAGTAAAAGAGTTTCATCAAATTGGCACATCGCGGCGCTGGAGGTTGGTTACGTATAAGTTATTCTAATTATACCGTGAATATATTTTATAATGCAACATGCACATACACTAGTTGCTAGAGTAACGTAATAATGAAATGACAGCAATGTATTTTAGCGTGTATTTTATTTTGCAACATAGGATGTGAAATACAGTAGTTGAACAAAATTTAAAAACTAATTTAACAAATTTTCAAAAATGTCACCATTGACGGCCAGACAGTATCCTAAGCGATTGTAGAATTCATTTATTGTATTTTGTATCTGCTCTGGAGTTATTTCTCTTGCAGCAACTCGTATTCTATTTTTTAATTGGTCAATCTTGTTTAGAGGTTCTCCATGAAAAACTTTATTTCTGATACATGACCAAAGAAAGAAATCGTTTGGAGACAGGTCTGGTGACCTTGCGGACCATTCTACTTCTCCTCTACGGCCTATCCAACGGTTTGGAAATCTTTGGTTGAAAAATGTTCTAACCATATGAGAATTATGTGCCGGCGCGCCATCATGCTGGTACCAAATCTCACAATCAATATTTAAAGCGTGGAGGGCTGGCATAACTCTGTACTGTAAGAGTACCCTCAATAAAAAACGGTCCTACAATATGGTGTCCAATCAACTCAGTCCAAACATTGACTTTCTGTGGCCGCTGAGTCCTTGTGATATGATATCTATGCAAATTTTGTCTACTCCAGTAGCGGCAGTTCTGTGAATTTACTTCACCATTTACATAAAATGTTGCTTCATCTGTAAAGCAAATTCTGTGTAGTACAGTATCATCATTATGAAGCTTATCCAACATGATTTCACAAAAGTTACTCCTTCTTTCTGCATCATTCGCAATTAGTTCCTGATGGTTTTGAAAATGATACGACTTAAAATGTTCTCGTTTTAGTAGTTTATGCACGGAAGATTTGCTTACATTTGTAGTTTGTGCTAAAGCTCTTGTGGAGAGCATATTATTATTTTCGATTGTTTGTAGAATTTCATCTCTTTTGGCGTCAGTAATAACATATCTTGGCCGATTCTTTTTTTTATGATTAGGAACGATGCATCCATTATTTTTATACTTCTGTACTAACCTACTTATTGTAGTTGGACTCGGTCTTGGACGGTCAGGATATGTAATTTGAAACAAATCTGCTACTCTCCTCAAACTCATATTCGAGTTATACCAGTTCACTAATAACAGTTTTTCTTCTACACTATACATACCTCAAAAATAGAGTAACTTATTTTGACATCCTATGTTGCAAAATAAAATACACGCTAAAATACATTGCTGTCATTTCATTATTACGTTACTCTAGCAACTAGTGTGTGTATGTGCATGTTGCATTATAAAATATATTCACGGTATTATATTATTCTGTACACGTGTACGTTGTAGTTTACTAACATTAGTTGATAGGAAAACGTTTTTACAAAACCTTCCAAACTGGGAAACCGTAAACATTCAGTGGTTGAATCAATCCTGTTGTTTTTTTTTTGGAAACGAAAACATTTGAGCACACTTTTGTTTGATTAGCTGGAACTTTTTGTTTGAATGTAGTAGGGCAATGGTCTATCTATGAAACTAGCAGTAATATTCGGTGCTCACCTGTATTTCGCAAAAATACATCTATAAACCAACTTTCAGTACCACTATGTACCAATTTATTTGCATATAATTGGTATAAAACATTGATGACAAACCGAACAAGTTTGAGCAGACTGTAAGATTTGCATTTGAAAATCCAGACACTTCTCTCTGCCATGGATATTCAATTTGTGGAGATATGACTATTTTACGATGTTTGTGGTGCAACAAATTTTATTGCTTCCAAGATTTTTGGAGAATTTCATTTTTACTATGTGTATTGTTACTATTTTGACATCTACATGTATTAAATATACAAATAAAGAAAGATATACGTAATATTCTCCTTTAAATATATTCGTATAGCATTACTTCACAATATTTTGTTACTATAAATTTATTTATTTTAAATAAATCTTGTATATAAGTGTTTATTTTAAGTACTTCTCGTGTTATACCATCGAAATTTAAAATTTTTTTCTAGTGTACCGGGGTGTGGAAAAGAAAAACTTTCGATTTTTAAATTTAAATGTAGGGCGGCTTTCACATTTGTGATAAAGTATCAAAAAATAGATTCTTTAATATACATATAACAGTAATATGGTATCTATTTTTAATAATAATAATAATTTATTGATGTATATGTATATACACACGTCATTACATAATATAAATAAATAAAAACACAAAAAACAAAACCTTTGTGGCTCACAATTAATACGCCACCAAACACGTTAAAACTCGCAAGATTTATACCAAACACCAGAGTAACAATGAAAACATAAGAAACACAAAAATGGTAATGTCAAAATTTATATTTCAGAAAGTCATTTACTAAATAGAAACAGTTCTCCACCAGCACTGTTTTTATTAATCTTTTGAGACTAATCTATGGTAGGCTTTTAAATCTATAAGGCAAAGCATTGTATATCTTCACGTCCATGTAATTTGAACTTACCTGACTTTTCCCAATGCGATGATACGGTATGATCAAACTACTTTGGTTTCGTGTTTCATATTCGTGAAAATCACCATTTTTGCAGAACTTATCTGGCGACTTGTGAACAAACTCCAGGCAAGCAAATATATACAGGGATGGGAGGGTCAGTATTTTGTGTTTTCTGAATAGATTTACACAACTTGTAGTATTAGATACACCACTAAGGGCTCTGATTGCACTCTTTTGCATCCTGAAAACCGCCTCGGCTGCGCCAAACGCGCCCCACATCAATAGGCCATACATGGCCTATTGATGTGCTAAGTATATGCTAAAACCGACAATCGTTCTAATGAAGGGCGCGACTATCACTCCCTCAACATGAAGCACTAATAAAAAAATAGTTTTTAGTATGCACTAAGGTGGACCACTCACACGCAGAGTTTCAAATTTTTCTGAATTTTCGAGTTGGGCATCTTCCCTTGGTTCAGGGGTGAGCACCGAATATTACTGCTAAGTAAACTAAAATTTAATGTTTATTATTGAAAATTTAATACTCGTTTTGTCATACCTCGTACATTAGAAGCGTTTCAACAATATAACCCATTACGTTTCTTTCGTCTAATTACTCTCGTAAATGCATTGTTATCTATAGCTTTTCCGTAAATGTTTGTATTGTTTACATATTTTAGAATTATGTCATTAAGATCGATGTAGATCTCGTTGATATTCTAATTTTGTTTTAATTAATAGAATTTAATTAATCAAATCGTATGATTATAGTCCTTATATTGACTGAAAATTATTTTCAGTGGTTTTGTAATTATTTGGCCATAATATGAGCCTTCATTGTTTTTCCTGACTACATGGCACCATGAGTGACATAAAAGCAAAATGATTGCCGTTATTAGCCTCTTTTAGTTGATTACATTGCGCGAGTTAACAAGTATCTTCTTTAGACCATTACAAATTCAACTTCGAATTAGTAATCGTGTTTAGCTTTATTGGAATGATTAATTACAATTCTTGCAACGATGTTGGAATACTGTGAGCCGATTGTTTGATTTATCGACTTAATGAGAATAGTTAGATTAGTCGATAAAAAATTGGACATCAGGTCGAAAAATTTAGGTTGGATTAATATTGACATTTTACTAAAGGGATGATCTAAATTTCGTTAATTAATCCTCACAATCAACTGGAGGTATGTAATCTATAAACTTTATATTACATAGTGGCCTAATTTCTTTCCTTATTTTTTGTTTCTACATTAACTTTAGGGTCTTTCCAACCTATCACTATCTTTGGTCATTTATTAATTGTCGCACGGACGGAGTTATTTAGTATGTGAAGATCCCGCGCCCATATAATTAAGAAGACAGAGTTTGATCTGTACGCTTTAGGGTATATTGCTGTGATTTGACTCCTCTAGGATATTGGAGTAGTAAAACCTGAGATCAATAATGTCCGTATTATTATTATTATTTTTATATGAGTTTACTGTTAACGTTATTTGATTCTTAAGACTATGTTATCAATGGTTGAGTTTATATGCTACCGTAAACTTCAGTTACGGGATCATTTAGGATCGTTTAGATCCCATTGTGTGTTATTTCTGTCCCAAATTCATTATAAAAGCGAGGAAGTTAAATCGAAGATATTTGTATAATTATTTATTCATATAATTCATAGAATTAATAGCTGCAACTAATTATTGATTCGTTATATAGCTTTTGTTATTAAAATATATCTTTATTAATTTATTACATTCGACTTTGTTAATTAAGGGCTTCGTTAATATATAGCTCAGAATTTGTCAGTAAGATATTGCTTTTACTTATTGGTCAATTCTAACTTTATTAAAGGCTCGTTGAATGGTTAGACTTAATTGTTTAATTTTGCACGTCAACAATTAATTAGTTGTAATAGTAGTAGTGTAATTTATTATTATTATTTTGTTTATGTTTTTTGTTGTTATTGGGAAGTGTTCAAAAAGGGACACATAGGTATACTATTGTACTTTTCTTGTGTACCACAAGTGTGAAGTAACTATATGTATAGTAGGGGACTCTTATTTATATATTTTTATTGGAGATTTGAACTGTAACCTAAGCGTTTTCTTGAAATATTCACTTAATATCAATATCTTGTTTCATACCGTGTATTACCAAACACAATTAACTTATATAAAGCTTAATTCTTTTTCTGACTGCAAAAGGGACTCCCCTTTTCTTTTTGGGCTTAGTTAACTGAATAACACACGCATTTTTTTATCCATCTTTTCTTAAATATAGCCTTAAGTGCTTTCAGGGTAACAATATTGTGGCGTCCTTTTAGAATTTATTAACAGGGAACTCTCCCATTCTACAACACAATTTTGTCGAGTTAGTTTAGTACCTGAAGGTCAAGGGGGTGTATCATTTGTTAGACAAGAATACGGGCGTTTATTTATTATCCTATTAAGGACAGGACGGGGCTTTTTACGCCTATTTTTAAGATATTTCAGTCTGTTTGTTGAATTATTAGTTAAATAGGAAATGTGTACGTACAACGCGAATGTTCACACTTTGTAGAACACATTAGTTATTAATTTCTTAGGTAAAAACCATTAAAAGTCTTCTAGCTATTCCAAACTTTGTTCTGCGAGTTAGCATTTGTTTTATACAAAATATATATTAATCTTCATAGCTTACGAATTAGTTTTAACGGTCGGTTGATTTGCATAATTTGAGGATAAAAATGATATATTTCAATTTAATACAATTTAACCAATATAAAACTAAGTTACATTTTGAAATACGTGGCCTATGAATGTATTACGTCTGGATATAGGACGCGAAAAGTTACGTCAATTCATATTTTACGACGTAATCTAATTCAGTCAGCGCCGGAATAAGTCAAGCGTTAACACCGATGAAAAACAGGGATTTTTACTTAGGTAGATTACACGTTAAAGTTTATTATAATATGTATTTACCGATGCTAAGATAATATTGTGTGCCAACTTCGTATGGTTCCCAGATTAATCCCTTATATCTCGTCTTTTCTCTCAGCGTCCCGTAGTCTGGTATTTCTTTCTGTTGTCCTGGTCCGTTAGGGTCGCCGCTCTTCGCGAAATTGCTGAAGAAATTTAGGACAGCCTCCGCAACCCCCATGTCTTGTCTGGAAAAGTTTTGTGGAAAGAAGGGCATGCCACCGACAAGGGGTAAGCCGAGAATATATGTTATATCTTCACCACGAACGCTGCCCAGTCTCTGGAAAAAAAATATTATTCAATATATAAATTGTATTTAATAGATACTAAGACTATAATATTAATTTTGCTCTTTCTTTATGATTCGGTTTCTAATTTAATCATTGTGTTGTTGTTAAATTATATTAACATTATTGATAGCATTATTTGCATTATTGTAGTAGCTTAATGTAGATGTAATTAAAAATATCAATAACTTATTATATCTTAAGTTATAATTCAAGTAACTGCACCATTAAAAAAGATAAATTCGACACATATTCGAGAAAATAGCAATAAAAACGTAAACTCTTCTAAAACTTGCGTGTCTTTGTTATAAGAAAATATTCGAAACGGTCTCCTGATGCGAACGAACGTTAATCTATTGTAAAAGCTTCTTGATACATTTCTAATTATTTCTGTTGAATGTTTCTCATATAATTAATAATAAATGTTCAGAATTCTTCTACATTATTAGAACTGTAATTTATAAAAACCATAAATTCGTATTTTAAAATAACCTCGGAGAAGGAGAAATTTTTTGTGGCTAAATCAGACGATATCTAGGTGTTCTATGAATATAATTTCAGCTAGTTTATAATCTATAGTCAAAGATTGCTATGTAACTATTTCTTGATGCATGTAGCATTACCAGCATGGCATTCGTCTTACTTGAACCAAATTATATTTATGTCTCTTATATGCATATGTATATTGAGTTCAAATGTTATTTTGTTGCAGGTATAGATATTTTGCAGCATTTAAGGTACCTCCTATGAAAAACAGATCAATTGTTTTATTGCCGAACAAATCAACATAAACATTCAGCTTTTGTGAATATTACTAATAATAAGGCGTTTATTTTGGCGTGACCAACGCCTTCAAGCTCTTGAATTATGACGATCGTCTAACACAAACGAAGTTTCGTCGGTTAATATAATGTTTTAAATAAAATCGTCGTCAGTGCGATATTTGTCCATAACTTTTGCGTAAAATTACAAGCATTTAAATTTCATTTTAGCAGAATATATATGAAAAATACTTGTACGTTTTTAAAATACTACGAACCGTGTTTATTGAGGTATCAAACAGTTCGGCAACTGTCAGCTGAGTGCGTATACTGTATACTGTATACGTACTCATCCATCATATTATATTTAATCACTAAGGTTGATATATAACCCCTTTCCACATTAACTTTTGTAATTCTGTATACGTATTTCGATAACCAAGTTGTCATCATCAGCAGATAATCGCAAAGTGTCGCACCTGGTAAACCACGGCGAAAAATACCTGTACGAAAACACACTCCGTACGCGGTACACACCGTACACTGAGTGTACGTTTAGGTTCTCAACGGTGTGTACACTCAGTGCACGTTTAGGTTCTCAACGGTGTGTACCGCGTACGGAGTGTGTTTTCATACAGATATTTTTCGCCGTGGTTTACCAGGTGCGACACTTTGCGGTTATCTGCTGATGATGACAACTTGGTTGTCGAAGTACGTATACAGAATTACAAAAGTTAATGTGGAAAGGGGTTATATATCAACCTTAGTGATTAAGTTAATCAACCACAGGCTCCATCAAATTCAACATCATATTATATATTTCCATCGCGCAACCTCATCAGGTCAGGCTGTAATTGGAATGTCATTGACTTTGATACTTCCTAAGCAAGAACCCGTAGTTTCATCATAATGATTGTCATAAACATCTAGCAGCGAATTAATTTGAACATCATTTCATCATTCATTAAAAAAATCGCCAACAAAATGTTTACAAATGTTAAAAGAGGTGTTTGGTGATAATGTTATGTCACGTGCGCGTATTTTTAAATGACACAAACGGTTTTTTGGAGGTCGGGAAGAGATCGATGATGGTGAACGTCCTAGTCGACCTATGACTGCAAGAACTGAAGGAAGCGTTCAGAAAATTAATGAAATTGTGCGGAAAGACCGAGATCCGAATATTCGGATGATTGCCGACATAGTAAACATTAACAAAGGAACAGTAAGATACATTTTGCGTGATGCATTAAACATGACAAAAGTTTGTGCAAAAACGTCCTATCTCTGAAGCAGTTTTTAGAGGACGAGCACATTACTGTGCTTGACCATCCGCCGTATTCACCACATCTAGTACCGTGTACCTTCGACCTGAAAGCGCATTAAAAGGAACACATTTTCAGTCTGTTGAACATGTAAAAGCAAAAAAGGGTGAGTAGTTGAAGAGACTGACAACTGATGAACTACAGCATTGTTTTGAACAATTGAATACACGTATACGGCAATGTATAGATAGGAGAAGAAAGTATGTTGAAGGGGATGAAAGTTAAGTACAAATATAAGCTTATCTGTAATAAATAACATTTCTTATACCAGTCTTGTTATTTAATTGCTACACTTCGTATATAAAGCAAAGATGAGAGATCAAGAGTATACTTCCAATTTTCAAAGGAATAAAATCTATTAGAAATTTAATTAAGTGATTGATTCAACTATATTTAATAGTGAGATGTTCGAGGCTCTTCTTCTGTTTAACATTTTAATACATTTTAAAAATATTTTGGTTAATTTAATTTCATCAATAAGGTTGATATATAACCCCTTTCCACAATTAACTATTTGTACCGTTCAAAACCAAGATGTGCACTGTGCACTGTCTCACAGTGCACATCTTGATTTTGAACGGTGAGGATCGCGTACGGAGTTTGTTTTTTCGTGCAATTTTTTGCCGTGTTTTACCAGGTGCGACACTTTGAAATTATCTGCTGATGATGACAACTTGGTTGTCGAAATGCGTATACAGAATTTACAAATAGTTAATTGTGGAAAGGGGTTATATATCAACCTTATTGATCAAGTCAATCAACCACAGGCTCCATCAAATTCAACTAATTTAATTTCATTTGAATTCAAAATTTTATCATAGCTTTCTTTATTTAAACATAAAATTTTGTACCTGCAGTATTAGGGGGATGACAGCCATGTGTGTACCAAATAATTGATGTATTTAAGGTTAGTTATTTTTTATTTTAAAACACAAATGGAAAATCAAGACTTATTTGATTTTCAAAATGAAATTGGTGCATTGTTATAAAATATAGTCATATGAATATGTCTAATTTTTCGAATACAATAATTATAATCCAAGTGTTGTTTTAGTACATTTTCTAAAACCTGGCTTTTCGTTTTTAGACTTAAGTTGAGCCTAGATTTTCTATTGTTAGTTATTGTACACAACTTTTAACTTCAAACATAAATAATAATACAAATCTTTCTCTGTATTGTTTATTACAATATTGTAATGTCTTTGAAGAATACATAATTTTTTCCGCATATACATGTATTAATTTATTATTATTTCATTTAAGTGTTTTAAGTGCTTTGAAGATTGCCTGTTTATTTTAATAAAATTAGTTTCTTTAACCATGTTGAATTTAACAAATCATAGTCACAGTAAGTTGTAGTCAGTCGTTTTACTTATCTTAATGTAGTATAAAATTCAAAAGAACCCCAGGTCATTCCTTAAGAAGTTTATAAAAGATTTCATTTACTTTTCTTATTTCATTAAATTTAAAAGTAATTATGCTGTACCAGAATACTTATGTTGTAATGTAGATTTTATTCTCAAAAATTGTATATATGTACTTCCTCAACAAGCACGAGGGTAATTTAACGCTTACAGAGTATACCACAGCAATATGTATTGTTCAATCGGCAACATGTGATCCTCATACATATGCAAGGATACTTTGATGCTTCAAACGCGAACGTTAATTACTTGTTGCGATATTTATACGGCGACTGTTACACCTGAGTATCTGTCTACATATAAATTGTGGCGATTTCTTCTTGTTTCAATTTGCATAGTTACAGACTCGTCTTATTTCTTTTCAACGAAAGTTCAATTAGAAAGCTGTTAAACAATAAATCTTTATACATTATTAGAGATTCGTGCAGATAGAAGGGTTTACGACGTTCTGAATTCAAATTTTGCAATGGCAGAACACACTGCGATGTTTATTTCCCCTTTTCGAATTATTTACACTTCACTAAATTCAGGTAAATATTATTTCGACTATAATTTAACTGTTTTGACACTAATTATCTGAATATGACTCGTGCACGTTAATCGACATCTCTAACAAATAACGTTATTTGTCTCTCTAAATTGGAATAGTTTGGATATAATTACTGAACATTTACCTAATTTATCTGTTTTGATTCCATGTTAGAATTGTTACACATAATACAATTAGCGGTAATTTAACTTAACTGTAGTTCATATATAATTAAACTTTGTAAGTGGATTTTTGATAAATAGTGACAAATAGAGAACAATGATAAACCTTTGTGTTTGCAATAAATTTCATGCTTTCTCGATTGACTACAATAGTGATTCTCAACCTGTGGCACTCGCCCTCTAGATGCTGCGAGCATATCAAAGAAACAAGAAAAGATTTTAATTTTCTTTTAAATTATTTAATTTACTGAAAGAAAGGTAATAAAGTAAAGGGTGTTTCAAATTTCGCGGTTTTCTTGAAGAATAAATAAAACACATAATTTGCATTCGCTTTCAAAAACTTTTTATTGGTAATTGAAGTATCGGTTATGACAGTTATATACGAAAAATAATATCTGCCAAATGGTCTCCTCTTGCAGCTCCACAGACGTCCATTCTTTTGTTAAAATTTTCAATGACATTTTGACATTTTTGAGGCTCTATCTCAGCAATTACACGAATAATTTCATCTTTCAAAGCAGGAATTGATTGTGGATTGTTTTTATAAACCTGATTTTTTACATAACCCTAAAGAAAATAGTCTAACGGTGTCAGATCACATGATATTGGTGGCCAATTAACATCACCGTTTCTTGAGATTACACGTCCAGGAAATTTTTCTCTCAATAAATCAATTGATTCGTGAAAAGTGAGGTGTAGTGCCATCCTGTTGAAACCACATATCCTCTAGATCAATATTCATTAATTTAGGCCACAAAAATTTAGTTATCATCCGACGATATCAATCACCACTGACAGTTATAGTTTCGCTAACAGCATTTTCAAAGAAGTAAGGTCCAATTACACCACCTGACTATAATGCACACCAAACGGTAACTCGTTTAGGATGCATAGGTTTCTCATGAATAGTTCGTGGATTTTCCTCACCCCAGATATGGCAATGTCGTTTGTTAACATAGGCACCAAGTTCAAAATGTACATCAACGGAAAACTTTATTTTTCGAGAAAAATCAGCTGTTTGTTTAGTGATGAAATTGACAAATGAACGACGTTTTAAATGATCTAATGGTTTCAGTTCCTGTGTTATTTGAACCTTATATGCCTTCAGAGCTAAATCCTTATGTAAAATACGCCATGTTGTTGATCCACTAAGTCCAAGTTGCTGTGAATGTCGTCAAATGGACATTTCAGGATCTTCAGCAACACTTTCACGAACCAAACCAATATTTTCTTATGAGCGAACACCACGACTGTATTTTTCACTTTTTTTGATCTTCCATGGAACCGGTCTCTAGAATTTTTTTAAGAATTCGACCAATCGTGCTTTCAGATGGACGATTATGTAAACCATAAAATTCACGTAATTTTCTAAAAACTCTTTTCAGATACATCATCATACATCAGACTTTTGAATGCCCATATGCTGAGACAAATTCAGTGCGCCATCTATATTTTATTTATTCTTAAAAAGAAACTGCGCAATTTGAAACTTCCTTTACATTCTGACGTAAATTACAAACAAGTTTAATAATTGTCAGAGACTATCTTCGGCCCGCCTTACAGAGCAAAATTTTTTGAAAGATGTTATATTTGAATTTGATTTTTTTCTATATTAAGATGAGATCTATACTCTGTGTTAAAAGAGTAGAAAATCCGATTTCGCAAAAATAAGAAGTTGATGATATTAATGCAGTGGAGTATTACTGTATCTTTCTTGTTCCTCCGTTATTCAGGTAGCTTTTTCGTTATTATTCTGCATAGATTTATCGCGCTTTCTCACCTTAACGCTGGCAAACTTTTTATTCAACTCACATGTCTATGGGTTTGAGTTCGAACAGTACATGGCTAATATTTCACGGTTTCATCAGAGTAGAAAATCCGATTTCGCAAAGGTAAGTAGTTGGAAAGGGTAATAGTATACGAAATACTCTTGCTGTCGGTGCAGAAAATTCATGTTTTACATCCTGTGGCAGACATGATTCAACGCTGTTATCCAGAGGTAAATGATTTGCTAGTGTACACAAAAGCTGTGTTTCTAAAACCCCTAAACCTATTCGAGAATTCCACAATGTCTTGATAACCTCGAACCATTACAACCGATTCTGAACATGGTCAAAGACAGCATTTTAGTATTTTCTGCATCTCCAGACAAGTTAAGTGTGTAGTTTTACAATTTGATCTTGTCATCAAGGAAAGTTCAAAGAAATCCAAGATGCTGAAGAAGCGGATTTACAAATAATTTACAACAATTACAAGGAAGTATTTGAAGTAATTGATAAATTACTGAATCCTTCGTTGCCATTAGTGGATTCACTGCAAATACAGGACTCCGTAAAAATACAACTACATGCTATCGACAAAATTAATGTTATAGCTAAAATAGATAGTGTTCTAGAGAAATGTTTTACGGCATTAAAACAAATTTGTAGTGATTAGTGAATGCATAGATTTGCTAAGTATTAACAAACGTTGTTTTAATTATGCATGTACTATATCACTAGATGTCGTCCGGTCGTTCGCTTTACATAAGAATATTTTTCCCTCAAGGCAAATCGAATTGCAGAAATTACTGTGGAAACATACCTGATGTTTCAAATATATAACCGCTCCTATACTGTTTGTGATTACGCTAAAAACGTTCCTTAAAAGAATACTTCACATTTTTATAAATTATATATAACTAGTTACTTTATTTGTCTACAATCAAGAGCATGCCTGTGGTGCACCGATCATATTGCTTAGTTTAATAATGTGTATACCAGAGTTATTAGCATTCGTATTTTAACGCGAAATACAATAGGATGTTAAACCAGTTGTTTACTAGTTTTCATGCATTGGATTCGATTTACAACCATTTACGATCTAAATGAATATAATAATAGTTTTTCGACCTTTCGTTTCGTATACTAAACCCTTACATTTTTCGAAGAAATTGCTCTCTGATAATTGACAGAAATAAATACTTATGATTTATATACTTTTAAGAGAAATATATAATTCATATCGCAACACTTCCATACCACCTTTTATCTCGAAAGTCTTAAATGTTGTTAGTAAAAGAAATGTAAGTGGTTTTGCACTTAATCACAATATAATAGCTAAATGTACGGCATCTAGTTCGTTAGTTCAGCGCCCATAAAGAGGTAATTCGAAACTTATTGTTTCGTACTGGTGAGATATGACCCGGCGCGCGATAGTATTGATCGGACATCGGCCGGGTTCAAGCGGGAAATTGCATCACTCATTGGAAACATGTCCTACTGATGACATTGTAATTTAATACAGTGTCCTATCGTGGTCAAATAGTTATGCATATTGTATGCATGACATTGTTCTTTTTGTTTCTAACTAATAACTATGTGGGAGAAATATTTAATTTTTAATTTTAATTATATTAGAGGACAAAGTCCGTAATGATAAACAGTAAATTAACTTATTTTATTTCCTATGGTATGTGAAAAGTGTTTTATAATTTAAATTTTTCATTTTTTAAATATTTATTATTAGTTGTACCTCGTGATCCTAAAGTTCGAAATGCATTAAATAGCTTATTTATTTTTTTCTCCAATGTATGTCGTAATTTTAGTTTAGGAATGTTAACAGCAATAGCAACTCCACAAGTACCTCTTAAGTTTAGCTATACACTTTTGAAATACGAAACAAAAATGTAACATATGAGAGAAAGATGAATATAATATATACGTCCTTCTAAAAACTCGTATGTTGTTATAATATTCTAAGAGTCTTTCATTCGTATTTCTTTAATTTCATGTATATATCGGGTGTTTTTTAAGAGCTTGAGAACTTAAAATGATAATACAAGACAGAAATATTGTTGGAATTACATTTTTTTTATTATAATCTGGTAGATAATTTCATGGCATTTATTTTTTAAATATGATTTCCGGCATATGTCCGCTGCTGCTACGAGTTACATGGTCCATTCGATCAGTCCAATTTTTGACAACTTTCTCCAATAAATCTGGCCATATAGCGTCGATGGTGGCTTGAATATTGGCTTCCAATGCTTCGAGAGTTGCTGGTTTGTCGGCATAAACCAATGACTTAACATAGCCCCATAAAAAGTAATTCAGAGGTGTTAAATCGCACGAACGAGGGGGTCAGTGAACTGGACCACTTCTGGAAATAAAGTTGTCGCCAAATTGATTTTGTAATAAATCGATTGTTAACCGCGCTGTATGGCAAGTTGCGCCGTCTTGTTGGAACCAAATGTCGTTGATGTTTAGCTGATTTTTGGAAACGAAAATTCAGGCAGTAGACCGTGCCAGCGTGTAAACCGCATAAAACAGTCAATTTTAATTCATGCAATGGTCATTCGTTAACGGTTTGAGGATTGTCTTCGTTCCAAATACGGCAATTTTATTTATTGATGTAGCCATTTGCCAGAAATTGGCTTCATCACTAAACACAATTCTTTGATAAAAGTGCTCATCTTCGGCTAGTTTCAAATGAATCCAATCAGCAAAAATGCGACGCAAACAATGGTCATTTGGCTTCAATTCTTGCACAAGCTGTATTTTATAAGCACGTAAGCCAAGATCCTTACGTAAAATTTTCCACGTAGTCGAAGGACAAAGGCCAACAAGTTGAGAACCACGATGAATCGACATTTCGGCGTCTTATTCAATACTTCGCGCTACAGTACCAATATTTTCTTCGGTACGCATATTTCTTTGTTTTCTTGATAGTTTTGAATCGAGAAGAGTAAACTTAGTGCAAAAACCATCAATAACTGTACGAATTGCTTAACTAGGCCGAATATGTTGACTGTAAAATGGACGAAGTGCTCTATGAACTTCGCGAACGGATTAATTTTTTCAAAGTAAATTTCCACATTTTCGAAGCTTTGTTCTGGCGTTAAACGATTCATGATGACTTGCCAAACCTTACTGAATAGAAATGTCAACACAGTTTGACATTATCAGCTGTCAAACCATAGTTATCCATATCGATAGTTCTCATGCAGCTTGAAAAACACCCATTACATTCATATCCATCCTTCTCTAGAAACTCATATGTTATTATAATAGCCTAAGAGTCTTTCTTTCGCATTTTTTTAATTTCATACATTTATATCCATCCTTCTCTAGAAACTTATACTTTGTCATAATACCCTGTGAATCTTTCTTTCGTATTTTTTTAATAGCATCATAATCCCTTCCTTTCTTAACCATATGTTTATATTTTCTCATATCTTTTCTATGTTTACTATTATAATATTAATCATGGGCTTGATAAGTTTTATCATCATCTTTACGAGATTTTGTATAAATGTGTTTAGTATTGCTTTATTCCAATAAAAGCTAAATATTCATTGTGGGTTTCAAGTATTATTTATATCGTTGATACATTTGCGAAAAAATTATCATTTTTGCACACTAATAGATCTAATTCTATTATATTCTATTTATGATAGTGTACGTTTCAATCATATGTCTTTTGCACTGTTGTCAGTATCGGAAGAAAAGGTAGTCAATATAATGATAGAGCTTCTACAAAAGTGTATCGCAAGGAATGACTTAATTTCCGCTTTCCCTTTAACATGATGCCAGATCTGTGTTTGCAAAACCGTGAAGATGTATTATTGAGATGGCTATTCAAACCTCCAACTTTGCGTGAATTAGGTAACGTACTAAGATAGTACTACAAAAGTGTATCGCAGGTAATGACTTAGTTTCCGCTTTCCCTTTAACATGATGCCAGATCTGTGTTTGCAAAACCGTTAAGATGTATTATTAAAATGGCTATTCAAACCTCCAACTTTGCGTGAATTAGGTAACCTACTAGGATAGTACTACAAAAGTGTATCGCAGGTAATGACTTAGTTTCCGCTTTCCCTTTAACATGATGCAAGATTTGTGTTTGGAAAACCGTTAAGATGTATTATTAATATGGCTATTGAAACCTCTATCCTTGCGCCAATTAGGTAACCTACTAGAATAAGTCTAGTATTTACAAATGAAATAATAATTGCGTTGATAATTATAGATGTCCATAATTAAACAATTAAAGTTAATATAACCACTTTCCACAATAATTTTCATATTCTGTATGTGTATTTCGACAGCTAAGTTGTCATCGTCAGCAGATAATTAATCATAGTGTCATATCTGGAACCACGGCAAAACTCTCATAGAGGTATAGTCTAATTGTGTACACGAAACCTTTTTGTCCGTCGCATGTTACTACTATAAGAGGTCAAACTGGCATAAGTTATTAATGTGTCCCTAGTTGACGTTTAACACATGGTTTCACATTCTTAACCAAATATAAACAATCCGCAGTTACGTTATGAATATTCTCTAACACATGCTTAACTAAACTAGATTTATCGAGTTGATTAAATTTTATGTGCGCCATATGTTCTTTATACCTGGTTTCTATCAATTCTTTCGTCTGGTCTACACATCTTTTATTGCAATCCGGACATTTAACTTCATAAATCCCCGATTTCTTATTGGCCTAAACTTTGTCTTTCGTATTTCCTAAGAGGAATTTAATAGAGTTAGTGGGCCAAAATTTAACTTGAAAACTCGGCTCTTTAAAAACACTATCGACAAAAGGGTTTCGTATACAAAAGCAGGTACTACGATAAGTGTTTAGTTTAAGACGGGGAATGCATTTAAAATTATGTGAAACGAATTTACAATGTGTTTGGCGGTATTTGTGAGGATGTTGCCATTGTTCCAGGTGCAACGCTGTGATGAATTATCTGCTGAGAATGGAACTTAGTTGTCGAAATACGTATACAGAATACGAAAATTGTTATGGAACAGTAATTATATTAACCTTAATTGATAAATTTAATCATTCACAGTTCCCATAAAAATTTACCTTCACAGATATATCGATTTTGTTCAACTTCGCTAGCTTTTTGAAAGTTATTTATTCTTGCTTGAACAACAGCACTATGTCATATATTCTGCCCTATCGATATGGTTTTGGATGTGGTGGGTCTAGCATTACAAACCTTGTAATAGTCTGTCAATTTATTAGTGAGAAGCTTGTTGTTCGTGATCAAGCCAATGCTATATATGACCTGACTTTCGTGGTGCGTTTGACTCGACGATCATGCAGTTTTACTTTTTAAGTTGTCAGCGTTTGGTTTATTTTACTCCTATCTACAAGTAATAGATCAGATGTTTTATGAAATGGCTTCAAATCAACTGAGTTTTTTTTCCTAGTCGGGTGTTCCTCATGGATTACATCTGGGGCCATTCTTGTTCATTTTCTTTACACAACCTTGTCATTTTCTTGCCTATGCCTATGAAAATTACCTGTAACTTTTACATTTTGCTCTAGTGAAACTTTAGTGTATCGAATGAGTTGTATCTAGAGCCATACTAACTTTTACTGATCATCAACTACTTAGATACTTAGTTATGTATTACATTATATAAATTTACTTTTGCAATTATTTGCGTAAGACTTGTGTGAAGACTATTTTATAATGCGTTCTAGTTTAGGTGTTTATTTTAAAATATTTAATTGGTTTCAGTGATCTGGTTATGTGTGCTCACTTCGTTAACTTTTCCTTATTACATTAAAAGCCAAATACAAAGTTTAAAGTTGTTTAATATTACTTTCGCTTTTCATATGTTATTTTCTTAATAATTCAAACAATTTTGGCATAAGCTTTTTAAGTTTAGCTTTTTTAAATTTTTCCGATTTAAATGCACCTATCCAGCGCAGACTCAAATTTTTGATCATAGAAAACGTAAGTTCAGTTAAAGATTCTAAGGGTTTAGCATTTCTGTTACGTTTGCAACGTTAATCAAGTTTTTGTCACATAATCCACTCCCTTTCGTGAGTGCAGCCGTTACATTGCAGTCCTTACTTACTGTCCACGGAAACACCATCTACTTAGAGCTTAAAAAGGTAACAATTTTTTATTTTATACTTGGAGTTTAACGAGGTTGGAAATGGTCGTATATACATTCGAACCTTACCCACCTATCGAAGCATGTAATATATTGAATAACATGACATTTTTGTTGCATGTGACTTATCCAAATTAATAAAATCGAGGTGTTACTTTGAAAATTAAATTACAAAACACCACGTCAAAGTAAATTCATAAAAATTTAGATCATAAAATTTGAAATAGTATAATTCGTGTATAAAAATATTCAATAGAAGTAATTGCGAATGTGCGTATATAGTTTTATTCAAGTAGTAATAGCAATCACATTACCTGGGGGTAATCACTGTCTTTAGTTTGATAGCCAAAGTGAAAGAAATACGTTTTAGCACCCCTTCGCGCGTGCAAATAACCTACTCTAATCAATGGAGACACTGTATGACCGTCACTTAAGGCTTCCATCGTCGAATCGCGAATGTTTATGGGATGCTGGATCGGTTTGTCCCAGTCTGTGTATTCGTTCCGCACTGCCGAAAAGATCTCGTTTAAGTGGTACACGTACGCGTTCCTAATGTATGTCCTAAGCACTCTGTTTCTCTGATCTTCTTCGAAGCCGTATTGTATGTCAGCCGCGTTAAAGTCATTGTAACTTTCTGTTGTGGTCGTACCTAACATCACTTCGCACGTGATAAAGTTTTCGCTGGCGTGTTCCATGGCGAAGGCCGGGTCTGGGGTATCTGAATCGATTGGCAGTGATGGTGCTATCCGTGGCATGAAACGAACTGCCTCGAGTTTGGCTTCTAACAGTGCTTGTAGAGGCCTGTAACAATAAAGAAATTGATATTATATTTATGCTTTCGCCTTGAAACGTATCATAAATTTGAAAATATCCGTTAAATTTTATAAGTTTGCGTCTTTCTTTTGTCAACATGAAGTACATTGACCTGACGTTGGTAATTTAGATTCATTATCTAGAAAAAATTTAAATAAATTGCTTTTAGACTTTGCTAATTGCGATTGCAAACAATCTAGTCGAAACATAAGATAATTATCGATTAGTAAATTAAGTGAAACACGTTTCGCTGGTTTTTATTTTTTACATATTGCTATGTATTTCAAACCAATCATTTATGTAAAAATAATTATGCAATTGTTGTACTGACACATAACGGTACAGAAAATGTGGTGCAAGAACAAAATCATACGCAATACACTTACATACGCTTCGCTATGTAAAATGTTCAAAATCTTAACGAAAAGGTTATACCCATATATACAGAGATGTACGTTACACTACCGATAAAGTAAATTTTATTTTTAAATGAGTACGTACAACTACATATTGATTAATTTTTCTCAAATAAAGGGTGTTCCAAAATTAACGCAAGATTTGAATTAAATAGAAAACACAATGTTTACTCTTTCGATTATTATTTTTTTATTGAATCATAGAGTACGTAGGATAGGGTTATTTATGCAATAACACATCGGGCAAATGGCCTCCACGGCTTTATATGCACATACACACTCGTTTATCGAAACTTTCCATGACCATTATGCATAAATGTCGTTGACTTTCGTTGATGCAGCGTTGAATTTCCTCCTTTGATGTACGGGTGGTTATGGGCTCATTGACATAAACCTGCGATTTCAAATTACTCCATTAAAAGAAATCTAATGGTGTTAAATCACACGATCTAGGGGGCCAAATCTGATCATCGAAACGAGAGAGTACACGACCTGGAAATGTCTAATGCAGTAATTGAATTGTTTCACGGGCTGTACGGGATGTGGCACCGCCTTGTTGAAACCACATATTGGCCACATCAATATCATCCAATTTCGGCAGAAAGAACTGTGTCATCATGTCGCGATATTGAGCACCAGTAACAATCACTGCTTGACTATTTTCAAAAAGTATGGTCCAATTATGCCTCCAGCCCAAAACCCACACCAAACGGTGACACGTTGTGGATGCATTTGTTTTTTGACAATCACATGTGGTTTCTCAGATCCCAAAAGCAGCAATTTTGGCGATTAACAAAGCCATCAAGGTGAAAATATGCTTCATCGCTTAGCATGATTTTGCTCGAAAAATCAGCATCCATTTATTGATGTTCAATAATCCATTCAACGAAATCTCTTCGCTGTGCATGGTCATTAGGCTTCAGTTGTTGTACTAATTGAATTTTGTAAGCTTGGAGACACAGATCTTTAGTGAGTATACGCTGTAGAGAGCTTTTTGAAATATGCAATTCTTGTCTGCAAGATTTTTCTTATTGAGTGAGACTTGTATTCTACAATCTCATTAGAGAGTAAAACATTGACCTAAATACTTTAGTTGTGAATAACTCCTGAAATTTGCGTATAATTTTTTGTAATTCTAAAAATGGATATACAGTAATATAAGTACAGTAAAATATCAAGCAATACCAATGCATTTTAGCAATTGTATAGCTTATTGACTATATTTCAACAATAGTTTAATAATACGTACATATATACCTAGAACATAATATTGTGAAAGCTATAAACAAAATCGACAAAATGGTGAAAGAATGTATCGTATCTAAATAATACTGAACAATAATTTGAAATGCGAATTAATTAATATTCAATAACTCTGTAATTGTGTAAATAATTAATTTGTTTATAAAATAAATATCAATTACAATAGATATTAAAGAATCAATGTATATTATAATCAATCATATAGAAACCGTTAGATAAGCTTTTAAAAACAATATACTATTATAAATGTAGTAGAAAAACTGTACAACAGATGACATGTGTGTATTAAGAATTTTATTTAAAAATGTTAAAAAGTAAAAATCTAATGTAAAATTTAATTTTAAATTAAAGTAAATAAGTAAATTAGAAAGTATTAAAGAAATTATTTAGAGACGTTTTGAAAAAGGAAGCAAAATTATTGGCCCGACGAAGTGGTCAATGAAAAATAGTATACGGCTAGTCTTTTCACTTTGACTGCGTATAGACAATCCAAAAAGATACGGTGTAGAATATATAAGGTATAGACAAGGTTGATCGACCGAGAAATCGTCTCCACTTAAAGTTGTTTAATTAATTCACCCATATCATAGTGAAATGATTGAGACTCTTATACTTCACTTTAGGCACTAATAAAGTTTTAAAATATTTTAATTATTTTAATATCATTTGAGTATTACATTTGAAATCAATTTCTTGTTTGGATTTTATCGAAATAGATTGGATAATTTCGATTGAAGATATATAGATCGCAAGTATGTTGACGATGAACATTCAGATTGGGATGTTTTATGTGTACTTAGTAACGCGTGAAGTCTAATTTTGAATTTTTAGTCAAACATCAAGTTATAGGTGTGCATTATCGGATGGATGATAGCCATGTGTATATCTAATAAGAAATCAAGATTTAAATTTATTTTGAATTGTAATTGGTTTGTTTTTTTTAAATTTATCTTTACGCGATGCTATAAATATTCGAAATCACAGGTCATATAAGTAGGTCGATGATAACCATGATTACGATACATGAGTAGATGTAAATATACATCTACTCATACATCTTGCATATATATATATATATATATATATATGTATATCTAACATTTACATGCCTCAGCTATGTCTGTTGATACCTAATGGTTTTTTGGGATATCAATGGCTCATACAATACACATGTGTTCTTATTAACCGTTATCCGTGTAGTAGGCGAAATGTGACGGCTAAGCTACTGTAAACAACTTATTTCGCGTTCACTCTTCCATAACATCATACTTATAATTGTTAGACAGAAAGAGATATGTGTGTGAAAAGAACCTAGATACTTTTATTTAAATTTTTCCTAAAGTTGACACGCCGTAAAAATTCCAGGATTATATTCATAAATTGTGTTCAAAGCACTACAGATATTCAAGCACGTGTTAGCAACATTTTTACAAAATATGCTAATATTCGTCTCCAAATAGATGTTGAAGCATGGTATAAATATAGAGCAGTTTCTCGATTTCAACACACTGCAAATTTGGTCATGATCAGTGCCCAGCAATTTAATTACAAATTAAATTTGGTCATGGCCAATACCTAGCTCATCTATAAAATAGACGTCATAGGGTCACCAGAGTGTGAATGTATATTTGAATACCCAGACGTAAATCATATTTTATTAACTTGTCAATTGAATAAAGGCAAAATAAAGCAATCTATAAATAGTTTAATTGAAGAAAATGTACATATGCCAACCAACATAGTTACTAAGTTAAGTAATTACAGTAAATGTCTTCAGGATCTAATATTTCGTTTGAATATACAATGCAAAATAAGGATTTGATGTTGGTAGAGAATAAGACTCCCTTTTATTTTTCCTGTGTGGGTTTCATACTATTCGTTGACCGAATTCTTGTGTGTTATTGTTAGCCATTTCGATAGACCCCGAAATGTGAAAGAGGACAAAACCCGCCCTACGCTGCCTTGACCGCAGTTGGCATAAAATTTTCTTGAAAATACCTTTTTTCAGTAAGCAAAATTTTAATCAAATATTTCAAAGATGTTCGTTTTTTACATATTTCTTGCTGTATAGAATGTACTAATACTAAAATAGGAAACTAACATCAGAAAATATATTTCCAAGAATAAGAATTATCTTTTATTAAGTGGCTACGGCCGACAGAATTGTATAATAGCAACAAAAAAACATGCAAATACTTATTTTCATAAATAAACTTGGAACGAATATAAGCTATATTGTTGTTTAACTTTCAAGTGAAGCTATATAGACAAACAAAATTTATGAAAACAACTGACAATAACAAAGATTTGATGTTAAAAAAAGTACGTAGATGTTTATTTACATTTACACAAGGGGTTCTTTTATGTTTTTTCAAACGACCACTAGTTGACGTTATTGAGATGTGTCTTTACTATATTCATATAATTTGACATTTATTGTGAAACCAGTGACAGCTTAAAAATTGACCGAATACTTCGTTTACAGTACACGTCAAGAACAAAAATTTTGTAAAAAATAAAAATTTCACGTGAAGGTTTGCGTTGGATAATTTTTTATAGTTGTAGTAAAGGTCTAACTCAACAGCAATGCATAGAATCGATTCGTCCAACTTTGGATAATGAAGAACCATCAGAAAAGACCAAAAATCGCTTGTTATACCATAAAACGTCGATGCTGTGTGCAACATCATTGACGAAGATCGGCACGATATTTATAGTAGAGATAGAGGTACCTTTAGGTGTATCGAAGACTGTAAGACGTTCGATCTTGCTGGGAAAATGATCTGTTCTTGGATTCTGCATAATTTAACCGAACCTCAAAAAAATGACCCGTGTTAATTAATGTAAGGAAATATTTAAGGAACCCGACAGATGAACTGCAAAATCCATATACAACATCGTAACAGGTGACGAAACTTGTATATATTCGTGTGAACCAGAAATTAAACAATAGTTCACAATTTGGGTATTCCAAGAATCTTACACAACTTGTTCGTTCATGTAGCACTTCTAAAAAGATGATTGCTTGATTTTTCGATTGTAGTGGACATGTGGGAACTATTCCTTTAGAGAATCGAAGAATAGTTAATGCTGAACGGTGTACAACAATCTGTTTGCTAGATCATTGATAAAATAAGGAAAAATGACCAAAATACTTGACCGTTTTAAGGAGAAAAATATCGAATTAACGTCTCATTTCCCATATTTATTTGATATATAGTTTAACGATTTCTTTCTGGTCTCCAGTGTCAAATAAAAAATCGTTATTTATGTTTTTGAGAAACCAACTTCGGAGTGAAAAAAACGTTTCGTGTATTGGTGCTGGCTATGTCTACTGATTTGTTTAATGCTCTTTCTGCTATCTCACTGACCAACATAATAGACCTGTTCTTCTTATTGACCATTATCCGTCTCGTAGATAAGAATTGATATGAAATGACATCTTGAACACTGTAGACAATTTATCTTATGTTCAAGGCAAACAATTTTTTTTGAAGTTATTATTGAATCTTACGTATGTGACTAATTTTGTAAATCTCACGATAGTATTTATTTGTTATTACATCATACTTCCTAGCAGATTGTATTGATAGTTAGTGTTATTTAAATGATGATTGCAATTCATGTACTACCACATAAACGTTAACGATGTACACCTATCTGCCAAGTTCATGCAGGATGGTATTTACACCATGTAAACAAAACATTGTAATGCGCGTTATATACCAATAATTCTTTTCTTCGATTTTATTTATTCCTTATATACATTTATATAAAGGGATAAAATGAAAAAATTGTGTGTTTATATATATATATACACGAATAATATTAGATTCTCGGGCTATGCGCGATGTTGGACAGAAGTTCTCGAAAGATTCGGCTTCTCGACGTTTCGATGACATCTCAATCATCTTCTTCAGGAATTGTGTCGTAGTGAAGCGTCAATCTGAAACTGTCTGTGACTGCTCCTCCCGCTGCTTTATATACTGGCTCCTCGTACCTCTTCGGGTTACATTGGTTGTGTTTTCGGTGCAATGGGATTTTAATGAGTTTTCAATGTGTTGTGGAGCATTTGGTCCAGGTGTAGTGGGTGTCATTAACAATGGATTAATGTCAGTGGGTTGTGTGTGTGCGTAATTTGACAGAATAGTTTTTTGATAGGTCTCCAAGTGAAAGAAATGCGTAAACCGTCGTTCCTAGTATTCAAGGTGTTTCTTCGTTTTTCAATCTCTATTGCCTATGTACGTTCTTGCTTGGGAATTTTCTACAGATGCTATTGTCCTTGTATTTTGGAAATCTATTGAATGTCCTGTTGTGATGACATATTGTAGTACTGTCGACGTAGTAGTTTTGTTTCGTACGTCCACGATTTCTTAACATTGATACTGTGGTGTTCGTAACTTTAAAAATAGGTCTTACGTTCCAATGTCGGAGAATATGCCCCATTTTGCCTGTTGTGCTTTTTAAATAGGGCAGGGCCACTGTAGATGACCATGCGTTGTCATTCTCGATACTTTGCTTAGGCGTAGCTGTTCGGAACACTTTTTGTATCATTCGGTTATCGAAATAGTTTGCCTGTCAAATATCCGCAAACAAACAATTCATTAACATTAATTCATTGTTAACGACACCTAATTATAATCCCATTAAACCTGCACCGAATTTTTTGGAACAAATTAAATACTCCTTAAAATCGCATTACACCGAAACTAAAATCGACGTAATCCTAAGAGTTACGAGAAGTCAGTATAAAAAGCAGCGGGAGAAGCAGTCATAGCTAGTTCAGGTTGACACTTCACTACGAAACAATTCCTGAAGGAGATGATTGAGATGTCATCGAAACGTCGAGATGCCGATTCTTTCGAGAACTTCTGTGTAACATCGCTTAGAATCCGAGAATGTAATATTACTCGTATATATATATATATATATATATATATATATATATATATATATATACAATATATATTCGAAGAATTTTATAATCAATTATATTCATAAATAATGAAATAGAATTTCGATTAATTGATAAGACAACTATTCTGATAATATGATTTTATAAGTAACGTGTATATATATATATATATATATATATATATATATATATATATATATATATATATATATATTAATATGCTTTTGTGTTCAATTGTTTAGCTTTAAACTTTTTGCAACTTGAATTTCATTTACTGTATTTTATTAATGCTGCATTCGATCTATTAATAAAGTCTTGCACCAAATCATCACATTACCTTAGGTTTTTAAATTAATAGAATAATTTTGACTATAATTAATATAAATTTAATAAATTCATCATCTTCATCGAGAATTCTAAATTAGCATTAACTTGAAAAAATCGAAAGATATGTCGCCGAAACTTTTAATTAAAATATTAAATTTCAGGATTAAAGTCACATTAACAAAATTAAATATTCTATAGAAAACAGCACGCAAAATGTGCTGTGGAAGTTCATTACTCTCGTTCGTTAATTCTTTGCTATTTTGCGAAACAGAGTAAATACGTATATTCATTTTTTTTAATATTGCCCAAATGACAAGAGAGAGAAGGTAGTTTTGTTTGAACTTTTTGTTTTCTGGTCGAAAATGTAAACAAATTCATACGCTATTTGAATTACCCCCCATAACGCACACCATTGTACGTTTTTTGTTTTATGAAACATACAAAGAGCTTTTTTTCTAGTTTAATAAAGTTACGGCTATAGAACAGAAATTGTAATTTAAATTGTTAACCTTTTTGTTGTAGGTAATTGTACAAAGCTAGCGAACTTCATTCAGACTACTATATTATTAAATATATATTACGTTAAGAAAGCAGAAACTTACCGAACAAATATAGGTAATTACAGCGTGAGTAACTTATTACCAACAAATTCTATGCACTCGCTTTCTAGTATTTATTATTCATAAGATTTTACCACTGCTAATTGTGTCTTTAATCCATTCTGTTGTTTAATACAAAATAGTATTGATTTTGAAGTTACTATGCAGATGACGCAGTGACGATATTAATTAATCTGAATCTGCTTTATGACGTAGAACCTTCGAATATCCTTCCCATTCAAAATCATAAAATACTTAATCAAGAAACTCAATCAATCTAGCTAACATAATAGCTGAAATCTTCTCAAAGGGAATGTTCTCCTTTAAGCTGGGGCAGTCTCAGTACTTAGGTGGGCTAAACTGATTATTGTGTGCTGTGCGTAAATAAACTCGGTTACCTGGAGCGCAGGCAGGGAGCTATATCTTCCTCTTCCGAAGGCGCGGAAGTGGAGAGACAACCGGTTTGTTGTCCTACACTGAGGCGAATGCTATCGGGGTTGTGTACAGTAGCCCAGGGACTCAACGCTGTTCCACTCAGTAGTACGACCCGATGAAACAGACCTGAAAACGGAAAAAGCATTAAGATATTTATTGAAAGAAAAGTAAATACGAGTCAAGTGAGTAGGCAAATGTAAAGAGGTTTAAGAAAGAAGTTGAAACTAAATAAACAAATAATCAATTTCTGAGATGTTTTCGTACATAAAAGGAAACGAAGCGGGTACATGTGACTTATTTTTTTAATTTAGTTTAAATCAAGGATATTTAGGAGAATTGAAATAAAATCTCCAGATTTTATATCTTTTTCATTGCCTTGTGCTTAAACCAGAATATAAAACAAAGTAGCAAAATTAAATACAGACATCAAACAATACATAGCAATGTTTCCTTTTTATTAAGGATTGCTGTATGGCACTTACATATCTTTCAGAAATGAATTTTAGCTTGGTATCGTGAAAAAACTGTTATCCTGTTAAATGGAAGATCTTGCATTAGCCCTATTTTGAAAACGAATGACCAAACACATATATATAATTATATATATATATATATATATACACTCCGCGCAACATGAATAGGACCACCCGATTTGTTGCAAGCTTTCGGTGGTTTGAAAAACAATTCATTTACTAAAAATACAATGCAAGTTTGTAATGGTATGATATGGCAAATAATACGCATTATTGCGCAATAGTGCCTAACGTTATGCATTGGGTGACGTAAGTACCACATACATATAAAATGCACCGCGCCGGTTGGATACGACCAGTATTTAATAGTAAGCTACCGGATGAGTGTCGAGTTACAACGTGTATCCGGATAAACAAACATCTGTAATTAAGGGTATTGTGCAACGATGGGACGACAGAAGTGCTTAAGTATGGAAGAAATTGGAAAAATTAAAGCGTTCCATCAAGAAGGGTATTCCTCAAGGGCTACTGCAAAGAAAATAAGTCGATCACACCAGGTTGTGAACAAATTTATTAGGGATCCCGAGAATTATGGAAAACGTTTTAAAGGGCGAACAACATCCGTTACAACTAAGAGAGAACGTCGAGCCATATTACGCGAAGCATCGAATTCGACATTAACGGCAAGACAAATCGCGAATAACGTTGGAACGAATGCATCGGTAAGAACTGTACAGAAGTTACTGAAGACCTGTCCGCATTTAAAACGTTTGAAAATTAAACGACGGCCTCCTTTAAGGGAATTTCAGCGCACTGCACGTCTTCAGTTTGCTCAAGCAAAAATGGGGTGGACAAGAGAATGGCAAACTGTTATTTTTAGTGACGAGAAGAAGTTTAATTTAGATGGCCCGGATGGGTTTTCTTATTATTTCCACAATTTACGTAAAGACGAAGTGATTCAGTCACGAAGGCGAGCCGATGTTGGTCAGTCATGGTATGGGGAGCTGTTTCCTATAATGGACCTGTTGATTTAGTAATAGTGAAGGGCAGACAGAATTCGGAAAAGTACGTCCAGCTGCTGCAACAGGTGAAAGACAAATTTTCCAACATTATGGCAGGTGGGCCATTTATTTTCCACCAGGATAATGCCAGTATTCACACCGCGCTGGTTTCAAGAACAAGGCATGGAGGTTCTCGATTGGCCATCGCTCTCCCCCGACCTGAACATCATAGAAAATGTTTGGGGATGGTTGTCGCGTAAATTGTACTCCAATGCTACCCAATTCAGTTGCGCTGACGAACTAGAACAGGCGCTGAAACGAAGTTGGGCAGAACTTCCCGTTGACTACTTGAGAACCCTGTATAATTCCATTCCATCCCGACTATTTGAGGTTATAAGAAATAATGGCAAAAGTACTCATTATTGAACAATAAAGTATTTTGTTATTGCAAACGAATCCTTTATTTTGTAGATTGGTCGTATTCAAGTGGCGTTTAATTACTCTACTTATTGTCATTAGTAACGTACATTTGCACTGACTTTTACAAAAATTATATTTGGTACTTACACACATCTTTTTATCAACCCTCTTATTTTCGAAAATAACAACTTCAGCGTGCTACCATGTTTATACCAACTACAAATGTCATATATGCAGTTGGTCCTATTCATGTTGCGCGGAGTGTATATATATATATAATTACCAGCCTATAGTCATATTTTCCCATTTTATAATGCAATGTACACTCTCCAGGCTAAATCTCTGCGAAGTCAACGGTTCTAATACGAGGGTAGTTTGACAGGTAATGAGAATGGAAAAGAAAAACGAACTTTTTAAATACAAAATAATTTTTATTTTTCAATATATTCTCCTAAAAAAGCAATACATTTATTCCAACGGTGCTCCATTGCCCTTATGCCATCTCTATAATCCGATTCCGGAAGGCTTACAAAATACTCATTTTCGAAGATGATAAGCTCGCCGTTAGACGAAAATTTCTTTCCACCTGGTGCCGTTTTCAATTTTGGAAAAAGGTGGAAGTTGGAAAGGGCTAAATCCGGGGAATCTCAACATTTAATTTTTGTAGAAGTTCTGTATAATATTATCCGTTTATTGTGGCACCTTTCTGAAGGTAATCAATGAGCAAAATGCCCTTTGAATCCCAAAAAATTGATGCCATCACCTTGTTTGCCGATAAAGTGGTTTTCGCTTTCTTTGGAGGTGCAGAATCACGTTCTAAGCATTGTTTCGACTGTTGCTTAGTTTCGGTGTACTGTAGTGTATCCAAGTTTCATCGCAAGTAACAAATCGCCTACAAAAATCAACCGGATTCCGCTTATAAAGGTCCAAAAACTCATTGGAAATGTGCAAACGAGTGAACTTTTGATCAGTCGTAAACAATCGCGGCACCCATCTTGCCGAAAGCTTGGAAAGGCCCAATTCTTTCGTTAAAATGTGGTGTACGCGTTCTATTGAAATGTTCGCTATGTCTGCTATCTCTCTCACTTTGAGTCGTCGATCTTGCGTAATAATATTATGGATTTTTATAATCATTTCTTTAAAAATCACGATTTTGGGTGCTCCAGAGCGGGCTTCATCAACACAGCTTGTTCTACCACGTTTAAATACATTTACCCATCTACTTATTGTGGCGGATGATGGAGCAGATTTACCTAATGTTTCCCGTAACTCATCTTTTATTTCGGTAGCTTTCATACCATTAATTACGAAGTATTTAATCACCGCACGATACTCTGCTTTTTCCATTTTAGCAAAACGATGTGTTGCTTCTTTTTCAATCAGCTGTCAAAATAAACTAATCAACCGATTTATCTAAATATCGGAATGTAAACATATAAATAGCCAACCTAAATTACAGTGCATTTGTTTTACCAATTAGAGCACCACCTATGTGTCATTCTCATTACTTGTCAAACTATCGTCGTGTGCTCCCATTTCTCCTTCCGCTAACACTCGTTACACGTGACACTATTCCCTTGAAGTCGTTCACATTCGAAACGTGGTAAACTAGACATCGCCGTTGTAGGTAATTGCATAAGATGAGTATAATATTGGGTTACAGAGTAGTAATTATAGAATTTGAATTTATTTAATGCGTGCAACTGAGTAAATTGCAATACATCACATTACGAAGATCACAAAAAGCGTGATGAAATTGCATATAATTAGGCGCTGAAAAATTCTGACTTTAATCGCTTTATAAGTCGTATATGTAATGCAGAAACTTTTGAAAAAAATTCCTATTCTCCAGAGAGGGACTCGAACCCGCGGTTTCATTCTCTCCGGCAATGTGCCTTCACCACTAGACAACAGAGACAGTGAATTTGAGTCCTTCTAATATGCCATAAATTGCATTATGGAAATAGTTATTAAATGAAAATCCACGGTAGGTTATTATTTGCATATATGTAATTATAATTGTAGAACTTGATCAATAAGGTTGATATATAACCCCTTTCCACATTAACTTTTGTAAATTCTGTATACGCATTTCGACAACCAAGTTGTCATCATCAGCAGATAATTTCAAAGTGTCGCACCTGGTAAAACACGGCGAAAAACAACCGTACGAAAATCAAACTCCGTACGCGATCCACACCGTTCAAAACCAAGATGTACACTCAACTACACTTCAACTATAAATGTAGAAGTTTTTGAAAAAAAAATTCAATTTTAGTTTAATATCGTAAAAGCGCAAAGGAAGAAGTATATTATTATTATGGCCGCTGTTTTCGAAAATTTTTTCTGCATAACTTCATTTGTGTTCAGGCTAAATTCAGAATATCGCCATTTCAACATGGTTTCGTAACTAGGCGGTCGACAGTCATTAATTTATTATGGCATATTAGCCAGGACATATGCGCTGCGTTAGATTCCAAACAGATGGATAAAATAATGTCGCATAAGCTATGTATGTTTGTATGTATTCCCCAAGGTTCTAATTAGGACCACTACTCTTCCTTTTTTATTAACGATCTATTAGATTTATTAACGTGTATGTGCCATGCTTATATGGATGACTTTAATCTGTAGCTACATTAATGATATTGATGATGCATTATTATTTGAGACCAATAATGTCGTCACGATTTTACACTGAATAAACGCTGTATATAGCGTTATATGAAAAGAAAAGATATTACTATTTTTTGATTACAATATTGATGATCGTGCTTTTACCTATAATGAAATGGGAAAAAATCTATTCTATTTGGTAGAGAGATCACTTTTAGCAGCCATATATCTGCAACCTGTAAAACTGCTTCCACAATGCTAGGGTTGGCTAACCCTGAAATGATCAAATCCTTGTATGGTTTGCTGCAGGTTGGAATACGCTTCGGTATTTTGGAGTCTTATTTATATCTGTTATAAATTGAAACTTGAAAGTATTCAGCCTAGACTTCAGAACTCTTTATGTTTTAAAGTAAATAGTGTATATCCTTGTTAAAATATTGATCGTCCATCATGATATAACTTGGTTTTATTGGACATTCGATTCTATCTCTGTACCGCAATATACAATGTTTTCTACACAATGTAGTATAAATTCTATAGTTAGAAGTCCAATGGGCCAAATGATTTTGAATGAAAATAAATAGTTAAATGACGTTTACTTTGAGACTAGATTGAAGATGTTGGACGAAATTTACATATATTGCGTAGATTTATTATTGTTAGTACTATATATCATTACATATTTTGTAAATATATTATATATATATATATATATATATATATATATATATATATATGCAAAGTACATATAGTATAATACATAAAATGCATATATAAATGTATATGTACTTTGCATGTGCCTATTCTGATTAATGATGCTGGATACATAGTAAGCTATTATTATTATTGCGGGATAGATTTCACTCATTTTCTCAGTTTAACGCTCGGAAAGTTGTGATTCAACCCATGCACCTACTTATATGTTTGGGCTCGCACTCTACACGGTTGATACTGAGATGTTATCGTATTATGCATCACAAAACTATAAATTAATACAAACCTTGTGATACTTTATAAATTTATAAGAAGGAATAATATCCTCTTTATCATTTATAATATATTTGCACGCAGATGAAATTAGGTACTTGTTTGCTGTGTATTCACAAATGTTCTGACAATTGAACAAGCCTTCAAAATAACAGCTTTTTTCAATATAATACATATCGATATAATATCAATTGTGGTCCTTATCATTCTATATGGGTAGTGGAACAAAGGCGCAGGTCAAAAATTAGAGCAGCAGAAATACCTCCAGAAGATAGCAGGAAGAACTAAGCTAGATCATGTCAGAAACGAAGAAATTTGAGGGAAGGTAGAACAAAAAGCAGTAATATAGAAAATTGAAAAGAAACAATTAGAGTGGTATCGACATGTAGAAAGATTGGACAGTAATAGACTACTGAAAAGGATAGTGGTAATGAAAACAACGAAGAAAAGGCAAAGAGGAAGGTCTCGAATGATGGGGATAAAAAGCATTGCAGAGATAGGAAAAGCAAGAGCGAAAACGATGGAAGATATGAACAAAATGACGATTGACAGGAGATAATGGAAGGAATGGTGAAGGAGGGCGGAACCTACCGATACCGATACCCGTGAGGATACAATGAAATCCGAGAAAGAAAGAAAGAAAGAAATTTTTTCTTCCTGCCTAACTCAGTTCCATGAATTGAGTAAATAAGCACATCGATGCAGGAAGATATTTCAATATAAATTATAAAAAATAAAACATGAAAGGTTTTATACAATTATTCAAGTGGGTTAAGTTAGAAATAATTACTGTCGACTTTAACAGTATTTAATCTCATAATATAAAACAGACTTCCATGCGGTGACATCAAAAATCAATTTCTCATTTCCTCACATTTTATAAAACCGTAAACTGTTTTTATTATGATGTCTCGTGCAAAACGATTTCATTAAAATTTCCTCTTCATTTCAAAAGTAAAACATTAAATGTCTTTACATTTACATATTATGCAAACAGTTTACAGACTCCCACGTGTTTCCCAAGTAAATACGACGGTACGCAAGAAGGGGATCTTATCTTTTTTTTTGCACTTCGCTTTTCAGTTCTACATGTGTACAACATGAACGTCGGTATTAAAACTGTCTGACTCGTGAATTAATTTGTGACGCCTGCAAATTGAAGCGGAATAAAACGCGGGGAAAAGTAATTTTTTCCGGAAATTTCCATTTATATCCCTTGTGAATGCTTGGAAATAGGTAGGCCGTCCCTTATAAAATATTCGCAACGGCAAGAATGTTTTATTTGCAGAAAATACAAACTAAAAATTGATGGAAGAGTTGCTTCTCTTTTTCCACTCGTATTTATATAAAATTTTATCAAATATTTCCAATATTATTTCCGAAATTAAATAAAATAGAACATTTTATTTAAAAATTCTGTGCTGTTATTTTTTTTATGAAAAAAGTGTTCTTTGTTCAGGAAAATCTAATTTAATTAATACATTATTCTGGTCGGAGCTGAAACTACATCAGTAACCAATTACGTACTTTAGATTAGGCCGTAATTTAATACGGGTGAGAGAATATGTTTCGAATTTGAAACTGTTGTTCAGTTTCTGTGCAACAAGCAGTAGCAATAGTTGAGGTTTTTTTATTCATTTCTGTCGTAATTATAACAACGTAATAACAGAAAGCTACGATTTATCATTAATTTACGTCGTGGAATGCATGCAATCGTATATACACACGTGTGTATTGCAGGTGTACGGAAAAGTTATTACCGTTTTATTTCGTAGAAAACTACATAATTTTCAAGAAAATGGAAAAATTTATTTATTCAAAGTATTGGCTGTATGATTCTGCACATCTTGCCCACCTTTCAGCCTGTTTATGAATACTATCCCAAAAAAAACTGGCTGTCCTTTGAGTAAAACCATTCATCGAATCATTTTCTAACTTTTTTGAAATTGGCGAAGTGCTGCTCTGCAAATACGTGTCCCATTGCAAAAAGGTGATAGTAGAACGAGGCAAGGTCTGGAGAGTATACCGGGTGCGACATTATGTACCGTCCAAAAGCTTTCAACGATTCCTTAACCGGTTTTGCTGTATGAGATCACTTTACAGTGTCCTCAGGCCCATTCTAGACGTTTTTCTGTCAATGCATGGTTCAAATTCATAATTTGTTGTCGGTAGCTATCAGTAATAACTGGTTCACGAGGTTTCAATAGTTCGTAATACACTACGTCACTTTGGTCCTACCAAACACAGAGAATTGTCTTACGATCAAAACGATTTGGCCTTGGAGACGATGGGTCGGGTTTGCCAGGTGATAACCATGATTCTTTGCGCTTAGGGTTTTCGAAATAAATCCATTTTTCATCACCCGTTACTATTCGATGCAGAAATGACTTCTGATCATACCTTTGAAGCAGCACGATTTTTCGATTTTTCATTTGTCTGTCATTCAATTGATGTGACTCCCATTTTCCCATCACAAATCGTTTCTTGGGCCACATTTAAGGCTTCTAGCAATTGTTTTTGAGTTTGGGTTGGGTCTTCATCCAAAATAATTTCTACAGTTTCGCATTTTCAAACTTTTTCGGTCTACCAGAACAATCTTTGTCTTGCACATCGAAATTCACCATTTTTGAAATGTTGAAACCATCCCTCACATGTTTTTATGATTGAACCATGTTCACCGTATGTTTCTACTAGCAGGCGATAACTTGCAGCGGCTCTTTCTTTTCATTAAATAAGAAAAGCAATGCGTGCTGCAAATACATTTCTCAAGCATCAAACCCGACATTTTTAAAGAGGTATACATCTATGACAGTGTTACTTTCGCAAAATATAATATGTATGGATTTGATGTTTGTTGTCAGTAGAATAAAATGATGTATATGTTAAATCGTAACATTGGATACTTAAGTCCAGCGACATCTGTTAGAAAAACCGGTAATGACTCTCCGGTACATCTGGTATATGCAATTGGAAATGCATTTAATACAAAGAACATCACTTAATGGTCTTTAGCAGCGTTTCCTGTTGGTATAAAGAAGAATACTTCAAGTAAGTCCACATGGATTCTTCACACCTTCGTTTCTGTATCCTTTTTTTTCGTTATGAATTAATTCATTTGCTTTCAGTATAATAATATTAAGTTAAAACGAAAAATGAACCAGTTTATTAGATATATGTAAATTAGATAAAGTAAGTCAACTTTTAAAGTACTAAATCTGATCATTTCAGTGTTCCTATTATAATTATCGATTGAATTACCCATCTAAAATCTCGTATATATGTTAATAAAGAGAATAAATAAATAAAATACACCACAAAGTAGTTTCTGAAATTGGAAAGAAAAGAGAAAGAATTTCTACGACAGAATGTATGTAATATTTAAATTAAAGAGAAATGTATAAATATTTATTTTTAGTTTACCTTTAGAAGTGGGTGAAACGAACAGTAGGTTGACCAACGCCGCCCCTGTATCGTGTCCCAATAAGGTCACCCTAGATGGATCACCACCGAATGCCGCAATGTTTTTCTTGATCCAGCGAAGGCCCGTTGCGATATCCTCGATTCCCAAATTACCACCTGAGGTACGGCCTTTGTCGAACGGCGGCTTTGTCCTCAGGAATCCTACGGGAAGAAAAAGGACATTAAGTGCTTTTTGCGTTCGATACGGCATCAGCAAATTCTGTTTAATTTAGTGAGAACGTAAAATAGTAATAACGTCAAAGATACTGCTTTATATGTAATCGAGATAAAATGAAGGTGAAAAATTAACGAAAAACATCGGTTTGTTAGAAATATTAAATATTTTACTGTTAGTTTTATTATGATTGTAATTCTTTTACAAGGCAGTTCCAAAAAAAAATTAAAAAAACGTAATAAAGTGAGGTAAATTTTAATGGAGACTACGTTGATTAAATTAATGAATTAAGGTTAACCCCTTTCCACAACAATTTTCGTATTCTATATACGTATTTCGACAACTATTGTTTACCCATCCATAATATTCCTACCGAAGGTGTGATCGCAAGCATTGAAACGTCTACAAAGAATTTAGAACCAAGTTGAAAAAGCTTCATTCGAGAGGCTTGTACGATCCTAATTAAACAGAAATAATAGCAACACAAACAAAAGTCAATTAATGATGAATGGAACTCGATTAAAGGTCTCAGGTCGAAAGACTTACTCAAAAGTAGATAAATTTAGTAACTTGGACAAAAGCAATTATTTTCAAAGAGTGAGGAACTTATTTCAGAAGGTTCATATGTCAAATCGAAGAAAAACTATTGGATTGGCAACTAAGTACTTTCGGTTTTGTAGTATAAAATAAAACACTTTTTTTTTAAACAAAGAATAGTTTTTAATCAATTATATATTTTCCATTTTGCTCAATGACCTTTTGCCATCTTTCTTTCAGTTGCATGATTCCGCGCTCATAAAATTTCTGGTCCTTATCAGCAAAAAACTGAACCAGGTGCGAGTGAAGATCATCGTCATTTGTGAAAGTTTTACCATTCAAAGAATTCCGCAAACTTCGAAATAAGTGGTAATCAGATGGTGCTAGATCAAGGTTGTATGGGGGATGTGGCATCACTTCGCAGCCAAGCTCCAATAGGTTCCCACAAGTTGCCAAAGATGTGTGAAGCCTTGCATTATCTTGGTGGAAAACTACACCTTTTCGATTTGACAATTCTGGCCGTTTTTCTTTGATTGCTTCATCCAGTTTTATTAATTGTTGACAGTAAACATCAGATTGATCGTTTGGTTCCTTGGAAGCAGCTCAAAAAACACAACACCTTTGTAATCCCACCAAACTGACAGCATGATCTTTTTTGGATGCAATTCAGCTTTCGATGTGGTTTGGGCTGGTTTATCGTGTTTGCTCCATGATCGTTTTCGAACTATGTTACTGTACAGGACCCATTTTTCATCACCAGTGATGATCCTTTTTAAGAAATGGTCGGTTTCATTTCGTCTATGGTGCATATCGCAAAAGTTGATTCTTTGTGTTAAATGAATTTCTTTCAATTCGTGAGGTACCCAAATATCAAGTTTCTTAACTAGCCCAAGACATTTTAAATGTTTTTCAATGGTTGTGTGCGATACATGTAGCCTTTCCGCAACCTCTCGAACAGTTATGTGACGATCCTCTTCAATTATGACTTTGATTTGGTCATCATCAGCTTCAGTAGGCCGACCAGAGCGTTGCTCATCTTTGAGGGAAAAATCTCCAGAACGGAATTTTTTATACCAATTCTGACACGTGCGCTCTGTTAAGCAATTAGCACCATAAACTTCACATATATTTTTGTGAGCCGCAGCAGCTTTCTTTCCTTTACGGAAATAAAATAGTAAAATATGTCGAAAATGTCCGTTTCTGCACTCCATTTAAAATTAACCCACAACTAATAGCTTTGATAAAAGTCACGCACTACTTGCTTCTGAAGTTACGTCAATGTGACTAGTATCACGCGACAAACGGTAAAGTACAACATTAACATACGTTATGCAAAAAATAAAGCAATCAATCTTGTGAAACAGACACAGTGTACATCTCGGTTTTGAGCGGTGTGGATCGCGTGCGGAGTTTGATTTTCGTACAATTTTTTCGCCGTGTTTTACCAGGTGCGACACTTTGAAATTGTCTGCTGATGATGACAGCTTAGTTGTCGAAATGCGTATACAGAATTTACAAAAGTTAATGTGGAAAGAAAATATATCAACGTTATTGATCATGAAAAATGTACATAAAATCGATATATTAAAGGTTAAGGAGAAAAAAGGAAAACAATTTAATTAATGACTTGAAAAGGAGGGAGTATAGAGTGTGCGGATTGTCTTTGTTGTTTTCTTTATCGAAGTACGCAATCGTTATGTATTATTTTCAATGTATAAAATCAGAAAGTGTCTTTTGCATAAATATGTTGTGACTTTTTAGCTATTTGCTGAAGATATAAAGCCGTGCAATTATTTCATTTTGCAAATTTAATTTCATTTTATTCTTTAATCTACCATATATCTATTCTTTTTCACTATGTCTATTTTTATTTGCCGACTTTTCATTATATATTTTTCCTTAATTTTTTAGAAATATTATATAAAAAAATCTACAACGAAAAGTAAACATAACACAATTAAATTAATTTGAAAAGGAGGGAGTATAGAGTGTGCTGATTGTTTTTTTCGTTTTCTTTATCGAAATAAGCATTCATTGTGTATTATTTTCAATGCATAAAGTCAGAAAGTGCTCTTGCATAAATATTTGGTGAGCTTGGTTTTAGCTATTTGCTGAAGATTTAAAGCCGTGCAATTATTTGTTAGAAATATTAATAAAATCCACAAAGAAAAGTGTACATGGCTTGCATATTGAGTTTTTAGTCTTAGTTCCGGATATTATTTGGCCTGGAAACAACCACGCAAAATCAGTGGTTTAATTCTGCAGCTGTTCCAGCATTTCATGAATATGAGCTGGACGAGCTCTTCCATACACCAGTCGCCTGGTATAAGATAGCATCTACCTACTCTATTAAAAAACCGTTGGTTAAGCAGTGCTGCGGGTTAAGGAGGAAAAAGGAAAACAATTAACTTAATGACTTGAAAAGGAGGAAGTATAGAATGTTTAGATTGTTTTTTATGTTTTCTTTATCGTAGTAAGCATTTATTATTTATTATTTTCATTGCATAAAGTCAGAAAGTGCCTTTTGAATAATTATGTGGTGATTTTGCTTTTAGCTATTTGCCGAGGATTTAAATCATGCAATTATTTTTTTGTAAATTTCGTTATATAAATTAGAAAAATCCTAGACTTCTCAGTCTTTGAAAAATTCGAGTTATAAGTTGGTGTAACTAACATAAAAAATGGTTTCTTGTAGTTCCTTGAGCACACAATATAAAACATAGTTAAACAAGTTAAATTTGAATGGGGGACTCTGGTTGATTGAATTAATTAAAAAAGGTAAATAAAACCCCTTTCGACAATAATGTTCGTATTCCGTATACGCATTTCGACAAATAAGTGTGTGATCAGCATCTATAACTTTTTTAATATACTATTTTTTAATATACAATTATAATATATTATTTACTAAAATTTTTTCATCTGCTAGTAGTTATTTTTTAAATCGGAGATACTAAAATTAAGTGTGATACGTTAGCGTTTTCCGAAAATATTTTCCTCTTTTATTAAGTTAAAGCGTGTCAATTCTGAACAAGTACATTTGTTTTCGCCGCGTTTATATAACATGGTCATTATATCAGAAGTTGCTCCCGGTGTGGGTGGGAATTTAGCCCGGTGCAAATATCGATTTGCCATTAGTAAGAGTCCAGAAATGTTTAGGCTTCGAACTCGAAGTGAAGATGATAACAGCTCTCGCTCTGAGTGCCATCTATTATTCAATACGGCTTTGTCTAACGAGAAATTTATTAAAAAGAATGTAATAACGCCTTAGTAAGGGAGTAGTCGATAACAACTGACGAAATACTTTTGTAGTACATTCCTCGTATTTCAAGAAATTTGTGCCGAAAGTAAAATGATATGAGACGAAGTTCAGAGGACGTTTTCATACATAAAGTTTTAGCGCAGGGCAATATCCTGTTAGATATAACCCAAATGGCCTTATTAGTTGGTTGAAACGTTGAGGGATTTCGGCAAATATTTATCTCAATAAATATTGACCTATTATATTTAGATTAATGTATGTTAGATGTGGTACTTTATAATAAGAGCAAGGAATACTGTATCGCAGAACAATTCAGAAAGCATTGTTTGTGCAATATGTGAGAGCTAAGCAGAAAAGTTAATTTTACAGTATATTATACGACACATGCATTTAGTTCGTACCATTCACAGTATGTACAAGGACGTACCGAAACTATTTAATCATTCGTCTGGCATAATATATATATATATATATATATATATATTGTAAAACAAAATCATCTGCTTTGCTTTGATATATTACCTAAAATCAAAAACTCCCTGAATTATTTTTTTAATGAGGTATATAAGGTGAGGTATATATGAGGGATGTATTATATATGCGTATTTAATTTATGGGTCGAAATCTTCAAATTTCACAATTTTTTGCAATAATGTCGAAAATTGGTTACCGTTTTAGAATATTGTTAAATTTCGTTTTGACTAAATAAAAGTATTTTAATGGTAACAATTATTAAAAGATTTATCAGTTCTGCTGCCTTTAGTAATTGCTATTGGTAGCTTTTAGGCCTTTAGAAATAGTAGCAATAAAGAAGAAAATTGAGCAATTCAAATTTTTACCGCGTTTTACATGAGTTATACGATGCAGAAATTTTTGAAAAAATTTATTGCATTCTGGTACGGCTCGAACTCACAATATTATGCTGACCGGGAATTTGTCTAATTATTCGACAACAAAGATGTTATAAGCCATGTGTGGCATTATTTAACAATGTTCCTGATGGTATATTGAGTCTGCGGGTATTGCTGTGTTGTCTGCATATGTGGCGGCAATACCATGTTGTGTGTTTAATATGTATACTCTATAGATCGCATACAAATGTAGTGAAATTGCCGACCCCTTTAACACGCCGATGTAAGTATGCCCGTGGTGGAGTTCATGCCTGTTATTGTGACTTTAACTGTGCGTTCGTATAGGTATTTGAGTCTTATGCTTATGAAATGTTTTTTGAGTAATTGATTGTTATTAGTTTGTATAATGCAGAAAAGTGAAAATTAATTTTATGCTATTAGTAATAACGATGGAACAGCAGGAAATATTAATTTTCACTTCTTTCAGCTCTTTATTTATCTTCATTTTATATTAATTAACTTTGTTATTGTTTCGTAATTCCTTTCGTTTCCTTTTTAAAGTTTGTTTCCTCCTTTTTCTTTGTTGTTTAAATGTCAGAAGCATAATTAATAGTGGATCGTATTCTTGTTCAGAAGTATCATGTTAATAGGCCTTGATATGTTGTTTCTCAGTAATATTTCAGTTATTTTATATTCTTTCAACTTTTCTGCACGCGTCTTGAAAATTTTCCAATAATCTTTTATCAATATATAATTCGTTTTGTTCCCAAATAGTCTTATAACTTCCAAAAATCCGTTCGTATTATGTAACCTTTTATGTAGTTTCGCATTTGTTCAGATTCTAGTACCCTTATGGGTCACTTAGTTTCATAATTACATATTTATTTAGAATTTCCAGTGTATGTATATTTTTAATTAAAAATAATCCTCAAGGATTTATTATGTCAAATAAAGAATCCTTGGAACTCTTAACTTAAATTGATTAAGAGTTACGTATTACATCCCCATTCAGATCCAACGATAACACAGTCAGGTACTTCAATTGTACTTTTTCGAGTACGTCTCCTTTATCGAGAGGTCAGACAATTACATACCTACTTGAGAAAAGATGAATCGACTGATCGAAGGCAATGGGAGAATGGTTCATTGTAAAAGAGCCGTAAGACGTGAAGCGAATCGTTTGTGTTCCTATTGATTGAAAAATGCGAATAGGTACATGAACAGAACGTAACTAAAAAGATTGGGATATCATTCGAAGTTAGTCTTTATCACGCTAATGGACTTATTTTATAAAAAAATGTTATTCATTGCTTTTTATTATAGTATGTGTTAAATTCTATTGCTGTTACTAGCTTGGATAAATATAATTCGTTTTGTTCTAGAGTACATATGTATGTAAACTAGTTATTTGTCAATAGTTATATTAGAATAATAATACCCGGTTTTACCACTGAACGATCAATGGTCATCAATTTGATGTAAAGCTGCAAATGCATGGATTTGATAATATTTTTTCACTTCGTGTTAGGAAATTTTATAACTATGTGTAGCTTTTACAAAGTAAATAGGCTATTAATATTTTCAAGAAATCCTAACAGAAATATTTTAATTTTCCAAATACTATATAGCTCATTACATCATGTATCGGTTTTCTTGAAAAATGAGCTATAACTGGGTGACATCCACTTGTAGTTCCTATTTTTATAAGTACTGTAATTATAAATAATTGTAATGTTATTATCTTTTTCTGGGCTTCCGGGCGGGAACCGCGTCACTGGTATAACTGCCGACGTTCCGTACCCACTCATATGGGACATCTTCAGGGCTCAACTACTGCTACTGTTAGTTGCACTGAAACTGGTAGAAAAAAAAAACAATTCAATTCAAATAATAGCATGCAGCGAAAGATAGCTTCTTTCAATTTTCTTCTTAATCGTTTGCTTAGTTTTCTATTAACAAAAAGGAAATATTAAAGAAAATAAAATTTTATTAAGGACATTGTGAGATACAATGGCTTCGATTCGGAAGGAAAGCTAAACTTAAAAAAGGCTGTCTGGATTACCATTTGTTTGCCACTCCAAAACAATCGAGAGAAGCAATTTATATGACTGCTATTTCATCTAGTTACAAATAATTAAAATAGGGTTTTTAAAGAATGTTAATTTACATTTCGGTCCAGGAACTCAGAAATAGGGGATTTACGAAATAAAATACCTAGATTGTAATAAACAACACGTCGGTCCGGGCTTCCACGAAGCATTTAGTAATGGTCCATGGAAGCCCGGTGAAAAGAACATATCGGTATAAAGAACACATCAAGTTTAATCGGCCCGAGAAATCGAGTTTATCGAAACACCTGTTAAAAAATAATCGTAGTGTAACCACAGATTATTTTAATTTAATTAAAAGTGTAAATAATTACCGAATTGGACAGTTACCAGAGCATAAGTATTTATTGTGAAAAATGAAAACCGTGTGCTAAACATAGATGAAGGTCCGATAACATTTGGTACACAGACTTCCGCGATCGTGGTCCATACTATCTGCTTCTGGGTTTCCGGGCTGGAACAGCGCCAGTTGTATATCTGCCGACGTTTCGTATCCATTTGTATGGGACATCTTCAGGGCTGAACTACTGCACTGAAACTGATAACATATTCTTGCCTTTTTGATTTCTTGGAAGATACCACCAGCAACAAAGGTCCATAATGGAAGCGGAAGTGTACTTTATTATAGGCGCTAATTTTAAAATAAAGAAATATATTAATGTGTGTGAAATAAATTAGTGTGTATTTGGTTATTAGCGGGGAGGTTGTGAGGAATTATTCTGTGCGAGTTTTACCGCAGATCTAGGTGCGACATCGTGATTAATTATCTGCTGATGATGACAACTTAGTTGTCTAACTGTCTATACAGTATACGAGCACTGATATCGTAAGGGGTTTTATTTACCTTTTCTTGACTAAATAGTTGTTTCAGTGTTATGAAATATTTAGTTTTTGAATTAATTTATTCTATAAGAAGTTCCCATACTGTGTACAAAGTCTAGACTGAACTCTGTGAATTGATTATTATTGATTTTGCAAAGCTCCTGGTTTATTGAAGATATTAGAAACTTTTAATAATGTAAAGCTGTATTAAACAAGAAATTGTCTTTCTAATTATGAGTTAGTTAAATTTATTACTGGTGTCATAAATTATTAATTTTATACATACTACTCAAATAAAAGTTTCCAGTAAAAATTTATTATTCCCACTTATACCTAACCGCAAAAGTTAGAAATTTTCTCCCAGGGCCGGTTATAAAACTTGAAATGGCGCCCAGCAGACTTTTTTGTCGTGTCGGGCAGTAACACTCTGCGAACCATATGTCACTATAACAGATGATAAAAGGGGAAAAGTAAACGGGAATGGTTTCATATATTACACGGTTAATAATAACTTTTTTTTAAACATTCTAATTTAGAAAATATTTGAATTTATTTCTTGAGTAAGTCGAAAAGTATTGCAAAAAACACTCCTTTTGTTTTGCTTAAATCAAAGTGATGTTATTTAAACAATTATTCATTTACAATCGGTTAGAGATTGAAACGAAAGGATTAATTTTTAGTAAAACTAAAAGAAATGAAGATTTTCTATTTTATTATGATGGTTCATACGAAATATCTGTACGTCTGCGTGTAGAAGTAATGCACAATATATTACGATATTAATAATAAATAGAGACACCTGTAATGCAAATGAGTACAGAAACCACCATTTGCATGGTTTTTGTACTCTACTAGATTAGTACCTATAGCGTGAGCAACACTTTTGGAGTTGGCAGTCCAAAAATCTCAAAATTGAAATATATTGATCTTAGATTGGATACACTTTTTCATGTTTGTATCAACTAGTACTAATCTAGTAGAGTACAAAAACCACCATTTACATGGTTTTGGCACTCTACTAGATTAGTACCTATACCGTGAGCAACTCTTCTGGAGTTGGCAGTCCAAAAATCTCAAAATTGGAATATATTGATCTTTGATTGGATAGACTTTTTCATATTTCTGCCAACTGATACTTATCTAGTAGAGTACGAAAACCACCATTTGCATGGTTTTGGTATTCTACTAGATTAGTACCTATACCGTGAGCAACTCTTCTGGAGTTGGCAGTCCAAAAATCTCCAAATTGGAATATATTGATCTTAGATTGGATACACTTTATCATGTTTGTATCAACTGGTACTCATCTAGTAGAGTACAAAAACCACCATTTACATAGTTTTGGCACTCTACTAGATTAGTACCTATACCGTGAGCAACTCTTCTGGAGTTGGCAGTCCAAAAATCTCAAAATTGGAATATGTTGATCTTTGATTGGATAGACTTTTTCATATTTCTGTCAACTGATACTTATCTAGTAGAGTACGAAAACCACCATTTGTATGGTTTTGGTATTCTACTAGATTAGTACCTATACCGTGAGCAACTCTTCTGGAGTTGGCAGTCCAAAAATCTCCAAATTGGAATATATTGATCTTAGATTGAATACACTTTTTCATGTTTGTATCAACTGGTACTAATCTAGTAGAGTACAAAAACCACCATTTACATGGTTTTGGCACTCTACTAGATTAGTACCTATACCGTGAGCAACTCTTCAGGAGTTGGCAGTCTAAAAATCTCAAAATTGGAATATATTGATCTTTGATTGGATAGACTTTTTCATATTTCTGCCAACTGATACTAATCTAGTAGAGTACTAAAACCAGCTTACAGCTTCGACATTTTAAATACAATTTTTATTTTTGCATAGAGAAATACGTATTAAAAAATTGCTCTTCCGGTCGATTTTCTTGTTAGCATATAAGTCAGGGTGGTTTATCTAATTAAACGAAAGTGCACGCGAAATCGCTGGCCATTACGTCATCATTTTCTTCTACTTCCGAAACACGGCTTTCTCCAAAAATTATTTTGTCCATTGCAAAAACGTTTGCTTAAACTTTGGATCACCAAACATACAATTTTGTTTGCTTTATATTATCTGACAATATACGTCGGCAATAACATCAATGTTAATATAAAAAATTTGCTTGTGGTTCTATCAGACCAGGTTTATACGAGGGTTATTTTTTAAATAAGCTCGGTTTGTGAACGACGCGCGATCGCCATAATATGTACGTGTGCCTGCTACGAGATACCTTGCGCGCATTTAGACGCCATTTGAAGCCGTACCATATGGTTGTGTGCTGAGCTGTAGAAGTCTATAGTGTTTAAGAAAATGAACTCGCCCACCTATTCTGAAGAGCAAGAAAGTTGACAGCAGCAGAAATTCACCGCCAGATTTGTGAAGTGTACTGTGATGATGCTATAAGTGATAACAAAGTTCTAAAGTGGGTGAGAATACTCAAGAACGGGCGAAGTACTGCGCTTCATAAATCACCCACCCGACCTTCTCTGATTTCTGAAGATTTGGCTAGTGATGTTGGTAACAAAAGAGAATCGACGATTCACGATTTGAGAGCTATCACTTGATTTTCTACAGGTTTAAATGTTAGCGTTGTGCACCATTAATTCAGAGAAACCAAAGTATCAAAAATTGTATTATCGGTGGGTTCGAGGACTGATTTTTGAGAATTAAAAAACAAAAAGGTTTGGGCTGTGCTTTATCGTTTTTGACTGAATACGATCAGCAAGGGGACGCAAACACGAAATATCATGGTAACTGTCTTTTGGAACAGGAAAAAGATTTTGTTAGGGGATTTTATGGCGAGAGACGAAATAATTAATTCTGATGCGTATTGTGTGACCTTGAGAGAACTCAGGCGTACCCGAAAAACTAGCAGTGCACCCTACTGTCTTCCGGAGCGATGCTACCCTATGATGATATAAAGCCACATATTACTACACAAACAGTTCTAATCAAGTCTTTCAGATGGCAACAACTGGATCATACACCTTGCAGTCCAGACTTTGCACCCAGTGATTTGCACCTGTTTCATTATTATAGGAACCATCGAGGAACTCTTTGATAGTCAACGGTTTAACGACGACGAAGTGAAAACTGCAGTTGTGAATTAGGTTTCTTCTCAAGCAGGAGTTCGACGTCGAAATTCAAAAACTCGTTGAATGACAAATCTTTGAACAGAAATGGAAATTATGTAGAAAAGTAGATGAGATAATGTGGAATATGGAAATAAATATATTTTAATGATATTTACAGCATTTTTCGTTTTATTAAAAAACGGACCTTATTTAAAAAATAACCCTCGTATAAATGCAGGATAGTGATAATAAAATATTATTTTCTAATTTATAAAGCTAAGTAAAAATTATTTAACATGAGAAACAGTTGAACGAAGACCTGTTGGATTATATTACGAATATTTAATATAAATTACAAGCAATCAAATATTAGTCCAGGCCTGATTAAATATTAGCACAGTTAATGCATATTAGAAATAAGAAAATTCAGAAACTGAGCTTTAAAAGACGTTTATATTTGTTTGCGATTAATTGAAATTGTATTACAAATTAGCATGGCTATTATGAATAACGAAATTTAATAAAGTAGTTACATAAATAAGAGTGCATTTTTTTCATTTTTATAGTTACAGAATTTATAATTACAGAAAAAACTTCACACCTTTTGAATGTAATGTTTTATCGATCGATGCTTGTGCGTGAAAGTAAGCTTATCGAAAAACGTATTCCCTAAAACATGTTCGTTATATATGTATAAAAGATTAGTATACCGGTAGTTGAGTATTAATAATGATTGATTGCTCGAACATATTTCCCGCAGAAATATTTTTGATGTAATCATATAGAAGAGAATGCTGACAGTCTGATCAATGGTTTTTGTTTACATATTGAAATTAAATTGAGTTATGTTCGGTTCAATACATGTTCGTGACGTCCAAATATTTTTTGAAATATTTGGTTCGTAGTAATATACTTTATTACTTGCAATCATGAATACTTTATTAAAACGTTTTATCAAATTATTTAAATTCGAAATAAAAATTTTTAGTTTCGTTTATTATTAATTTTATTTACATGAAATTCCGAAAATATTCTCTAATAGAAAATGTGACAAGCTTTATTTAAAATCTGTTGTGTACGTGTTTCTGTATTTACAGTATACCATGCAGAAATAAGTGACCAGAAAACAATTCAATTGCTTAATAATATATCGTTTTAATCTTCAATATTATTTCACTTTTACTCTCATAATAAAGATTTAGAAATTGAAAATGTGTTCCTTAAATGAAGAGAAAGCAAATGTATATGTAATTGCATATATACACATGTGTATATACACCATTTAATGAAAACTCTGTCCTGCTTGTTACACATACACATACACACACACACAAATCACATCTTCGGGGGGCAATCGAACCCCTGTCCACTGCTCACCGGGCAAGCATTCTACCATTGTTCATTAATTTCTGCCTTAATTAAAAAGGTTGGAGACGCAGGAAATTTTAACAATTGCTATTATGTACAACACGCGATTGCTGCTGGATTATTCACCATATATACACGCACACACAATCTGTAATTCAGCAGCAATCGTGTGTTGCACACGACAACGACTGCTGCTGTTGTTACTAGGATGGAGAAAAGTGTCTTTTTCAAAGACAAGTTGCCAGTCCTGCGTTTTTCGCGAGCGCCGACGTCACAGCGGCGGCGTTGGAAAATATAATATCTTAAAAGTGAAACATTTTGATAGTCACTGCTTCGCCTTGAACACAGTAAGGTATGTGCGGGTGTGGTGGTAAGCTGTGTGCAGATGTGTACGTAACTCCAGTCGTGTAAAAGATCGCAAGTGTTTATGTCGAATCAGTGTACTTCTGGAATTCTAATATCTTTCTTGCTTAAACGATGTTTTTCTAACATGTATTTGATAGCATCCCTTTCGCCGACAGACTGGTGGTGCAAGATAACAGTGCTCCAAGTATTCGTGAGTACCAGTGCATGAACAAGAATTACTGCTTCTGACACTGTAAAGTCGAACAGTCTGTCATTGTATGTTTACGGACTTCAAAGTAATCGGGCGGTTACCACTTTGAGATACCAGGTGATTTTGAAGGCACACGTGAGGAATTCGAAATTCGGTGTGCCGAAAATATCCATCCCATAGATTATTTAGAGAAACGAAGCTATCATATGATAATGTATTAGATGTTCCCATCAGTTTGGCAACTGTACATGATTTGGATTCACCACCGAAGTGTACAATTTGTGAAGAACGATTAGTTCATTATTATTACTTACCGAATTGTGTTCAATGTTGTACGGCGTTTAATAGTCGCTAGCGAGTGTATAATACACCAGAAAAAAATTAGTAAAAAGATCATGCGAATTATTATAAATATAGTGTATAATATAAGTTTTCCAAATATTACATTTTTGGATAAATCGAAATTAGTCAGAAAATATGAACCACTTCTCAAATTTTCTGGACGGTATTGACCAAATGTTCGACGAAATTGATTCTGCATTACGGATACTAGATTTTACCATTTCTACAGATGTTGAAAAAGTGGATGAACAACGGATGCCTGAACTCCAAAGAAACCGATAAGTGGATGCCCTGCTCCAAACAAATCTTCAAAAAAGAATATTCCAAGACATCTTACCCATCAGAAGTGTGGGCTATGGTATTGAATATGCTAATGCAATCGGAAGGAGGCGACATAATGGACAGGTGCTCATCATTTCCTATCATGAACCTAACGCAAACTGGCGGCGTTTACACGTCTTCCACAATTATACTTAGGTTGCCGGCACGCCTCTACAGTTGCTTCCAGGGACTCCCTTTCATACCTCGAAGATTTTTTCGAAAAGAAAGTACTTTCTGCGAAAATATTCTTAATTAATTCTACTTGGGTAATCTTCTTGATGGTTATTTCGTTATTTATCACCAGATTACGAAGCATTTAATTGCATTATTGTGTTTTCAATCATAAAGGCATTTACTTCAGTACAAGTGCCTGTAATTAAATATTTTTTTATTTTGTAAGTAGCAATTAATTTTTTCTATCATCTGTATTCTGATTAAGTTAATTTCTTTCTTTTGTCTGGCCATCATAAAGTCCAGATTTAAATGTCGTCGAACTTGCGTGGGATTATTTAGTGTGAAGAAGAGATTACCAACTAGCACCAATCAACTTTTTGATATTTTTTGGAAGAGCTTGATAACGTCTCACAAGAATTTCTGATAAAATATTTGTTTACCCAAGCGCGTTAGAAGTGTAGTATCTGTTAAATGTGACCATACTAAATACTAGTATAATTATCTTTATTATTATTATTTTTTAGTTATGTGCAATTATTATTATTGTATTAATAATATTAGCGTCTAGCTAGGCGTATATATAATCAGCTGAGATCATACTCTATGAGCATTGATGATACTGACTTTAATAGGTAAAGATCGTAGTAATTAATGTTAATTAAGATAGTTATAATAAAATTTTAAGATAATTTGTTACCAGAATTACATGTCAATGAGTTATTCAGTTGTATTATTGTTAAGAAAGTTGTTTCTATTGTTTCGACGTTTGATTTTCTGTAGCCAAAAAATTATCCCGATAAATACGTAACAATGTAATGGAAAAAAACGCGAAAAAACATACTACAATTAAAAAAGGAGTCGCAATTGTTTGATGTTACTCTTCTATAGTAAAAAGAATTGTATGTATTTCATGCAGTTCATGTTTCACTTTAATGCTTAGAACGGTCTCTGAGTTGCTGCTACATCATTTTAGTTTACCTCGAGAACGTAAAAATTTCGTCTTTCGTATGGAGCCGCCAGGCTTGCGAACGAGATCTGTTAATGAGTTTCCTTTGTCAAGACGTCTTAATTCTGGATTACTTCTTCGGTTCATAGGGGAAGTTTTGTAGGTGAGAAACCGCCAATAGGCGAAGAACGAAAGTTAGAAAAAGTAAAATAAATCACCTTCTGGAAGCATTAATCAAAATAATCATTTTTGGAAGTTCTATCTTCAACATACTTTTGTTATTTGTACTGACTAATAAATTAGTTATCAGTTAGTAGCTGAATATTTGTGTTCTTATTCTCGTCTTTATTTAATACTTATATTAACTGTATTTTTATTTAATATTTTCAACATTTTTATTTGACATACATACATTATACATTGCGCTGCATATTCTTTATATTTCAACCCTGCACATTATTATGGGTTATAGAATATACGAAAGTGTAGAACTAGTTGGAAGAAAGAGGTTCATAGAATTCCCTCAAAAGTATTTTCTAGTGTTTAAGCGGAAAGATTTAAGTATATTTTGATATCGAAATCGTTTTTAGTATGCTCAACCGATATACCGCCCACCGCAACACAAAAGTTTGGGTGCACAGACGACTAGGTGGTAGTTACTAGATATAAGAGCTTTTTTGGGGACCGTTTCAGTAAGTGGAGACTTCAACTAAGTATGAACAAGGCAAAGGTCAGCTGCTTTCATCTTGATAACAAAATGGCTAGTTGGGAACTTAAGGGTAAGTATTAGGGTTGTATTGTGTGTTAGTATACAATAAAACCCTAAAATATCTGGGTAGCCTTGACTGTCTTTTTCTTACAAAAAAACACCTTTCACAAATCGCAGCGAAACTTATTTTTCAGAACTTCTCAAACTATGTGTCACTATATAAGAGTCATTCTTGTTCGAGTTGTGTTCCTCAGCTGTGCGTTTGATTTATTTTGCTGCCGAGTATTACGCTCCATTCTGCCTAAATGGCATCCATATAAGAAAAGTCGATACGAAATTGGACGACCTAATGCGTATCATTTCCGGTACAATCAAATCAATTCCTTATTCATGGTTGCCTGTTTTGAGTCATATTTCCCCACCTCACCTCCAGAGACAAAAGGCCCTCCTCCAAAAATACCATAAAACTGGTAACAAATCTCAACTTCTTATACACGTGTATTCCTATACTCTAAAAATGAAAAGGCTGAACTAACAGCCAAGGTTTTTGAACATGATGTATTTAACCTTAGTGAACGATGGAAAGAAGAATACGAAGCAAAAAATCTGGATACAAATTATAAATTTTCATATATAATACGAAAACTATTGGACTTTGATTTACCGCATAAAATACGGACATCTTTAAATCGAATCTGAAAGAACCACAGATCCGCTAATTACCTATTCAAATGGTTGAAACTACCACCTCCGGAGCGTGATTGTGGTGCAGATGGACAAACCATCAGGCACATTGTAGAGGACTGTCCTCAAAGGTGTTCATTCGAGTCCCTAAAGAATTTTGTGGACGCAACAGAAAGAACTGTCATATACATTCGTAACTTAAATGTCTGTTTATATTTGTTTTGTATATGTACAATTATTGACTTTTTATATTGTATAATTTGATGTAAGGTAAATAAATAAATTCGAAAAGTCGCATTTGCTAATGTATGAAAATAGTGTATTTAAACATTAAAAAGTATGCATTTCGACATTGTCTTTCGAATATCATATTTCATTTTCGTCTTTTCTACAAAACGATATTTAGTTTAATTTATTTTATCATAGAAATTAATTAAATGAAGATTAAAATAATTTGTAAAAATAACAATAGGTTTCTTTATTAATTCAAATAATATTCTTTTTAAATTAAGAAAGAGTAAGCACTATAACCTTTTTTTAGTTTTTACAAGTACATTTATTCATTGCAAAATTTAGTCAAATTACATTTCATAATATACGAGGGTGGTCCCATAACTACCCGGCCTGACCTAGAGATGGCGGTAGTTGATTGAAAAATATCACTGTATTAGAAAGTACGCCATCTATAAAGAATATAATTCCAGCTTAAAGACACCACGTTGTTTGTATTTATTCGGCAGCTATCAGTAGTGAGCGTTTTCAGTGAATTTGTAAAAATGGAGAAAATTGGTAATCGTTACGTGATACAACACCTTTATTTGAAAGGCCACAGCCCAACATATATAAATGCTGAACTGGTGAGTCTGCTCCTTCATTTACAACAGTGAACTATTGGGTAGCAGAGTTTAAACGAGGCCGTACGAACTGCCAAGACGAGCATCGCAGTGGTCGACCAAATGAGGTGACGACTCCAGAAATGGTGAAGAAAATGCACAAAGTAGTACTGAGTGATCATGCGGTACATCGCATTTGCTCACACTCGAGAAAAAACAGTGCCGTGAAGATGTTTCAATTGAGTGTTTAGCGAAGTTTCACAGCAACAAAGCAGAATTTTTGTGCTGTTTCATAGCCATGGATGAAACATGGGTCCATCACTTCACAACAGAGACAAAAGCGAGAACCGGCTGCAAAGAAGGTGAAGACCGTTTCATCTGCAGGCATTCCAACGATGAAGAAGTGATCTCGGCAGTTAATAGCTATTGCGAGGAGCAAGACAGTTCTCATTATAAAAAGGGTATCGAACATATTGAACATCGCTGTGAAAAGTGTATAGGGCTGAAAGTACATTATGTTGAAAAATAAATATATTTCTTTTCAAAATTTTTTTGTTTTCTTTTTTTGGGCGGGGTACTTCTGGGACCACTCTCGTATATTAATAATATAATTGCTATTAGTATGTAATATATATTTTGATTAGTAAATTGCATAATTATAGCCCGTTTTATTATCTAAGTTAATAATTGTGTGGGAAGAGTAAAAGAAAGTCATACTAGAGGAGGATCTAAAAAGTCACGCTATCAAATAGAGCATACCGAACATTTCGAATCAAAAAAATGTAGCAATGAACAATTTTCCAGGAAATTCTCTCTTCGACTGAATAGGTAATGTACCAACACAAAACGAATGCTCTTGCAACGAAGCGAAATTGAGTTTTAATTGGAACAAGAATGCTGATCTGAATTTCTGTAATTGAAGTAGAAGCAGTGGCCAATATTGAAATACCTGCAGTAAAGATACGTGCATGTTTCACACCAAGAACTCGCTATATTAAAGTCGGCATTCAGAATCTGTTGGAGTAATATTTGTAATTAATGACGAAAGTAGTGCTTTGACTTTAATTATATTACTTTTTATGAACTGTACATGCAATTATTAGTTACTGGGTAGATCTACGATTAAATAAAATTTTATTAGAATTCCCTACGCTCACCCAGAACTCGCTATGTTAAAGTCGGAATTCAGAATCTGCTGGGAGTAATATTTGTAATTAATGACGAAAGTAGTACTTTGACTTAAATTATATTACTTTTTATGAAATGTACACGTTTTTATTAGTTATCGAGTAGATCTACGATCAAATAAAATTTTATTAAAAGTCGGTAGACTTCGTATTGTTGGAATTCTGAAAATCAAAAGAAGAATCTTTGAAATGTAAAAGTTGAAGTGTTATGCTTCGCTAATTTTATCGTGTTTTTAAATTGTCGTTTAATTTAAATACAATTTGAGCTAAAACACGAAAATTTTTATTAAAAGCTTATGTTCGTGAGTTACGCATATTCAAACTAGGTCCTTTTATTTTGTTAAGTACTTTCTGTCTATGTAATATAAGAAGTTTTTGGTTTTCTAAGAAACCTATTACCTAGAACGAAAGTATGCTTTTTTTTGCACGCGGGATCGTTTCTTAGAATAACCTTTTAACGTACATTTGCCCGCGTTATCCGAAATGCAGGAATATATTGTAAGGAGAACAGTGAGAGTAGTTGGAATGATACTAAAATTTCCCCTTCTTCTAATTTACAATCTTTAATCCTTTCAATAAATTCTAATGAGTTAGTGACTGAAAGGCTTTCATTCGACGTAACGTCATTGTTTCCTTCGGTACCGATCCCAGAAACTTTAAAATATTTAGAAGAACTTCTTCACAAAAATAAGATCGAACCAGAGAAAATAAAGGAATACGTGAGATTAACAAACCTTTGCATTTCCCAAAACTGTTTGCAATTTGAAGGGAAGTTTTATGAACAAAAGCAGGGAACTGCAATGGGCAATTGTTTTTCTCCATTCATAGCGGACCTATTTATGAGTAACTTTGAAATTGAATTAAAACTTAAAGCTAAATATTTTCCAAGAATTTGGGTTAGGTATGTCGATGATATTTTCGTCATTTTCAATACACATAAATGCAACTTGGATGATTTCGTCAAACAGTTAAATTCAAAATTTCCGACAATTAAATTTACAGTAGAAAAAGAAAACAATGACAAGTTGCCTTTTTTGGATACCTTAGTTATTAGGAATAATCTCAAAATAGAAATTGATATTTTCCGAAAAGAAACCAATGTCAATAGATTCATCACGGCGGACTCAAATCATAGCATGCAACAAAAGATAGCTTCATTCAACTTTCTTATTAATCGTTTGATTAATTTCCTACTAACAAATGTAAGATACGAAAGATAATTAAACCTCATTAAGAATATCGCGAGATACAATGGTTTTGATTCGGAAATAATCAATGGATTAATTAGAAAGGCTAATATAAGAAAAACAATCCGTGATACCACATGTCTATCACCACAGAGTAATCGGGAAAAGCAGTTTGTTTGTTTACCTTATCATCGTATGACAAAAAATTTAAATAGTATTTTCAAAGAGCGCGGTTTTCAAGTTTGTTATCGCTCCAATAGTGCAATTAAAACTCTTTTAGGAAATGCAAAAGACAAAATCGAAGATAATAAAAAGTCGGGAATCTACCGAATTGAATGTTTAGATTGCAGTAAACAATACATCTGCCAAACTAAACGATCGATCGAAACCCGGTATAAAGAACACCTAGCGCACATAAAATTCAATCGACCAGAAAAACAAGGTATATCAAGGTGCGTTTTAGAAAATAACCACAGTGTTAACATGGATTGTTTACATTTGATAAAGAACGTGTATAATTATCGTGAATTAGACACGTATGAAAGCATGCACATCTTAAAGAATAAAAGCCATGTGGTGAATAGTGACAATGGACTAATCCAGACGACCCTTTTCGGTCTCCTTAATGTCCGAAGAAGAGAAACACAGTAACAAATCACATGCAGGTACTTATCGGTCGTGCCCGTGTTCTTTTTTTCAACGTCATTCATCCTAGTTTAAGTAAAACAATTAAAAATCTTATGAAACGAACATTTAGTGTACATTTAGGTTCTCAAATGGTGTGTATCGCGTACGGAGTGTGTTTTCGTACAGGTATTTTTCGCCGTGGTTTACCAGGTGCGATTATCTGCTGATGATGGTAACTTAGTTGTAGAAATGCGTATACAGAATTACAAAAGTTAATGTGGAAAGGGGTTATATATCAACCATAGTGATTAAGTTTACTTAATTTATTACTAAGCTCTCTTTTGGAAGTATTAATGATCAATAACTATGTACGTATGGCGACATTAAAAAATAATTTAAGTTTATAGACAACAGAGCAGATTGGTGAATATTTTATAGATTGCCTGCGGCGATTTTCCACTGGAAATTCAATTTGACTCGGTATACTGATAACGATTTTACCGAGTGCACCGTGGAATAACTATTCGGTCGCTCTCGCTCAAACAAATACGGAACTTATCGGTGGAAACTATTTTGCGACAGACAGTGACAAACTATTTGAATTTTATCGAAAAACGGCTGGCAATCTAAGTCGAGTTCGGGTTGTATGTGGTAGGCGATAAATTCTCAGGTCTTCGTTAAAATCGGCACATAATGACGTAGAGTATTAGTAAAATGGCGGCGAAGACATATTGTATCATTATATATGACTCTCTAGTCGAATTAAATTGTAATCAATTTCTGCACATCCATTTCCAACATTCATTAACAACTCAGTCGTACTGCAATAAAAGAAGTGATAATTTATTACTATTTTTGCTAATATGTTATATAAATTTAAACTTTAACACATTTATCTGTAAGTGAATTGTTTCATTTAAAGTTACACGATAGCATAAATCGTGTGACTTTAAATTATTATACATATTTCTTGATACACATCCCAATAAAATGAACTTTTTGTCTTAGTGGTGATACCAAAAATACCCGCCCGTTTTTTCGTAGGCAACTCTGCCTTTTGAGATACAGGCTAATTGATTTTAGTTCTGATAAAACGCAAAAATAATGAAATAATATTACCTTTAGATGTTAATATTGGAAATTAGTACCTAAAATTAAAATGCAATTAACCAGTTCTTGTTTTTTAATTGGTATTACCCATAATCGTAAAACTAAAGAAATTAAGTATGAAAAATATCGGTTGGTTATTTTAACTTCTTTCTTGGACAGCAAAATGGATATGCAAAATATCTTGTTTCTTATCTCTTTGGGACAGCAGAGCTAAAGCTCAGAACCGAGTTAATAGAAATTGGTCTTTAACCACTTGAATGTCAAAAGGAATCATTCAAATGTTAATAACACACTGTCTACTACATATGTTTCAGAGAATAACTCATCGTCAGGTAGACTTGTGTTATTAACGAACGTTCATTAATAACGCAAATCTACCTGGCGATGAGTGATTCTCTGAAACATATGTAGTAGACAGTGTGTTATTAACATTTGAAAAATTTCTTTTGATAATCTTTTATTCGACAAATCGCCGTGATACAAGCGTCTGTCTATATACGCTCTGGAAACTTTGTTGCCGAGATGCGAGATAGACGCGTTCTCGCTTTGTCGTTCAATACATGTGTTGGACGAGAGAGGGAGGCAATGATTATTTATTAACTACTTGCGCTGAAAAAAGCGCAAGTTCAGATGTTTTTGTTACAAAATCGCAGAAACCAAAACGACGTTCTTAGCACGTCGATCGAGATTCTTTATCGAAGCAAAATTTCAGATTTCGTCGCGTCCCATCGACATTTTACATATGTAAGTATCAGGTTGTTACAAACGTAATATCCGTTTTTTCTTTAGTCTGAACTGAATCGCACCTGTGTGAAGACGTGTATGTTTTTGGGGAAAATTATTATTGTATTTGTAGAAAAGGGTATTTATTTTGAAGTGTGTACCTGTTCCATTTCTTGGAAATATTAATACACCTATCCTTGTCTCGCTTATGGAAATGCTGTCGGCAAGAGATATTCGGGCAATTTACCTCTTTCAATTTAGAAAAGGGATTAAATGCAGCTGCAGCAACGCGAGAAATTAATCAAACGTTCGGTGAAACCACGTGTAATGAACGCACATTACGGCGATGGTTTAAAAAATTCAGGGAGGGAAATTTTGATTTGGAAAATGAGCCTCGCGGCTATGCGCGTAGCACCGTTAATGACGATGAGCTGCGTGTAGAAGTTGATAGTAATCTGTCGACAACAGTGCGTAGCCTTGCAGAAACATTTCAAGTGTCCATTGCCACCATTAGTCGTCACCTTTCTTCGATAGGCAAAGTGAAGAAACTCGATCGATGGGTGCCGCACCAATTAACGGAAGCCAATAAGCTCCGTCGATTAAAGGTGGCTACCTCTTTGGCTAATCGACAGAAAGTTGAACCGTTTCTTCATCGAGTGGTAACGTGTGACGAAAAGTGGATACTTTATGATAATCGGAGGTCAGGACAATGGTTAGATCGAGGTGAAGCACCAAGACAGCATGCACGAGCATCACTTCACCCGCGAAAGATTATGGTGACTGTATGGTGGAGCAGTAAGGGTATTATTTACTATTCATTTTTGCAGCCTGGTGAAACCATCACGGCAGCGTCCTATTGTGCCGAACTGGAAACTATGCATGGAAAATTGAGACGCTTGCAGCCTTCACTAGTCAATAGACATGGACCCATACTTCTTCATGATAATGCAAGACCTCATGTTGCACGACAGACAATCCAAAAACTTTCGGAATTTGGTTACGAAATTCTCCCTCACCCACCTTATTCACCTGACCTTTCGCCAACTGATTTTTATTTTTTCCGAAGTTTAGACAATCACTTAAAAAATAGGGACTTCCCTGACCGGGAGTCTGTAATAGCAGTGTTTGAGCAATATGCGAGCCGTCAAAACCTAGATTTCTTTTCAAAGGGAATTTTTCAGCTTCCAGGCCGTTGGCAACAAACTATTGATGTAAATGGAGATTATTTTACAGAATAAATATTTATATTTCTTTAAATTTAGACTTTTTTTTATTCCTTACAAAATCGGACACCCTGATACTTCGAAGCTCTGACAGTTTGCAATATATTTCCTTATACAAATCATTTATAAAAAGCGTGGAAGAATATCTGCTGGCAGTACACAGCATCGTTTCCAAGCAAACTAATGGGAACGTAATTCGAGTATTCCACCTACGAACGCTAAAAAATCCACAAAGAAGGTGTATGCTAAACAGAAAAACTGCAGTGAGACTGTCTGGGAATGCAAGAAATACCTTGTCGCACTGCATATTCCAGACTGTTTTGAAAGATACCACAGTGTAGAAGATTATTAATAAAGAAGATTAATATTTATCTTGTAGGTAAACTTCCGCGGTCGTGGTCCCTACTATCTTCTTCTGGGCCTCCGGAACCGCGTCACTTGTATAACTGCCGACGAATCAGTTTCAGTGCAACAAACAGTAGCAGTAGTTGAGCCATGAAGATGTCCTATACAAGTGGGTACGAAACGTCGACAGTTATACCAGTGACGCAGTTTCAGCCCGAAAACCCAGAAGAAGATAAGATTAGTATTCATATTTGTGTAAAATTCTTTGTGTAAGACTATACCGAGTTTTCTCGGCTAAATTCATGCCTCACGTCGGGAGGTCTGAAGCAATTAGTAAAGGCTTTAAATCGATATGGACTTCGACTACTTTGGACTACTTGACACGTAAATCTTGGAAATGGCACAGAAAAATTGAAACTTAAAATGTTGGATAATAAATATTTTCTAAAGACTTTCTTCTGGAAGCTTTCTAAAGGCTGCCAAGATCGTCAGAAAGCTTCTGAAGAGAAATAATTTTTAACCAAAAAGATGTATTAGAAAAAAATGGCATCGAAGGCCTATATTTATTTGTTATTCTTATCAGACTTTCACCATGCAATTAACAGAAATTTGAAATTCAAATAGAGAGTATTTAATTTCAATTGATCCACATTCTTGTAATAAACATCCTCATAATTTGTGTTACGCGGTAGAGGGAAAATGTGTTGGTAAATGCCTGAAAATGTAAATTGCGTCCTATGTCAATACTTTTAAGTAAATTGCGTTCCACTGTGTGTGTTAAAAGTATGTGAGTTGCTTTCCAACATAACCTGCTTAAGTTATTGCCAGTGCCTATCGACGTACACTTATAATTCAAGTATAAACAACAAGTTAAATAGACATTGTTTGAAAAACTATATGAATGGAGTATATTATACAGTTATGTATTAAAACTAACATATTAATATAGTTGTAAATGTTACATACTTGCACTGCATCTAAAATTACTAAAATTAAAATCTTGAGTTGAATAGGTGAAAATATAAATGAAACTTCTTTTACACACTCAAATATAATGATTCGTTTCTGTAACAAATTATTCATTACTTCTCTTAAAATGTTTGGCGTTTCAATTATAATTTTAGATTTCTTATTGGATCTCTTTCTTAAGTGAATATAAGTTTCGCTTTGGACACGTTTTAGCACCTCGACGAAGTTGAAAAGTATTAGGATATAGACTGTGGAACAGTCTGTTAATCCTTGCATGGAAGGATTCATAAGTGTTTGCCATCATATTTATGTAACAAGGAAATTCTGCTCTGGTATTTAGGGGAAACGTTGGTTCTTCAAATATATACGTTTCAAAGAGACGTACTCACAAAATTCCGCTATTTTATTATCTGTAGGGAGTAAGGATATCATATAACTGATGAATAGTTCGGTTAAAAAACAATTTATAAATTCGGCCTTATCAGATTTAGACTTCTATTTCCCCGAAACACTGACAGATTGAATTTTTCGATACCAACCTTGACCGAGATGGAAGCGACAACCTTAATAGTTGTTCCCAATAAAGCGGATTGAGTAAATATGTTGTCCATAAAGAGGTTCAAGATTGCAGCCTCACATTCAAACACGTACTAATCATGTACTCGAAGTGTTTGGTGTAACTCCAATGTGGAAGTTTTGGATGATGAAATTTAGAAATCCGGATAAATCAAAGCGTTTGTTTTCGCCAATCAGAGGACCCTGTCTGCGACCCACAGAATACGAATTTCGAATCCGCATCACGATAACTTTTCCTGTTCTCAATATATTCGTGAAAATTTTCGGAATTATCTTTTTCGGTTCCAAACAAATACTGCAAAACGCGAAACAAATAGAGGAAACGCGAATTGACAACCATCAATTATTCGGGCAATATTCTTGGGCGTTCTCGAAAACCTATAGCCTACGTTTTGGCGTATCTCTTTCCATTTTGGAAATATTTGCTAAAAACAGTAGCACAACGCGAAATTGCGGGAAAATAGAGAGAAGTCGCAAAATTTCAAGGGCTAATCGTTCGCACAGTCTTTTTGAGCATCTTCGAAAGCCACTAGGTGGTTTCCATGTAGAAATTCGAGAAAAAAAATTTCCGAAGATATGAAAATCGCCTATCATTTTTCATCTTTGCTTTCGGGCCATCGACTCGTTCAAAGTGTAACTCGCTGCGAAGACCGGTTCTGGAGTTATAGATAAAAAACCGGAATTTCTCCTGAAAAAAACGCATCTTTGAACAAATTCATTTTAATCGCTTTGAGGAGTACTTTCATTTGGTGAAATGTTGGTGACGATCGGGTGAAAGTTATGCGATTTTTTGAACCTCAAAGATGCAATTCAAAAATCCGCCTAAATCTAAGCGTCTACTTTGGCCAATGCTCTCATTATTGTGGGCGGTAAATTTGCAAACTTAAATAAATATAAGAAATTTTATAAAAAATGTATTTACTGCCCCACTTTCCAGTATTAATTAACAAAATTAGGACGCAAATTATACCGACCGAGTATTGTCGATGTCTCATAAATTCAGCTTTTTATTTTCATGTTTACCAATTGTATTGTGTTGTAAAGTAGTTGAAAATGAAAGTAGTTCCAGTAAATTAATGATGTTATTCTAAGAAAATAATACTAATAACAATATTTATTGATTACGTTAGTTATTTGTATGGATGTGAAACGCCATTAAATTGTTCAAATCGTAACAAAAGTTAATCAAAATAAATTTAAGCTTGCTTGTTACCGTTAGTAATTAACAATAAATTAAATCCGTATTATTGTTTTGAATATAAATCCACCTTTTTTGGGTAGGACCGGTGCGAATAACCTGTCGGATCTGTATCCTCAAATTAGAAAATCGATGTCTCTAAACGTTGAGAGGAGACCCTTGCAAAAACCTTACCGGAATAATTATCTCAACGGAATGTTTATTTGGGGTGATTTTAATTAACGAAAGACGATACCCGGCCAAATCAAACCGCATAACTGTATTTAAGTTTACATTCGGTAACCTTCTGAAATTGAATAAAAGCAATGTAAATAAATTGACCTCTTTATTTATAGAATTCGGGACGCTCATTTTTTGGTCGAGGTGAGTTTTTCTTACAATATCAACAGTTATTGTTTTTGTTTGCGCTTACGTTTAGAGTATACCTTTAATGTAATTCGTGGTAGATATTCGTCTGTGAAAGTATAATGTACGAGGGTGGTCCCAGAAGTATTCAACCCAACAAAGAAAACACAAAAATTTTGGAAAGAAAGATATTTATTTTTCAACATAATTTCCTTTCGGCTCTATAAACTTTTCCCAGCGATGTTCAATAAGCTCGATTCCATTTTTATAATAAGAACTGTCTTGCACCTCAAAATAGCCATTAACTAGAAAAGCCGATCACGTTGCAACCGTGTCTTTAGAGAGTTGTAGAACGGTCAATTCCGAATGGTACACTATTTGTTAGCCAAAAATTTTTGAAAAAATAAGGACAAAAAACCAAAAACGACAGATCATTCTCTACCATGACAATGCGAACTCCCACAGGTCGGTTCCAACAATTGAATATTTGACCGGACAAAACATTGAAGTGATGAACCATCCCACACGTGAAGAATAAACTTCGTGGTCAACGGTTTTCTACGGTGGAAGAGGCAGTTGAGGCATTCAAAACTAATATTTTGGAGATACCACGTTCAAACTGGCAGCAATGCTTTTCGGATTGGCTTTTGGATAATAAATATTTTTTTTGTTTGCTATTCCCGAAATATAAACGGCTACCCTCGTATTTATTTGCGAATATTAAGTTAACATTAATGAGTACTTAACAACTATTGCTTACGATTTATACAAAGCAAAAATAAACCTCTTTGAAATATTTATTAAAGTCAATATTCATTTTAGATACTTATCTTTATTTAATTTCAATTATTGACCGTCGAAAATTACATTGCGATACCTGTTATAACTCCGACACCACAGTATTAGTAAGCGCCATAAATCGTATTTATTTATTTCTAAAATCTAACATAATTGATACTACCTGATTTCTATATTCAGATATCTTATAGGTGATTTCTTATAGATATCTCATACATTGAAATAAAGGTCCTATCGGTTCTATGCAGTGGACCAGTTTTACCTAGCCTTTGAATAAGAGAAATGCTCTTAAGTTTCAATTTCATTTTGTTTTATTGCTTTTCAGACCGATACTTGCGCGCACCAATCATGTACATCTTTTTTATTACGTATTTTTTTTGTAGGTACTGTAGCATATGTAAAGCTAAATTGAATGAACTCGTAATCACATTAATAAATGTGAAATACAGAAATACTTTGGTAATAAGAGGTTTTCCAATAAGGACTTGACAAATTTTTTTCAAAATAAAATGCAGACCATTTGAGATATTTCAAAAATTTTATTATCGGGTTGAAGTACAATCAAAACATTTATGAATGGAACTCGACTTCGTTCATATGGCCACCGCGGGCACGTCTGAAGCGGTCGATTCGTTGAACCCAATTTTCGATGACTCGGCCACACAATTCGGCCGAAACGGCTGCTATTTCGCGTTCAATGTTGGCTCTCAGCTCTTCCGACGTTGTCGGCTTGTTAGCATAGACCAATGACTTGACGTAGCCCCAAAGAAAAAAGTCTAGAGGCGTTAAATCGCACGAACGAGGCGGCCAATCGACTGGTCCGTTTCTTGAGATAACACGCTCATCAAACTTACTCTTCAATAAATCGATTGTAACGTGTGCTGTGTGGCTTGTGGCATCGTCCTGCTGAAACCACATGTTGTCCAAGTCCATATCTTCCAATTCGGGCCAAAAATAATCGGTAATCATGGCGCGATAACGATTACCATTCACAGTAACGTGACGATCATTATCGTCGACGAAAAAATATGGCCCCGTGACGCCGCCGGCACCAAACAGTTATTTTTTGTGGATGAAGTGGTGTTTCATGAAGCACATGTGGATTTTCACCCGACCAATAACGCATATTTTGCTTATTGACGAACCCATTGAGCCAAAAATGAGCTTCGTCACTGAAAATGATTTTGCAATGAAATTGATCATCTTGGCTCATCTTTTCCAGAGCCCAATCGGAGAACGTACGTCGCTTCAAATGGTCCATCGGCTTCAATTCTTGAGTCAGCTTGATCTTGTATGGGTGTAAACCAAGATCCTTACGCAAAATTCGCCATAAAGTGGTCTGGGCGATGCCCAATTCTTGAGAACGCCGTGGAATTGACTGATTTGGATCATTTGCTACGGACGTTTCAACGGCAGCGATATTTTCAACACTTCGACCAACCCGTTGCCTCACTGGCACGGCAACATCACAAAACGAATATGTAGACTCAAATTTTTGCAATAAACTTGTTACTGCCTGTCTACTAGGGCGAGAATTACGACCGAAAATCGGAGTTAACGCTCTTAAAGTAGCAGTCACCGACTCCGAATTTCTGTAGTAAATTTTTATAATTTGCAGACGTTGTTCGTTCATGTACTTTACCATGATGAAAATGTTAAGTTTACTCAATAAATTGACAGTGACAGTTCGATGATTAGTGAAAGGGTGCGTTCACAAATTCAATTAAAAGTTGTCAAGTCCCTATTGGAAAACCCTTTAGTGTCGTACTAACAATACAATAGATTTTAAAATACATATACATAAAAAGGGCCTGAAAACGCCTGGTAAATTGTGCCTCCACGTAATACTATGTAATGTAAATTAAACAATCAATACTTCCTTCTCAGCAGCAATCATACAAAATGAAAACTAAACTAAATTTTATCTTTAATGTACGTACGAGTATGTAAAAGATATTGATATACATTGTAATTTAACGTGCGACATTTTCATTTGCTTCTATATCTTAAGTTCACTGTATATCTGTATGTGATCATCTCAATCTGTGTTTATCAGAGGAAAACGATACAATAAAGTAAAGTACAGTAATAAAGTTATGCACTCTCTGAAAAATAGAAAAAACACTTTCCGTGATTTCAAAAAAGGAAACATTTTGTAGAGAAACAAAAGTATATCGCACGTAAACTTAATTTTTGAAAATTAGTTATTACATATATAGCCAATATTTCTTAGAAAGTTTTTGTGTTTAGGTGACGTTTTCGTGCAGAACGATTCCTCAGAAAAAGCAAATAAATCTTACAGATCGATAGGTTTGTTGAAAGAGAGCTGTCACCGAGCGACGTACATATTTTTTGTTGGGGTTGCCGAAGTATCGCAAAATCACTGGGGGATTTGATCGTTTAGACAGCTCAAATTTTTCGAGAGACAATCTTTCAATGAGCTATTGACGTGATGTGATTTTCCCCGAGGTCTCACCAAACGAAACAAACAATTCGATTAACTTTTTCCTTTTTTTTTCGGCCGTTACATTTCGTATCTCTTATCATATCGTCCGTTCTGTTATTACTGGTGGACGTTTAATTCTACGGCTACATACAATAGACAAAAAATACGTGAAATTTTTTCGACATATAGGAAATGTAAATAATGCGGCATAATAAATTTGCTTACAATTTTTGTATATACCAGGTGTATCGGAAAGTCATTACCGCTTTTTTCGTTAAAAAACTAAATAATTTTCAAGAAAATGGAAAAATTTATTTATTGAAAGTATTAGCCATTCGATTCTACAAATCTTGCCAATCTTTCACGTAATTTATGGATACTATCCCAAAAAAACTGTTTAACCTTTGAGCAAAACCATTCATCGAGCCATTTTTTTAACTTCTTCGAAATTGGCCATGGAGTCGATGGGCCGGCTTCGCCGTGTGATAACCATGTTCTTTTGCGCTTAGGGTTTTTGAATTAAATCCATTTTTCATTGCAGAAATGACTTCCGATCATGCCTTTGAAACAGCATTTCACAGACAATTTTTCGATTTTCCATTTGCCTGTCGTTCAATTGATGTAGCACCCATTTTTCTATCATTTGAATTTTTACCACTGCTCGTAATCGTTTGCTAATCGTTTCTTGGGCGACGTTTAATGCTTCTGTCAATTGTTTTCGACTTTGGGTTGGGTCTTTATTCAATATCTCTTGCAGTTTCACATCTTCAAACTTTTTCGGTCTACCAGAACGTTCTTTGTCTTCCGCATCGAAATTACCACTTTTGAATTACTGAAACCAAGCTTCATATATTTTTATGGAGTATGGTCAGCGTAAGTTTCTACCAGCAAACGATGACTTTCAACAGCTTTTTTATTTTAATTAAATACGAAAAGTAATGCGTGCCGCAAATGCATTTAGTCAGGCACGAAACTCGTCGTTTTCAGAGGTATAAATCTATGACAATGTTACTTTCGCAAAATGTAACATGTATATCTTTGAAGCTTGATGTCTGCAGAATAAAATGGCAAATGTGCCAAATCATAACATTAAATAATTAAGTCTGTTAGAAAAACCGATAATGACTTTCCGGTACACCTAGTATTTTGTATTCATATTCTTACGCATCCTTATGTATAAGAAATATTATTGCGAAACCGCACGAAGCTCGACATTTTCAAAGATATGAATCTATGTAACTGTTAATTTCGCAAAATATAACATGTAAGGCTTTGAAGCTTGATGTCTGTAGAACAAAATGATACATGTGTCAAATCATAACAGTTCATACTTAAAGCTAGCGACATCTGTTAGAAAAACCAGGAATGATTTTCCGGTACACCTGGAAGTTCAAACACTTGAATTCAAAATAGGTATATAATATATAGTATATGTCATCTACCGTGCGTTCGATTAAATTTGCCATATACGTAATGCAAAAATTTTTGAAAAAATATCTGCATCACATACACGATGTACAAAGTTAAAATTAGAGTTTTTCAGTTTAGTATCGTAAAAAGGCATAATTATATGCGGTTAGTTATTTACATTGGGTTTTCATTTAATAATGCAAATTATAGTGTATTAAAAGGGCTTGAATTAACTGTATCTGCGGTCTAAGGGTGATGGCACATTCTCGAAATGAGATCGTGGGTTCGAGTCCTGTGCTGTGAATAGAAATTTTTTCAAAAATATATATAAGGCAGTTAAAATTAGAATCTTTCAACCAATTTTAATGATTAGTAGCAAACTAATACTTGAATATTAAACCACTAAAAGAACAAAGAAAGTATTTATTCATTTATCTTTTCTGAAAACCCAACTAAGAGTTTAACTGAATATATTTTAGCACCCAACTCAGTGCTAGGAAAAAATAAATTGATAGGAAAGAAATGGCGAGTACACCGCCTTGAAACAAGCATTTGTATCGGTATTGGAGAAGCTCCAAATAACCGAAACTTACTTCCTTTATTTTTTTCACGGGCGAGAAGGCTATGTCACGGTAGCAAAAAAAAAGAAAAGAGAAAAACTGTATGTGTATTAGTTTTAGATGTTTTTCTATAACGTTGAAAATTAAATGAGTAGATTAATGATTTAAATCTACTAAAATGAATCGTATGTATATTTAAATGAATGTTAAACAAAATATATAAATAATAAAATATAATTCAAAAGTATGAAAGAAGTATATTTAATTATTTATATACAGTAGGTTCTCAGTATAACAGACAGTAGTGGTGTACATTAAACTGTTCATTGTTCAGAGAAGTACTCTGGGGGGAGGAAAAAAGAATACAAATAATTTTTAATTAATTTATTCTTACAACATATTATATATAAATCTAACTTATTTAAAAAAATCTGAAATTTTAGTTCGTCGTTAGATTTTCAATTCTTCTTTTTACAATTTATGTTTCTACATTGCATACTATCTCAGCGACTTTTTCTCCTTGAGTAACGTCGCCAGACAAGAAAAAGAAGTTTTGAATATCTTTTAACTTTTCATAAGCTTCGTTAATGTTTTTAGTTTCTGAAATAATATCATCATTATCCTCACTGTCGCTATCACGTACATTGGTACTGCTTTGAAATTCATGCACGCACTCTTGCACGCTAATATCGGGATTCTCGGTATGTAAATTATCATCAATTTGTGCATACGATAATATGTCAGAATAGGGTTTACAAAGTTTTGGCAGTTGCACATCATATTCAGTACTGAAGTCTATATCCTTGCAAATATCTTCGGCATTCCACTCACTAAATCCAGCTATAAGAAAACATTTGTTGATAGTTTCTGCGCTTACAGTTTTCCAAGCAAAAATGGTCCACATTAGAGCACTGAGAGTGTTAATGAATTTTTCTATATGTTCGGTAGATTTACAATGATTCATAGACAATAAAAGTCTCTTAACTAAAAGCTTTCTCCAGTTGGTTTTAAAACTATTGATAATCCCTTGATCAAGTGGTTGACATTGAGAATTAATGTTTTGGGAGTAACGTGGCATCGTCTAAAAATAAAAGAACTTTTCTATTTCGCTGTGGCATTTTTCTATCAAATTTGGTTAACCAAACTCTCTATAATATGTTGGTACATCAGAAACTGTCCATTCATTAGAGATGTCCATTGTCGGGAGATGTCCGTTAAGGGAGAATATACTGTATTATGTTTAACATTCATTTAAATCATATGTCGGCAAAGTCTCTTAACTAAAAGCTTTCTCCAGTTGGTTTTAAAACTATTGATAATCCCTTGATCAAGTGGTTGACATTGAGAATTAATGTTTTGGGAGTAACGTGGCATCGTCTAAAAATAAAAGAACTTTTCTATTTCGCTGTGGCATTTTTCTATCAAATTTGGTTAACCAAACTCTCTATAATATGTTGGTACATCAGAAACTGTCCATTCATTAGAGATGTCCATTGTCGGGAGATGTCCGTTAAGGGAGAATATACTGTATTATGTTTAACATTCATTTAAATCATATGTCGGCAAAGTCTCTTAACTAAAAGCTTTCTCCAGTTGGTTTTAAAACTATTGATAATCCCTTGATCAAGTGGTTGACATTGAGAATTAATGTTTTGGGAGTAACGTGGCATCGTCTAAAAATAAAAGAACTTTTCTATTTCGCTGTGGCATTTTTCTATCAAATTTGGTTAACCAAACTCTCTATAATATGTTGGTACATCAGAAACTGTCCATTCATTAGAGATGTCCATTGTCGGGAGATGTCCGTTAAGGGAGAATATACTGTAATATGTTTAACATTCATTTAAATCATATGTGGGCAACAACCGACTCGCGGCCCGCATCTGACCCGCTGTAAGATTTGATCCGGCCCGGGAGAAATTTGTCGTATTATTTCATGTCTGATATCTATAGCTAAAAATTATGAACACTACTGTAAAACACTACTTTAAAATGCACTACTTTTAAACGCGGCCCGCGAACGTGTTTGCACATTAAAGTTTGGCCCACAACATGTCAAAAGTTGCCCATACCTGATTCAAATGTACGTTTCATTTTACTAAATTTAAATCATTCATGTTTAATGTATAGTAAGAAATACCTCTGAATTTATACTTATATATGTACATATATGTATATGTACTTACTTGTTATTTGCAAATTTAATTGTTAGTTAAGAAATAGCGGCCGGCAAATATTATGAAGATGCAAAATAAAGCTAAGCGAGGCGCAACTAAAGAAGCCGATTGGGACTTAGAAGTTAGTAATTTAAAGCGAGATTTACAACAGTTAGCTACTAGCTACGGGAATGACGAAGTTGAGAAGGGCCGTTAGTGTTTGTGTTTTGGCTAATAATGTGGATAACTTGTCGGATAATAAATTTGACAATGTTTCCATGTCTTTAGGGACAGATAGATAGTGTACAACAAACTGGCGTGAATTAGGACGGAACAAATTTATGATTTTATCCTAATAGAAAAACGCATGTCAGGCAATTCTTGGGGTGCCGAAGTTTATAGGTTAGGTATTGCTGTTAATTGGTAATTGTTAAAAGATAAGTTGTTTTAGCGATTTATTTTGAAGAATTATTTAAAAATAGATTTTGGGGAAAGAGAAGCAACAGTACCTAATTTTTAAATATTAGTTGCAGCAAGTTCGATAATAAGAAGCGCCCTGAATAATTTTCAAATTTGCCTCAGCAAGCACGATTTTTAACACAAAAAAATTCCTGAAAAATATTAATAGAAATGATTTCTACGCGTTTTACTTTCGACATTCAACGGGGTATTACAACAAATGGGTTTCGTAGTATTTATGTACATAGTCGTTGATAATTTAGCTAGAATCGACGATACATATTAAGCTAAATTTTATTGGAGAATGCGGTTAACTGAATTAATCAAAGAAGGCAACGAAGTTCCTAACATCAGCGTACTTTGGCATACGTATCTTGACAACTAAATTGTCATCACTGGTAAGAGTATTACACCTGGGTCCGCCACAAGTACACACTCAGTGTCAGTGCACGCAATCTGCGAATACAGGTGCGATTAATAGTCTGTTGATGATGACAACTTAGTTGTGAAAATACATATATAGAATACGAACATCAATGTGGAAGGAGTCTTTTCTATTTTTTTTTTTGATTTATAAAAATAAAAATGATTCTGCGCAAGTTTTAGAGAAGTGGCTAAAGGAATATTTTTAACAATGTGAACAACACTTATAAAAGTTAACCGAAATGGTCGAAACAAAGTTGACGATAGTTGCGGAAATAGATATGAACACGCAAAATTCATTTTTCCTCAGCAGAATTTCCAAAGACTCGGATGCAGGTGTTTGAAGAAGACAATGTAGCACTAGGAATTATGTTAGCTATTAAAAAGGAATGTGCAATTACTTTAATTGACAGTAGTTTAAATGTTTGTGCTATTTCTGAGAATTTTCTTAATAAAATCGAGGCAAATTGTAAATATCTGTTTATTTTACCTGTAAGTAATATAATTGTTTTAATTGTTTTATTGCATTGGAAGAAAAGGGGTATAAGTAAGGGGGTTAAAAAAAATTTAGACCTACGGGCGTTAACCTAACTTAACTAATAAAGTTAATATTTTCTTAGTTTTTCCAAATTTTAATGGGAAATTAAAATTAGTCTGTGATTGAATAAAAGATAATAAATTTTGTTAGATTTTTAAAAATCTATCGTATACTTTAGTCATGCCCAAGACACGACCAGAATCCAGAAATACATAAGGGTGGGACAATCATTTGTGAACCTAGGAAATAAACAAAAAATATTTTATTTTTCAAGGTAATTTTGATGGAGCCTGTGGTTGATTAACTTAATCACTTAAGGTTGATATATAACCGCTTTTCACACCAATTTTCGTATTCTGAATTATCAGCTGATATTTCACCAAACACACAAACGCACACTATGTGACAGTTTGCGTTTTGGCTTTCGACGGCACAGATCGTGTACGGAATTTGTTTCGTGCGTGTATTTTGCCGTAGTTTTCCATGTGCCATCTGCTAATAATGACAATTTAGTTGTCGAAATACGTATACAGAATACGAAAATTAATGTTGAAAGGGGTTATATATCAACCTTAAGTGATTACAGTTCAATTATAGAAAAGAGATTATAAGTAAAATCAACGAAGTATTACAGTGAGTGGTTATTCAAGAAGAAAAATTTGAATGTAATTATCCACTTGTTTGCGTCGAAAAGAAAGACTCAAGTGCTCAAATTTGTCTGGATGTTCAAATGCTAAGTTCGGAAATGAAGAAAAACTTTACCGCGCCACTTAATTCGGACGAATTGCTAATTAATTTTAAAAAGGAGCACACTTGATTCAGCATATTCTTATTGCCAAGTACAGATATAGAAAGAACATACCAAATATATTGTCGGTACATAAAATGGGGTAAAAAATTAGAAACAAAGTGTTTTTAATTTTAAGTTTGACAAGCAGTGCGGTCAATTTGTATCGCCGCGACAGGATAGGATACCATTTAGTAAGTGCATAAGAACATATGTTCCAAGAAATCATAACCCATCTTTTAAGCTATCCCAAGAAAACTTGACGACACTCAATGTTCAAGGCCCTCGATAAGTCAACGGAGACATAAGCAGTACTCTCCTTATTACTTAAACGCCATTACAGCTTGCAGTAGAATATTATACACATATTTGTTAAATATTGTAAATTTAGTACATTTTATGTATTTCAAATATGGTTATTCTTCATAAATCTACAATAGATTCTTTACATCAAACTTACATGTTCAATTCTTAGTGTTTACTATAAATAGTGTAAATTAGTTTCCTTAAATTTAAATATAATTTTAATTTAATACAAAAATATTAACTATTAATTTTGAAAACGGAAATCGAAGGGGTTTATTAATAATATTTTGCAAACAATAAATTTAATTTATGTAAATTACAACAATGTAAAATTATATATACATATATATATATATATATATATATATATATATATATATATATATATATATATATATATGTATATAAAGGGCTGCTTCAAATTGCGCGGTTTTTTTAAGAACAAATAAAATATAGATGGCGCACTGAATTTATCCATTCATGTAGGCACTTAAAAAGTGTGATGTATGACATTTATGAAAATGGCTTCGTAGACGGTACAACGACGCATTCAAATTGTTGAATTATTTAATGAAAATCAGGGTTCTGTGAAAAGAGTTTTTAGAAAATTACGTGAATTTTATGGTTTACATAATCATCCATCTGAAAGCACTATTGGTCGAATTATAAAAAATTTCAAGAGACCGGTTCTGTGGAAGAACAAAAAAGTGAAAAATACAGTCGTACTGGTCGGTCACGAGAAAATATTGGTTTGGTTGGTGAAAGTGTCGATGATGATCCTGAAATGTCCATTAGACGACGTTCACAACAAGTTGAACTTAGTGGATCAACAACGTGGCGTATTTTATACAAGGATTTAGGTCTGAAGGCACATAAGGTTCAAATAACACAGGAACTGAAGTCTTTAGATCAATTAAACGTCGTTCATTCGTCAATTTCATCAATGAACAACCAGCTGATTTTTCTCAAAAAATAATGTTTTCCGATGAGGCACATTTTGAACTTGGTGACTATGTTAATAAACAAAATCGCAGTATCTGGGGTGAAGAAAATCCACGAATTATTCATGAGAAACCTATGCATCCTAAACGAGTTACTATTTAGTGTGTATTATAGTCAGGTGATATAATTGGACCTTACTTCTTTGAAAATGCTGCTGGTGAAGCTGTAACTGTCAATGGCGATCGATATCGTCGGATGATAACCGAATTTTTGTGGTCTGAATTAATGAATATTGGTCTAGAGGATATTTGGTTTCAACAGGATGGCGCTACACCTCATATTGGACACGAATCAATTGACTTATTGAGGGAAAAATTTCCTGGACGTGTAATCTCATGAAACGGTGATGTTAATTGGTCACCAAGACCATGTGATTTGACACCGTTAGACTATTTTCTTTGGGGTTACCTTAAAAGTCAGGTTTATAAAAACAATCCACAATCAAATCCTGCTTTGAGAGATGAAATTATTCATGTCATTGGTGAGATAGAGCCTCGATTATGTCAAAATGTCATTGAAAATTTTAACAAAAAGGTGGACGTTTGTGGAGCTGCAAGAGGAGGCCATTTGGCAGATATTATTTTTCGCGTATAAATGTCATAACTGATACTTCAATTACCAATAAAAAGTTTTTGAAAGTGGATGCAAATTATGTGTTTTATTTATTCTTTAAAAAAACTGCGAAATTTGAAACACCTTTATACATATATATATATATATATATATATATATATATATATATATATATATATTATTAATATGATTATTCATATGATTATTCCACCAGGAGAGATTCATAGTATTCAGTTAATTCTGTTGAAAGCTGACAAACATACTGTTGTACGGACGTGTTCGAAACATCATTATAACTATCGTGATCAAGTGTAATGCCAAACACATTACCGGGCTATTAATATAGAAACTCTCACAGTACAATTATCTTCGTGTACCGTTCATCGTTAAATATGTAGCTTAATTATCAATTTAGTGAATGGCTACAATTGCAGTTGCGATAAATTTCCAACGATAAAATTGCCTAATTAAATTAGACAGGAACAATTAAAATAGGTTTGTTCATAATCACGGGGAAGAACAGACGGTTACTTATATTTTGAGACAAATTTGGGAAAAGTCTTTTGAAATAATTATCTATTTCTACAATATGCTATATCTTTGAAAATCATTCAACTAGAAAACAATTATTAATAATATTCGTTTTCACCTGAGCTGAGTACATATGAGAGGAGCTTTTAATAAAACAGCCATTAAGAAATAGGCAATACGCATACTAACCGGAAAAAATTAACGGGCTCGTTATCAGACAAGGACAAAGACATAGCCGTAGCCATAGCCATATTCCTACATATAAGGGGTATTTATAAACCAACTTTATAGTAGAGGCCTTGGTATGGAGAGTGTAGATTAGAGTTAGTTTAGAAAGGAAGATAATATTGATAGGCGAAACTAAGGCGGAGGGGCGATCGTCCGTAGAAAGGTGTGCTGTCGCTCCTCCTGTAGGCAATACTAGTGGATGATTTCAGAAAAATATCCAATGAAGGCTTTCATTATTATCGGCGGAAGCTATCCCGAAACGAACACAAACAGCTCTAAATATAATAGACAACTGGTGCAGAAAAGAGGATTTATCAATTGAAGCTACCATTGAAACTATCGCGAAGTGAAGAGGATCGTCAGTAGAGCGATCTACTGTTACTCCTCCTGTAGGCAATACTAGTGAATGATCTCAAGAAAATATGCAATGAAGTCTTTTCTTGTCCGAGAGACAGTGATAACTTAGCAATTGTCACCCGAGTTCAGCTTGTAGAAGCTGCCTCGGAACGAACGCAAACAGCTCTAAATATAGTAAAGAACTGGTGTAGAAAAGAGAATTTATCAAATAATGCTCAGGAAATGCAAGTAGTTGCCTTCATAAGAACAGAATAGTACAAGGAATACGCCAACAGTGCAGAAAACGTAGAAATGTTATTTTCCAGGGAGGCGAGTACTTAGTGGTTCTGTTTGGACAAAGGATCATGTCCAAAAAGTCTAAAAACCACTAGTGAAGCAATTTTGCCTTGGGCAGATGTAGGCTAACGTATTGAAAAAATTGACGGTTTAGTCCCATGATGATGATTGTATGACTACACATGAGTCAAATGGAGGTCAAAAACTAAGAACAAATGAGTAGTCGGACTGCAACGATAAGTTTCATACAAAGGGTCGCATATCTGAGTGTTACCGGAGCAATAAGAGTAACTTCTGTTACTATTTTGAAAGTGATATTGAACCTTTAAATATTTATATGCAAAGTTACAGTGACTATATAGAAAACCCAGAGGCAAGAGAAGAAAGGAAGACAACGGAAAAGAGAATTTGAAAATGATTGGTATTGGAAACTGGCAAAGTGATGGCAACTGTATTCCGGAACGCTGCTGGAATTTATGTTGATTTTCTCAAAGAAGAACGATTAATTCAGCTTACCACAGTGGGCTTCTTGGAAAGAAAGGTTAAGCTCGCCGTCAGCTTAGAAGCAATACATTGGTTAAATTGGGTTGGGAAGTACTACCTTATTTCCCTTATAGTTCAGACCTTGATCATGAGTGACTATCATTTCTTTATACCACTCAAAAGTTTGTTGGTAGGCAATCAATTTGCCTTTAATAAGGGAGTTGAAGGATGCATTGTAAAATTGGATACATCATCAACCGAAAGAATTTTTTTTGACGGGAATACAGTAGCTACCGGAGCTATGGAACAAATGGTTTTTAAAGGGAGACATTACTAAAATGATGTATATATAATATTAATTGGAAATTTGTACTGACCAGAAAGAAATAGAATGCAGGTCAAATTTAAATCATCCTCGTAAATACGAAATTTTATGTAATATTTATGTAATAATAAAATTATAAAATCTTGTCTAATGCAATACGTTTGCAAAGCCCGTAGATCATACTAAATAAATTATTCACACAAATGTATTTATTTATGAAAAAATATATTATACACTCCGCGCAACATGAATAGGACCACCCGACTTGTTGCAAGCTTTCGGTGGTTTGAAAAACAATTCATTTACTAAAAATACAATGCAAGTTTGTAATGGTATGATATGGCAAATAATACGCATTATTGCGCAATAGTGCCTAACGTTATGCATTGGGTGACGTAAGTACCACATACATATAAAATGCACCGCGCCGGTTGGATACGACCAGTATTTAATAGTAAGCTACCGGATGAGTGTCGAGTTACAACGTGTATCCGGATAAACAAACATCTGTAATTAAGGGTATTGTGCAACGATGGGACGACAGAAGTGCTTAAGTATGGAAGAAATTGGAAAAATTAAAGCGTTCCATCAAGAAGGGTATTCCTCAAGGGCTACTGCAAAGAAAATAAGTCGATCACACCAGGTTGTGAACAATTTTATTAGGGATCCCGAGAATTATGGAAAACGTTTTAAAGGGCGAACAACATCCGTTACAACTAAGAGAGAACGTCGAGCCATATTACGCGAAGCTTCGAATTCGGCATTAACGGCAAGACAAATCGCGAATAACGTTGGAACGAATGCATCGGTAAGAACTGTACAGAAGTTACTGAAGACCTGTCCGCATTTAAAACGTTTGAAAATTAAACGACGGCCTCCTTTAAGGGAATTTCAGCGCACTGCACGTCTTCAGTTTGCTCAAGCAAAAATGGGGTGGACAAGAGAATGGCAAACTGTTATTTTCATGACGAGAAGAAGTTTAATTTAGATGGCCCGGATGTTTTCTTATTATTTCCACGATTTACGTAAAGATAGTGATTCAGTCACGAAGGGGAGCCGATGTTGGTTCAGTCATGGTATGGGGAGCTGTTTCCTATAACGGACCTGTTGATTTAGTAATAGTGAAGGGCAGACAGAATTCGGAAAAGTACGTCCAGCTGCTGCAACAGGTGAAAGACAAATTTTCCAACGTTATGGCAGGTGGGCCATTTATTTTCCAACAGGATAATGCCAGTATTCACACCGCGCGCATTGTTCGACGCTGGTTTCAAGAACAAGGCATGGAGGTTCTCGATTGGCCATCGCTCTCCCCCGACCTGAACATCATAGAAAATGTTTGGGGATGGTTGTCGCGTAAATTGTACTCCAATGCTACCCAATTCAGTTGCGCTGAACTGCAATACGTTTGCTGTATAATTCCATTCCATCCCGACTATTTGAGGTTATAAGAAATAATGACAAAAGTACTCATTATTGAACAATAAAGTATTTTGTTATTGCAAACGAATCTTTTATTTTGTAGATTGGTCGTATTCAAGTGGCGTTTAATTACTCTACTTATTGTCATTAGTAACGTACATTTGCACTGACGAAAATTATATTTGGTACCTACGTACATCTTTTTATCAACCCTCTTATTTTCGAAAATAACAATTCCAGCGCGCTACCGTGTTTATACCAACTACAAATGTCATATATGCAGTTGGTCCTATTCATGTTGCGCGGAGTGTATAATGAACTTACTGATTAACATTTATAACCTAAATTTTCCATGTCCAGTTGTTTCGTTTAATTTTGACTGAAATCAATTACAATAATACAATTGAAATTACAAACTGTGGTCACTGAAATTGATATACATAGATACATGCTCCCGATATAAATATTTATTACAAATATATTTATTTTGTCACAAGTATTTGTAATGAAAGGCATTTCAAATTGCTGCTGGCTATATGAATATACAAGTGGACCTACTGATTGTACAAATGAAAATCATTAAAAAGTTAATTCCTTGATCACTTTCTTAATGAATATTTTAGTATTGATATTTAGGCATCTGCAATTCCAGTGTCAGAGGGAAGAAATCAATCAAAGTGATTAATTGACCAATTCGTTTCTGTTATTTAGGCGAAGTTTCTTTATGGTGGGGCCTTGAAAATAAATTTCGTGTTCAATTAGTTATAATACAGCAGGGTGCTCTAAAAATAATTATTCGTTTATGTGTAGTCTTCTAATTTGTTTCACATCTTATAAAAAAGTGTGCTATAAGAATAATATACAAGGTGATTAATTGAAACTGTTTGTTTATGTATTAGGGGTGCCTCTACATTTATGTTTCTGAAAATTTTAGGGTATGTATTAGGACTGATGTTCTGTTCAAAGAAAATATTTAGGGGAAGGCTGTATTGAAAGTCGTTACCAACTCGTTCATTTTAAATGGAAGAATGTACTTTTTACTGCATATTTGATTTTTAGAAGACATTCTAGGAAGACTATCTCAAGTTTCCTTATACACAACTACAATACAACCATTTTAAAGATATTTAAATTTTTTTCTAAATATTTGGTTGTAGCTATTTTTGTACCGAAAATGATATGTGCAGCACAAGTATAAGACCCTTCAAGCTTTACACTGATGCTTATAATTTTGACAAACCTTTCACAGGTTGTTCATAAAGTACCATAGTTTCGAGTAGGTTATATTTTAGAACACCAAAACCTTTTTTCAAATACAAAGCCATATGTTTTTGTTCATATTTTAATGCAGAATTTACTTCTATATCAATACGTAATAGCACTTCTTATATCTATCTACAATTCTTTTAGTGTTATAATGTTTTTTGTTGATTTTGGTAGAATGAGCCATAAATTGCAATGATTGTTGATAGGTGGCTTGATTGAAATTACTGTTTACTATATTTTCGATACTGTCAACTTTAGATGCACCATTACATTTCAAAAAGTAAACAGGTTAGCATGGAATGGCAACATTAAAATTCTCCACCATTAGAAGAAAATTGGAACCAGCAGGTAAAACGTGAGAAAGAAATGGTGTAGAGTATTGAGTAAAGGTGTCATTTTTCTGCCAAAAATGCCCATTCACATGTTGCCAGTTTAACGAAAAAAACACTCAAACGGTTGTGATATAATGTTTTATACTCCCTATATAGTCTAGATTTATCCTTTTGAAACTTTTATCTTTTTGCGGGCCTTTAAGCAGACCTTTAGAGGCAAAATATTTCAAGTCAGATGAAGAAATGTTTAAGGTGTGCAAACTAGGCTGCCCAACTAAAGACGTTTTTTCTAACGTATAGTAAAGTGGGATTATATTTAAAAAGATGTTTGTTTCGTTATCTATCTTTTATCATTTTAATTGCTATACAAGATAAAATTGGAAATTGGATGTGCTCGCATGGCTATTTGAACAAATCTTAGCTCAGATCTTATGAATGAGAAATACAAAACTTTTAAGGCAGCCATGATTGAAAATGAAGTGTAGATATCTTTATAAAATATATCCTATCAATGTGCCCATCAAACCTTGTTTAGTGTATAAAACGCGTCGAGATTCTTAATAATTATAGCTTGATCTATAGCAAATCCGTAAGTTTTATACTGAAAAGTAGGGGAGCCAGTGGTTTGTATAAAATATCTTTGCATTTGGCTATATTTAGCGAAAGATTATCATCCACACACCAATTTCAGACATTCATTAAGTTTAGCTGAAGGCCGCAACAATCGTCCATAGTTGATGTATGAATGTACAGTTTTAAATCATCATTAAGCAGTAGCTCATGGCCATTGATGATCTTGAGAAGGTAGCTAATAAATATATTGAAGATTATTGGTCCCAAACTAGATTCTTCTGGTATATCGAATGTGGTCAAATTTTCCGTAAAGATTAACCGTTATAGATTGAGTGAATAATCATTGCATACCTCTCTCATCCAACACAAAAATGTATTGAACGGCAAAACGAGAACGCGTCTACCTCGCATGTCGGCAACAAAGTTTCCAAAGAGTGTATAGACAGACGCTTGTAACACGGCGATTTGCCGAATAAAAGAATGTTAAAAGTAATCATTCAACACCCTGTCTACTACATATGCTTCAGAGAATCACTCTTCGTCAGGCAAACATGGTGTATTTTCCACAAGGATTTAGCTCTGAAGGCGTACAAGGTTCAAATAACAAAGGAACTGAAGTCATTAGATCATTTAAAACGTCGTTCATTGTCAATTTCATCAATGAACAATCAGTTGATTTTTCTCAAAAAATAATGTTTTCCGATGAGACACATTTCGAACTTGGTGGCTATGTTAATAAACAAAATTGCCGTATTTGGGGTGAGGAAAATCCACGAATTATTCATGAGAAACCTATGCATCCTAAACGAGTTACTGTTTGGTGTGCACTATGGTCAGGTGGTGTAATTGGACCTTACTTCTTTGAAAATGCTGCTGGTGAAGCTGTAACTGTCAATGGTGATCGATATCGTCGGATGATAACCGAATTTTTGTGGCCTGAATTAATGAATATTGATCTAGAGGATATGTGGTTTCAACAGGATGGCGCTACACCTCACTTTGCACACTAATCAATTGATTTATTGAGTGAAAAATTTCCTGGACGTGTAATCTCAAGAAACGGTGATGTTAATTGGTCACCAAGATCATGTGATTTGACACCGTTAGACTATTTTCTTTGGGGTTATGTGAAAAGTCAGGTCTATAAAAATAATCCACAATCAATTCCTGCTTTGTAAGATGAAATTACTCATGTAATTGGTGAGATAGAGCCTCAATTATATCAAAATGTCACTGAAAGTTTTAACAACAGAGTGGACGTCTGTGGAGCTGCAGGAGGAGGCCATTTGGCAGATATTATTTTTCGCATGTAAATGTCATAACTGATACTTCAGTTACCAACGAAAAGTTTTTGAAAGTGAAAGCAAATTATGTGTTTTATATATTCTTTAAAAAAACCGCGAAATTTGAAACATCCTTAGATTTTAGTCTAGTCTGATAGACATAACGTTTTTACTAGGAAACAGTTTATGTAGTAAACAAGTTTTAAATTTTATAGTTTTTGCTATTTTTCACGAAACATAAAATAAGTCACGTTTAATGGCTGAACTTACAAAACTGTTTTACCAATTCCAAGTATACGGATGCTCAATCTTAAATGTATGTATGTATGTAGTCGACTATGAAAGCGTTCACAAGTGGAGTTATTTCTACCAATGGAACCGCTTCCGCAATTATCTACATCCCGCTCGGAATCAGAAACTCATCGTTTGTTTACTGAGTTGACTTGATTACATCTTAATTTGTTTTAATTCGAAACTTGATAGAGTTTGATTAACGTGAGTGCGGTAGTATTTGCATATTCTTCCTTGTCGGTCTTCGTGGTTTAGCTTTGTTTTACTGTCACTATTGTAGGTTAAAAGAATCATTTAACTTATTCACTTACTGTCGGGTGGGTTTTTTAAATTTAATTGGCTCAATTTTTAAGATCCGATGCTACATTTCCCATATATAATAATTTTTTTTTATGTTTTTAAATTAATTTTTTTACATTCAAATACAATTCGATCTTAAAAAACACGAAAATTATTATTAAAACGTCGTTTGAAACTTAACGAATATTTCTCAGAAAAATGTCTTTATCAATATTCGTACCATAAAAGGAAGGTCTCATTTTCCAAGAACGAACGATGTATTTCGACGCATTCGTCGGTTTTTTTTAGAACGAATCTACTTGTATACCTGTACTAATTCCTGAAATATTCTGGGTAATATTCCAATTACAGTCACTATTATTTCTATTTTATCTAATTTCTAGTATATAATTAGAAATTCTAACATTGATTCTTTTCACAAGGAATACACGTTTATTTTTCTGCATAACTGTTTACTTACGTGGCAATTATTCATATATTCATTATATCATGATTTTTAATTCATTGTAATTTTTGGACGTTCCTTTCTTGTTCTCACATTGGTTAATTTCAAACACGACCAGTGCACTTGCCCTTCTTTCCACTGATTCTTTTAAAAAGCCCGACCTTTTAAAAAATATCCTCTTTTTTGGCAACGTTGGATGCTAATACATCTTTCAATGGTAAAGCACCTGCTTGTTTTGTTTTACCGGAATGAATTCGTTTAACACTACATTAGTGTTAAACGAATTCATTCCACGATCACGAAAAATGTGTAACATTCTAAAGAAGGATAGATATATTCAATATCTACTTTTACTTTAATCCTTGTAAATTTTGCACCGCAGCTTTATTACTAGATTTATTTTATTACTTTATTTTTGCTTTAACTACTGCTTTCGCTTATTAATTATTCATTATTACTTTTGCAAGCTTGGAAAGAATTTATTTTGTTAAAATTAGTAAATAAAATTTTAAGGCCAACCTTTTTGTTTAATTTATATAATAATCTTTCTTTCAGCTTGACACGCATTCTGGACTTTTGATGATCATCACAAATTATTATTTTCTTTTATATTATTGCAATTATTTTCGCCTTCAGTTCTTTCTTAGATACTTTTCAATTAACAAACATAAATAGCATCACCAACGATAAGGGTTCATAATTTTGTCGCCCTGGAATCGAACGATATGGTTAATATTATGAAGTTTTGAACGTACAAAAATTTAAAGGCTTTTTTGTCCTTTATCTTAGTTTAAGACTGGAATACAACCTTTTAAAAATTAAGTGAAACAAATATACAGTGTGCGTTTTGGCTTCCGACGGTACAGATCGTGTGCGGAATTTGTTTCGTACGAAATACGTATACAGAATATGAAAATTAATGTGGAAAGGGGTTATATATCAAAAAAATACAAAATTTTAAATGATTATTTTGAAAAGTAATGAGTTTGTATACCGGTATTTAGAGCCTTCGTAGTGTATAAAATACACTACGAAGGCTAAATTCAAAACTTTTTGTTTTGAGAAGAATTTCAATTCTTTCAAAGCGACATATTAGCAATAAAAGTTTTTATGTTATTATAAACAAAAACTTGCGTGTCGACATTTTCGAGGATTCTAAAAACTTAAAAAAGTTCTTCATACTTTGACAGAGATGCGTACAGGTAATAAGTCGCGACATATCACCTGCGACTTAACATATTACCTGCTCACCGTTGTTTGTGCTCAATGACTACCTCGAAAATTACTATCTCGCTTGCGAACAGTAAAAGTGCTGGAACAGTTTCACCACAATATCCATGCAGCTTAGATTTGGTTTCTTGTGAGGTTTTTCCTGAAATTTAGGGTTGCCTCGCACCCATTGTTTGGTTCTGATTTGGCATTCTCAGATTTCTACTTGTTCGCAAAGTTGAAGAGGTATTAAAAGTCAACACGTTTCATCATAAACTAAAATTCACAATTGGTTTAACAGTAAACAAGGAAGTTCATCATGGACGAAATGAAGAAATGGATTAAATTTTTGGGGAAATATGTTACATCAAATGGAATGTAAAAGTAATTATCTCCATTGGTAGTACAATAAATTTTGACATTGGTTTCGTTGTTTAATCTTTTGTTCTTATTTTATAGAATTGAGGACCTAATATATCAATCCACGTTCGTATGTAACAATAATAGACTCACTTACAATGCCTCTTGCTACAAGACTTCCTTGATCTGAAATGTTTCTGATTGCATGTGCTTCTTTCGGACGTACCACCTATTATCGCCATATAAGCTCGTGACTAGATTTCTTAGTTTTGATTTAACATTTATTTCTTTTAAGATTTCCGAACATTTTTCTTGCAGTACCTGATCAAACGCTTGTTTCGAGATCCAGTAATATGAAGTATATTTTTGTTTTTCACTTTGGTTTCCTAGCTTATCTCTTTCACTGTGTAATCTGATTTTGAACACTTCGTCTCTTCCTAAAACCAGTTTCGGTTTCTTTGTTTGCTTGTTGTTCTTTTATGATATTTCTTTTTTCGAAAAATATCTTCGAGAGTGGAATATTTTGTAGTTTGTACTAAATTAAAACGTTTTAATTAAATCGTTGTCTGTCTTGCAAATATTCTAACCACAGACTGATATTTAATTTAAACGAAGTAAAGTATTGACTTTAGTTCATTTCCAAGGTAATTTCTTATATGCATAAGAGACTACTCTGAAACTATTACGTTTCAGTTCCGCGATATTCCGTTATTTAATGTAAGAGCAGTTTTTTGTCCTCTCTACTAGATTTCTTAATTTTGATTTAACGTTTATTTCTTTTAAGCTTTCCCAAAATTTTTCTTGCAGTACCTGATGAAACCCTTGTTTGGAGATCCAGAAATATGAAATACATTTTTGTTTTTCACTTTGGTTTCGTCGATTATCTGTTTCATTGTGAAATCTGATTTTGAACGCTTCGTCTCTTCCTAAAACCACTTTGAGTTCCTTTGTTTGTTTGTTGTTCTTTTATGATACGATGGTAGTTTGACAAGTAGTGAGAATGGAAAAGAAAAACGAATTTTTTAAATACAAAATAATTTTTATTATTCAATATATTCTCCCAAAAGAGCAATACATTTACTCCAACGGTGCTCCAATGCCCTTATGCCATCTCTAAAATGCGATTCCGGAAGGCTTGCAAAATACTCATTTATGAAGATGATAAGCTCGTCGTTAGACGAAAATTTCTTTCCACCTAGTACCGTTTTCAATTTTGGAAAAAGGTGGAAGTCGGAAGGGGCTAGATCCGGCGAATAATGCGCATGCGGTACTAATTGGAACTACAACTCGTGTAGGCGAGTGAGCGTTGTCTTGGCGAAACAGAATCTTTTTCTTTGCCATTCCTGGTCGTTTAGCACGAATCTCAACATTTGATTTTTGTAGAAGTTCTGCATAATATTGTGCGTTTATTGTGACACCTTTCTGAAGGTAATCAACGAGCAAAATGCCCTTTAAATCCCGAAAAATTGATGCCATCACCTCATTTGTCGATAAAGTGGTTTTCGCTTTCTTTGGAGGTGCAGAACCACGTTCTAACCATTGTTTCGACTGTTGCTTAGTTTCGGGTGTACTGTAGTGTATCCAAGTTTCATCGCAAGTAACAAATCGCCAAATACTCATTGAAAATGCGCAAACGAGTGAACTTTTGATCAGTCGTAAGCAATCGCGGCACCCATCTTGCCGAAAGCTTGGAAAGGCCCAACTCTTTCGTTGAAATGTGGTGTATGCATTCTGTTGAAATGTTTACCATGTCTGCTATCTCTCTCTTTTTGAGGCGTCGATCTTGCGTAATAATATTATGGATTTTTATAATCATTTCCTTAGAAGTCACGATTTTGGGTGCTCCAGAGCGCGCTTCATCAACACAGCTTGTTCTACCACGTTTAAATTCATCTACCCATCTACTTATTGTGGCGGATGATGGAGCAGATTCACCTAATGTTTCCCGTAACTCATCTTTTATTTCGGTAGCTTTCATACCCTTAATTACGAAGTATTGTATTTAATCACCGCACGATACTCTGCTCTTTCCATTTCAACAAAACGACGTGTTGCTTCTTCTTCAATCAGCTGTTAAAAATAAACTAATCAACCGATTTATCTAAATATCGAAATGTAAACATATAAATAGGCAACCTAAGTTACAGTGCATTTGTTTTACCAATTAGAGCGCCACCTATGTGCCATTCTCACTACTTGTCAAACTATCCTCTATATCTCATTTCGAAAAATATCTTCGAGAGTGAAATATTTTATAGTGTATTAAATTAGAACATTTTAATTAAACCGTTGTCTGTGTTGCTAATATTCTACCCACAGACTGATTTTTAATTTAAACGGAGTAAAGTATTTACTTTAGTTCGTTTCCAAGGTAATTCTCTTGTATATATAAGAGACTACTCTGAAACTATTACGCTTCGGTCCCGCGACATTCCGTTAGTTAATGTAAGAGCAGTCCTTTTTTGTTCTTTCTACTCAGATAATTTTATTGCTTGTCTGGAGTATATTTTTTGTGCGGGACCACGAGCCAACCTGAGAATGAAATTATTACTTTTGTCTTTGCTGGAGGGTAAAATGTACGACCAGGCTAAAGTTCGACCCTCCTCACTGTCAGACTTATATTACGATTGTCTAAAAGCAGACGTCAGAATATTTTTTTTATGAAAAATTAAGCACAAATTGGGTAAGTATTGATTTCATTAACTCTAACTGCTAAATAAAAATGGACTAAAATATTTCTGCTTTTGTATAAAACATTTATGTCTTACGTTGAAGCGCAATTTATTATTTTAACTTTCTTTGAAATTATGAGAACAATATTTGGAAGCATTTGTGTTGTTTTTTATTTAAAGAAGTATAAATTCAATATTCGCATATATATGTGTTATTTATAATTTTTAAACCAATTATTTAAATTGTCTTATTGCTGAATTAGCTTAAAAAGATTTATATGTTAGTTTTAAACGTTCGGAAGCTTTGCTGTTCGGCAAATTTCACGACAATAGATCTGGAATTACCAGATATACAATTAAACGTTCATTTATTGTTCTTTTACTTTAATAATCCGATCGCTGGTAGCATGTTTCTAGTTCATAAACACAATGCATCGGCTGCTTCACTATTAGATAATGCACTATCTGTAAGAGTTTCCATATTATACAAAGAGAACCTCTTTTTAAATCTGTTGAACTATCCTACCTTCAAATTCGGAATTATGAAATTCATTAAGTGAAGCGCACCCAAAATGATTTAAACGTTGGTAAACTTTGAGCATCTTCGGTTTCTTGGTAAAATAATTTAATCATTCCATTGATGACGGCATATTTCTATTTAATAAACACAATGCATTAAAATAATGAATAATATCATATCTCCCTCTCTCGACCAATACATAAATGTATTGACCGACAAAGCAAGAACGCTTCTATCTTACAGATCGGAGACTATGTTTCCAGTGTATAATAGACAGAAACTTACATCTAGGCTTTATGCCAATTAAAGAATGTTAAAAAGAATCATTCTATTATTAATAACACCCTATCAACTACATATGTTTCACCGATATCACGGATCGTCAGGTTGATTTGTGTTATTAATGAACGATTCTTTCTGAGTGTATTATCATATCTTTCGATACAGAAAATAATGAATAATATCATATCTCCCTCTCTCGACCAATACATAAATGTATTGACCGACAAAGCAAGAACGCTTCTATCTTACAGATCGGAGACTATGTTTCCAATGTATAATAGACAGAAACTTACATCTTCGGTCGGTCAATACATTTATGTATTGGTCGAGAGAGGGAGATATGATATTATTCATTATTTTCTGTATCGAAAGATATGATAATACACTCAGAAAGAATCGTTCATTAATAACACAAATCAACCTGACGATCCGTGATATCGGTGAAACATATGTAGTTGATAGGGTGTTATTAATAATAGAATGATTCTTTTTAACACAATGCATTAGCTACGTCTGTATTAATTGATGCAGTTTCTTCAACAGTTTTCACATTATTGAAAGGAAATCTCTTCTTAAATCTGTCAAACTATTCTTTATTTAAATTTAGAATTATGCAGTTCATTAGATGAGACACATCCAGAATCATTTAATCGTTGATAAACCTTGAGGGTCTCCTGTTTCATGATAAAATTTAAACATTCGATAATTAGCAGAATATTTATATTTTATTAATATAGTACATCAGCTGCTTCTGTATCAGCTGATGTACTTCTCTTCTTACATCTATCAAACCATCGATGGGTGTTTATGCAATTTTTTTAGATGAAACAGATGTAGAATTTTTTAAACGTTTTAAAACTTAAGCGACTTTTGTATCGTGATGAAACAATTTAACAATTTCATCATTGGCAGCAGATTTCTATTTCATAAACATTGTCCATTAGCTGATGCACTTTCTTCAACAGTTTCTATATTATGCAGCAAAACTTTCTCCTTAAATTTTTCAAACTATCCTGCCCTTAAGTACTTATTTATACAATTTATTAGAATCGTTTAAACGTTGGTAAATCTTGAATGCCTTCCGTTTCGTGGTAAAACAATTTCATCATCCTGTCATTGGCAGCATATTTCTATTTCATAAACATAGTGCATTAGCTGCTTCTCTATTAGTTAATATACTTTCTGAATCAACTTAATCATTGCATGGCAGCATATCAATTTCGCAATCACAGCTCATTGGTTGCTTCTCTATTAAGTGATTCACTTTTTTTCAACAGTTTTCACAGTATGTAGAGAAACTCCTCCTTAAATTTGTCAAGCCATCCTGCCCTAAATCTTGGAATTATGCAATTCGTTAGAAGAAACACGCCCAGAATCTTTTAAATGTCTGTAAACCTTAAGTGCCGTATGTTTCATGCCAGCAAATTAATCATTCGATCTTTGGCAGAATATTTCTATTTCATTAATATAGTACATCATCAGCTTCTGTATCAGCTGATGCAGTTTCTTCAACAGTTTTCGCATTATGCAAAGAAATTGTCTTCTTAAATCTGTCAAACTATCCCGCCCTTAAATTCATGTTTATGCAATTAATTAGTTTAAACACACCCAGAATCTTTTAAAAGTTGGTAAACGTCGAGTGCCTTCTGTTGAGAGACTACTTGAAATAAACATAGAACTAAAGTTGATGAAGAATACACAATAATAACTGCTTACGGGCCAACTGAAGGAAGTAAGTTGGAAAGAGGTGAGAAGACTGACGTAGGATAGGTATAAGTGGAAGAAAATATAGAGAAGAACACCAACAGAAATTCAACTCACTCGATGCGCACCTGCATTAGATACATGGGAACACTTCCTACACCACGGTCATGTTCATTAAATTATTGTGTATTAAGTAGCGATTCTGAAAGATATTATGTATATACTACCCTTCTGTGGATAATATTGCTAATAATAATTTCATTTATATTTAAATTGGTAAATAGAAAGAGCAGACACTCATGGATACGGTATTTTATCTGTTGAAAAATTTAATCTGGAAAAAGAAAATTCCTTTGAAAATGTAATAAGACGACGCACATATAAAAGAGCATATGACGACGGCAGTTGCTGAGAGCCTACTTTTTATCAAGAAGTTTATTGGATAATAAATAATAATGGCACTTATTCACATATATACAATATTGTATCTCGCTGCGCATCATAACTCAAACGTACAAAAATAAAAAGAAATTTCGTAAGAGCTTTCTCACAAATATTAAATTGCAGGTTCCTCGAGAGAATCCGCAGGAGTGAAAAATTCTTGGAAAAATGCACACGCTTGAAATCACTTTATAAAATTTATAATTTTTGAATTAGTGTCTACGGTAGTAGTAATAACAATAATCAAATTTATATTTTAAAAATAAATTCCAATTAAAACCATGGCGGAAACCACATAGTTAAACAAATTAATAACATACGCATGCAGTGCTTAAATTCTCTTTATATATACACACTGAGAAAAGGAATTTCTTAATTCAACAAAGTATTTGACATGTTGAGTTGTTACATTCTTTAGTCATAATTATAAAGTGAAATAGCTGACCTAATGTTCTTGAGTTCTTGAGGCTGTATCCCAAGAGAAGGTAGTTCAGTGCTCGTTACTACAGAAATTTGGAAATTACTTTTGATATGATGCACTAATATAATGATTTTTTGGAATATTTTTAAATTATTTTATTTAATTTAAATATTATAAGATTCGATCTTAAACACGAAGGTTATTATTATCAACGCTAACATTTGTGAATGTAAATCTTAATGAAGAATGTGGCTGATTAAATTGATCAATTAGGCTTAACATAACCCCTTTCCACAATAATTTTCATATTCCTTATATGTATTTCAACAACTATGTTGTCATCATCAGCAGAGAATTAAACAGTGTCGCACCTGGAAAACTACGCCAAAATACCCGTATAAAACAAATTCCGCACACGATCTGTACCGTTGAAAACCAAAACGCACACTCTATATATATATATATATATATATATATATATATATATGTATATACGAGTGTAGTTTAACAAGTAGTGAGAATATAAAAGAAAAACGAATTTTTTAAATACAAAATAATTTTTATTTTTCAATATATTCTCCTAAAAGAGCAATACATTTATTCCAACGGTGCTCCAATACCCTTATGTCATTTCTAAAATGCGATTCCGGAAGGCTTGTAAAATACTCATTTACGAAGGTGATAAGCCCGTCGTTAGACGAACATTTCTTTCCACCTAGTGCTGTTTTCAATTTTGGAAAAATGTGGAAGTCGGAAGGGGCTAGATTCGGCGAATAAATGGAAATGCAACTCGTGGATTTTGGACATTGCAACTGTGCTGGTATGTGAGGGAGCGTTGTCTTGGTAAAACAAAATCTTTTTCTTTGCCATTCCTGACCGTTCAGCACGAATCTCAACATTTAATTTTTGTAGAAGTTCTGCATAATATTGTCTGTTTATTGTGGCACCTTTCTGAAGGTAATCAATCAAAATGCCCTTTGAATCCTAAAAAAATGATGCCATCACCTTGTTCGCCGATAAAGTGGTTTTCACTTTCTTTGGAGGTGCAGAATCACGTTCTAACCATTGTTTCGACTGTTGTTTAATTTCGGGTGTACTGTAGTGTATTCAAGTTTCATCGCAAGTAACAAATCGCCTACAAAAATCAACCGGATTCCGCTTATAAAGGTCCAAACACTCATTGGAAATGCGCAATTGAGTAAACTTTTGATCAGTCGTAAGCAATCGCGGCACCCATCTTGCCGAAAGCTTGGAAAGGCTCAATTCTTTCGTTAAAATGTGTTGTACGCGTTCTGTTGAAATGTTTACCATGCTATCTCTCTCACTTTGAGTCGTCGATCTTGCGTCATAATATTATGGATTTTTATAATCATTTCCTTAGAAGTCACGATTTTGAGTGCTCCAGAGCGCGCTTCATCAACACAGCTTGTTCTACCACGTTTAAATTCATTTACCCATCTACTTATTGTGGCGGATAATGGAGCAGATTCACCTGATGTTTCCCGTAGCTCATCTTTTATTTCGGTAGCTTTCATATCCTTAATTACGAAGTATTTAATCACCGCCCAATACTCTGCTTTTTCCATTTTAACAAAACGACGTGTTGCTTCTTTTTCAATCAGCTGTCAAAAATAAACTAATCAATCGATTTTTCTAAATATCGGAATGTAAACATATAAATAGGCAACCTAAATTACAGTGCATTTGTTTTATCAATTAGAATGCCACATATTGGTCATTCTCACTACTTGTCAAACTATCCTCGTGTATATACATATATATACATATATATATATATATATAATTAATGACAATGTCGCACCTGGAACCACAAAACCCGTACAGAAACAAAGTTTATAGTAGACTTACACCATTGAAAGATAAAGCTGTGTGTGTTGGTGGTGTCATTGTACAGTGAAGAAAACACTTTCTAAGTCAACTTGATGTTTTATAATAAAAATATAATCTAAGGATTGAAACTAAAAAATAGAAAGGGCAAAAATTTAAATTCCATATAGAAAGCGCCTTAAGAGAGTGCAAATAAGAATTATGTGTCTACTATAACAAAAAAGTGATTACAAGGAAACGGAATTTTATTTTTTGCCATAACTCCTAAATTATTTTAAATTTGGAAATTGAAAAGTATCTTATAATTTCACTGGTTCTTAGGAATAGTCCATCTAATTTAATCAAAGCTATGCACTGTGGGCACCCTGTAGTTCATAATTCCAAAATATTTATGTCAATATTCTTGCGTGTAATTATGATTGAAACCACACTACTACTCCTACTGAATGTAGGTATAAAAATTAACACCATGAAGTGGATCCATCATTTGCATTTCGGCATTTGAACTGACCACTTTTCAGTAGAACGCAATCGTGCTGTCTTTGTGACACTTTAGCAACCCTAATTACCCTCTACATTTCTGAGAATTCTTTTCGTTTTGGCGATTGTCGTATGATGGAATTCCAGGAAGGAGGTATGTGTTCTATTCTTATTTACTTTTTTGTTTATATTATTATTCCATAACATTTAAGTAATGTAGCTGCTACTAACACGAACAATAAATTTTGAATTTTTTCATGTATTTCTTCTTTTCCGAGATTTTTAAATACTTTTCCTCGTGAGTTCCCGTTTATAATATATTTGAATATAAAGCTTATAGTCTCTAGATGAAAATCGTAAAGCATTATCGTCCACAAATGTTCTCAGCGTCTTTTATATGACTTCTACACCGCCGTAGGACATCCATAGACAGTGTCTACAAACCGGCTAAAATTCAACATTTGTAATTATATCCTTTATCATTTATTTCAGGCAATGTTCACAAGTGTTCATTCACTAGAATGCACTTGTTTGACCTATTGTTGTCACATTATGGGACGGATGCGGAAAAGACTCGCCATGTGTCACAGCGTTTACTAATTATGAATGTTTCTCTTACAACGCGTAGCCGCAATGCCTTTTATAATAAATGTATCATCATGGTGAAAATGTTATCTGGGACACATTGTATATTATTATTATGGTTCAAATTTCTCGCTCTACCTTTGTCTAATGCCGGGAAACTCTTCACTCATTCCACACACTATTACCTTGAGTTCGGATTGTATACGGCTGATATTGCATGATTTTATTATCCATCGCAAAACGATACTTAGAAGTTTTATGATATTCTGTATGCCTATGTGGTTATCATAGCTGCGATTGCGTTGATCAAATGAACAATACTAATATAGGTTATTAGAACTTCTATTTTCTGAATATTGCTGTTGCTTTTATGACTGCTTTTTATATGTATATTTCTGGAGTTTGCATGCGATGGAGGAATGGTTTTGTTACTGACATTACAATCGGTACTATTGTTACTGCTTCTTGATTCCAAAGCTCTTTTACTTCGATTGCAAGTGGTGAATATTTTACTATTTTTGCTTGTGCTTTTTGTGTAAGGTTTGCTTCATTTGGCATCGCGGTTTTCTTTTGTTTTTTATTAATAGGTATAATGTCTGGACTATTACTAATTATAATTACTAGTTTTTCTATCTGTATTATAATCATGTTTCAGTATTGTTTGTGATCATTGTTTTCAAGGACATTTTACAGAGTGTATTTGTAATATATCGTATTATTGTTATTATTAACATGGCGTCTAAATACGTTAAGTAATTTGTTCCGTAAAATTTACCAATTTCCAAAGATCTAAAGTAAACATAATGTAAAATAAAAATTACATTAAAAGAAACGCAAATATGGAAATGCTCGTTGAAACGGGGAAGCGATCATTTCAATGGATTTCTATACCCTTTACCGACGGCACATAAATCAGCGAAAGGATAAATTATGCTCCCGCCTGTCGTCGATCGTTAACATAAAACATTAAAACGTGACCGCGTAATGAACGCGAAAATCAACCTCATTAGTTCTATTGGTCGGGATACTGATGATAAGCGGTCAAAGATTTTACGAGTTGGTCGGGCAATTCGAAAGCACAACGAGCCCTAAAAATGAACGTCCAACCGCATGCAGCAGATAAATATGAATTAGCAGGTGGCGTTAGTATGACAGTGATGTTAATACTAATAGAATGTTTCAGTTTTTTTATGAGAAAACGTTAAAATTGTGCAAGAAATTAGGAATTTCATGATTCGCACGGTATAACAAATAATAGATATATTTCATCGAAAACTGTACCGAAAAACCAATGAATAAATAAATATCAAAAGCCAAAACTTGTACCAGCGGGAAAATTTTTATAACAATTTTTTCTGTTACAAACGGTATAGTGCTTATTGATTCTCTTAATGGAAAACGCGCGATCATTGCTGTTTACTAATGTGAAAAAGGTGTATGGATTCTGTCTATTCTTATTTTGTCGAAGGCTTTTAAGGGATTTATAAATATCTCTTATTACCTATTAAGTTTTTATTTATTTTACGAGAACCTAGTATTACCTCCTTTCGTTTGGCAATAAATAAATAATACAGGTCATATTATTTAGTAGTAAATATTTACTTGCACGTGATGTTTAGTAAATTTATTACGAGCGTGTGTCCGGCTAGCTGAAGCGCTGTAATAAATGCAAATAAAAAAAGAAAGTAATGTAAGGAGTTAATAAATACTAATTGTGTACAATGAGCATCAAAAGTCCAGGACGTGTGCCAAGCTGAAAGAAAGACATTAGTGGAAATAAAACAATAGGATTACCGCTAAAATTTTATTCACTAATTTAATTTAAGTCTTTAAACTTTAGTATATTAAATAAAGATAATTAATGAGATCTAGAGCAACAAATAAAACAAGGTAAGCGTAATGGCAAAGCTGTAATAAAAGTAAATCTAGAAATATAAAGCTGTTTAAGAAAATATAAAAAAGGGTTAGATTAAAATATGTATCGGACGATACGTAAAGTACTTGCGGTTTGTGTGTGTATATCCTGGGCCAGGATATTGGGTATATTTTGCGGTGGAAAAATAACTACGTGGACGCTGCGTTAAAACTTGTACAACCTCGCGCAAGTGATGCGTGTGGCCTTCGTCAGGACCGGAGAAAAAATCTCACACGGGAGCTTTTAAGAAACAACCTGTAGCTGAAGGGTAGGATACTGGTCATGTTTGAGTCAACCGATAGCAAAAGAGAATAGGCACGCTAGAAATTGGCGGGCTAGAGATATTGGCATAAATGAAAATTGCGATATCAATTTCAATATAAGTACCTAGCAGTAGATATCTATACAGAATAATGGACAAGTATTCTGTGTGAAAAATAGAAGGATTAATATTTAAATTTCTAATTTCATTTAGAAATCAATACGATAGAATAAATATTAAATGTGTCAATGGAAAATTACCAGTGAGGACAAGGTTTGTTTTAAAAGTTCTAGGTATTGGGCTTCCTAGAAAATGACGCGGTAGGGGTTGGTTTAATACAGCCTGACCGTACGTGACGAAAACAGAAGATCTCGCATCCGAATGTCTATATAAAGGACAAATAATGTCAAGATAATCAGTAATAAAAAATAATTTAATCATTCAAAATCGAATTATTTTTAAATTAAAATAAATTAATTTAAATAACATGATATAAAAAATTATTATATATGCGGAGCGTAACACCAGACAAGAAAATAAAAACTCTTTGGCAATGTTTTTTTTATTTTCTAACGCATTCTCGTCGTAACACTTTAAATTCGGCTCATCAATATTCATAAAAGAAAACTCTATTAAATTGTTCTCTCTTGCTCCTCTTGCTAACAAACCATGATTTCAGGTTAGGAAAAAAGAAAATGTCTGGAAGATGAATGATCTGGTTTCCGAAGTGGTTGAAAATGTAATTCATGAATTTTTGCCATTGAAACTATCGTAGTGTAAACATGCACATTATCCTGAAGAAAAAGCATTTGTTCCTCTTTAGTCGTCCGTGGTCAATAGTTAACAAATACGGTTCCCATCTTGCACGTAATTTTTTGATACCCAATTCATTACGGATGAAGCCACTGATGAAATGTGTAGAGTGTAAAATTTCGTGTAGTTTTACTCGACGATCATCTAGCACTATATGAGGTACTTCTTTAATAATTTCTGAATATACACGTCTTTGAGGCATCCATTGCGTTGTACATCGAAATACTAGCCCAGTCACGCTTAAACTTAAATGTCCATAGTTTTGTGATTGCAGCCAATGGAGATTAGCTTTTGTAAACAAGCCCTAACTCAGCTTTGATTTTATACTACTTTGATCTTTAAAAATAAGAACTTAATTACTGATCAGTACTCCATGTTTTAAAACAAGCTAGAAACGGTTCGTTTTCTATTCACGTGCCTTGCGATCAGAGAGAACAAAAGTTTTGACAATTATATTTTGAAGAACTGCCAACTTGAAAACCAAAGTGCTGCCTGATTCGTTGGGTTCACTAATTACTAATCCGCCTTCGTATCATAGATATTAGCCTTTGATTCCTGTGTAAACTCCTAAAACCACATTGAGAATCTACAATTGCTTCAATTTTGTTTTGTATTTTTAACAATTATTTTAATTGTTAACCTTTCCTAATATGACTGGTTTTCTTATCTCAACTGATATAAAGAAATAATTCCTGCAGTTCGGCCTTCTGAAATTTTTGTACTTTTTAGTAGTTTATACATTATTTCTCTTACAGCCTTCGATCTATTTTTGTTTATATATTTTATAATGTCGGAGGTTATATAATCTAAGGCGTTATCCTGATGTTAACTTCTTCTCTGCTCACATCTTTCATGCTGTTAACTTTATCTTGTTGCTGAATAATTGACGCTTATTCTTAATTCAATATTCTTACGGGTAATAGACAGAAAAGGTTTCAAGGAAATTTTCGATTTTCTTCTATCGAAACATTGCCTTTCCAAACGACAAGACAAAAATAAGTTTAAATCCCAAAATGCAAAATTTGTAAATTTAATCAAGATTTTTGGTGTCTTTTGTCCAGATCAAGTTATAAGAAAAATAAGTATTGTTTTTAATAAAATTGTTGTCGTTGCGAAATTCTACTATAATTTTTTTGCAAAATTCCAAGAACGAAATTTATTCTCAGGAAAAATTATATTTTACTTTCTCAATTTACATGAACGATACAGGTCTTTCTTTGAAACGCTGTGAACTGTGACAGCTGAGACTTTAAACTCTTCTGCAGTTTTCTGGAAAAACAATTGTAATTGTAGTTCTCTTTTACTCTAAAACAGAGAAAAAGATCGTGTTCTTCGTTGTGTGGTGCTTTGTTTATCCTGTTTTTAAGCGGGTATAAACAGTCATACTTACATCATCATGATGATGTATTATAACAAACATTTTTGTCGAAGAGAAACAAATATCCACATTAATATATGACAGCAGTAATTTTATAAGGTAGAAACATTAGAAATGTGGCAAGACAACCAAAAAATTAATATTTTAAATGCAAAGTAAATATAGTGTTTAACAAAACAGAATGAAATCAGAAATGAAATAAAACCCAACTGGGAAAAATGTATTTACGAGAGTTCATCTGACTTATTTGATTGATTTATTTCGTCGAGTCATTCTATACGATGAGGAGTTTTCCTGATTCTTTTCTTCGGGACGTTTCCAAGTATGAGCTCCTGCCCATAGGGACGTTGTTTTTACTGCATGTGGGATATAATACACTTTTTCCTCTAGTCATATTTCCAACACAATTTCTTCAGCTATGAATTCCTTTTTATGGCGTCTGATCTGGTGGTTTTCTGTTCTTAATGTCGATTTTACTTTGTATTTCTTGTGTTATTATTTTTAATAAATTAGTGTTTTCGTTTATTATTATTACTTTCACCTCCCATTCTCCTCCATTAAAATATTTAGTATACTTTATTTTTATGTAGTCGATTTATACATAACGAGTTTTTTTTAAGAGCTCGAGAACTTTAAATCATCATACGAGACAGAAATATTGTTGGAATGAAATTTTTTTATTATAATCTGGTAGATAATTTCATCTTATTTATTTTTTAAATTTGATTTCCCGCACATGTACTCCGCGACTACGAGTTACATGGTCCATTCGATCGGTCCAATTTTTGGCCGTATGGTGTCAATGATGGCTTGAATATTGGCTTCCAATGTTTCAAGAGTTGCTGATTTGTCGCCATATACCAAAGACTTAACATAGGCCCATAAAAAGTAATCCAGAGGCGTTAAATCGCACGAACGAGGGGGCCAGTGAACAGGACCATTTCTGGAAATAAAGTTGTCACCAAATTGATTTTCCAATAAATCGATTGTTAAGCGCGCTGCGCTGTATGGCAAGTTGCGCCGTCTCGTTGGAACTAAATGTCGTCGATGTTTAGCTAATTAATTTCTGGAAACAAAAATTCAGTCCGCATGGCTCGATATCGCTCGCCATTCACCGTAACAGCAGCTCCTTCCCCATTTCGAAAGAAATAAGGACCGATGATGCCGCCAGCGTTTAATGGATTTAATGGTGATATGTTAACGGCTTGAGGATTGTCTTCGCGTCAAATACGGCAATTTTGCTTATTGACGCAGCCATTTAACCAGAAATGGGCTTCATCACTAAACACAATTCTTTGACAAAAATGCTCATATTCGGCCAGTTTCAAATGAGCCCCATCAGCAAAAATACGACGCAAAAGATGGTCGTTTAGCTTCAATTCTTGCACGAGCTGTATTTTATAGACACGTGAGCCAAGATCCTTACGTAAAATTTTCCACGTAGTCGAAGGAGAGAGGCCAATTCTTTGGTAAAAATGCTTATCTTTGGCCAGTTTCGAATAAGCCTAATCAGCAAAAATGTGACAAAGGCCAACAAATTGAGAACGCCTTCTTCAATACTTCGCGTTACAGCAGAAATATTCTCTACGGTACGCACATTTCTTTGTCTTGTTGATGATTTTGAATCGAGAAGAGGAAAATTAGCGCGAAAACGATCAATCCCTGCACGAATTGCTTGCTCACTAAGCCGATTATGTTGACCGTAAAATTTTTCAAGGTAAATTTTCACAATTTGCAAGCGTTGTTCTGGCGTTGAACGATTCATGATGACTTGCCAAACCTTATTGAACAGAAACGTCAACAGAGTTTGACATTATCAGCTGTCAAACCATTATTATCGAAATCGATAGTTCTCATGCAGCTTTTAAAAAACACCCGTTACATGAGGTACTGCAACGTAGTAAAATGAATACAATTTGTTAAACTTTTTATACTTCATTCTATTCAAATTAGGATACTTTTTCAAAATTTTGGGTATGTCGAATGTTTCAACTTTCAAATGTCGAAAATTAATAAATTATTAATTGCTTATTGTTAACTGTCATATCACTTGTCATAAAATACTATTTATTTAAAATAATTGAATATTATTGGTAAATGAACACAACTGATAGATATTTATGTGTAGAAAGGTATTATTTCAAAGAAAAATCTCGTCAACATGTTATCTACAGATGAATTAAAAAAATGTGCCTTTTTGATTGTATTAGAAGTCAATATAGTGTTAATAAGAAGTAAGAAAGTTGATGAGTTGAAAGATTTGAAAGAAATAAAATTGTTATGAAGAATGTGTACTCAGTTTTTCTCTGTAGAACCAAATAAAGGTACTAAAAGTAACAGAAGAAAATCTTTTTTAATTTTTCGCCAACGCATTTCGCCGCAAGTTCATTTTTTTTCTGTCCGTAACAAGCATGAAATTTAGTAACTTGGCCAAATTTAAATCTGTTCGCGGTCTAAAATAATTGAATTCTGACCAAAGAAATAAGAAGCTAACAGTAGAATATAAGGAATTATAAATGTTTGTAGCCACAATTTGAAAAAAAGACTTTAACAATGATACAATGTACGCCAGTAGATGAACAAATCAAAATTCATGTCCAGTCTAAACCCAATTACTTTATATTAAGAAGTACTTAATTTTAACACCAGTAATTCAACGTATGTACGTGTACTTCATTACAGAACGAACCGCCAGCAATAAATCATTTATAATTCCGCCATTTTTTGCTTGTCCTTTTTATTTCGATTCAGGATTTGCTTCGATTTCATTTTTATTCAAATTTATCTACATTAGTATTCCAGGCCAGGTTTAATTCGACAGCTTTTTGCCTGATAACGGGTCTATGTAAACGCTTGCTTACAATCCAACGCCGCAACTTTTCGGACCAATAATAAAGAAGAATTCGTATCCGTATCCTTCGCCTCTCTTTCTAACGCGAACACCGCTCTAGTCACAATAACTCTTATTTGCGTAACAAAGCCTCTCAAATCCGTTGCTATACTTGCCCAATAAAATTCCAGTCACACTCCACCGTACCACTGCAAGCGATAATCATCAAGCCAAGACGCTAGTTCATTAAATCCACGGTGTATTGGTGACGCTACTGTCGCTCTGTACAATCCCATTTCACTGAATCGATCTATCTTTACTCCACAACTAAATTAACTGATGACTTTGTATTTGTGCGACTCGAAATCACAGTTTGGAATTTGTAGATGTAGTTTTAGTAGCGGCGGGTTTATGTATTTACAACTCCCATCTTAATTTTCAATGAATTTGAAAATGTACTTTACTATGTTTAAGATTATATTTGATTACACTTTTAATAAGTTACACGAAATAATGTAAAATTGAACATAACAGGTGGTACACACTCTATGTCCAATTGACTAATTTCTCTATTTACGAACAGATTTAAATTTGTTACACTTTTCATATATACGAGGGTAGTTTGACAAGTAGTGAGAGTGGAAAAGAGAAACGAATTTTTTAAATACATAATAATTTTTATTTTTCAATATATTCTCCTACTTATTCCAACGGGGTGCTCCAATGCCCTTATGCCATGTCTAAAATGCGATTCCGGAAGACTTGCAAAATACTCATTTACGAAGATGATAAGCTTGTCGTTAGACGAAAATTTCTTTCCACCTAGTACCGTTTTCAATTTTGGAAAAAGGTGGAAGTCGGAAGGGGCTAGATCCGGCGAATAAGGCGCATGCGGTACTAATTGGAAATGCAACTCGTGGATTTTGGACATCGCAACTATGCTGGTATGCGAAGGAGCGTTATCTTGGTATAACAGAATCATTTTCATTCACATTCCTGGCCGTTTAGTACGAATCTCAACATTCAATTTTTATAGAAGTTCTTCATAATATTGTCCGTTTATTGTGGCACCTTTTTGAAGGTAATCAATGAGCAAAATGCTCTTTGAATCCCAAAAAATTGATGCCATCCCCTTGTTTGCCGAAAAAGTGGTTTTCGCTTTCTTTGGAGGTGCAGAACCACGTTCTAACCATTGTTTCGACTGTTGTTTAACTTCGGGTGTACTGTAGTGCATCCAAGTTTCATCGCAAGTAACAAATCGCCTACAAAAATCAACCAGATTCCGCTTATAAAGGTCCAAACACTCATTGGAAATGCGCAAACTAGTGAACTTTTGATCAGTCGTAAGCAATCGCGCCACCCATCTTGCCGAAAGCTTGGAAAGGCCCAATTCTTTTGTTAAAATGTTGTGTACGCGTTCTGTTGAAATGTTTACCATGTCTGCTATCTCCCTCACTTTGAGTCGTCGATCTTGCGTAATAATATTACGGATTTTTATAATCGTTTCCTTAGAAGTCACGATTTTGAGTGCTCCAGAGCGCGCTTCATCAACACAGCTTGTTCTATCACGTTTAAATTCATTTATCCATCTACTTATTGTGGCGGATGATGGAGCAGATTCAATGTTTCCCGTAACTCATCTTTTATTTCGGTAGCTTTTATACCCTTAATTACAAAGTATTTAATCACAGCACGATACTCTGCTTTTTCCATTTTAACAAAACGACGTGTTGCTTCTTTTTCAATCAGCTGTCCAAAATAAACTAATCAACCGATTTATCTAAATATCGGAATCTAAACATATAAATAGACAACCTAAATTACAGTGCATTTGTTTTACCAATAAGAGCGCCACCTATGTGTTATTCTCACTACTTGTCAAACTATCCTCGTAATCATGTTTTATTTTATTTAATTTAAATACGGCCTCACTTTAAACACTAAATTATTATTATTAATAAGACAACGTTAGTGTTACAAATATTCGAATGGAAAATCCTTCTGGTTGAGGCACTTATTACTGTCAGGCTACTATAATACGCCAACGGTCGTTATTGTTTAGAACGAAGATACTCATACCTAAATTTATTCCTGGAATATTTTCGGTAACATTATACTTACTCACATTCTACATTATTTCTATTTTACCTCATTTCTAAGTATAATTGTAGTTTCAAACTTTAATCATTTCCACACAGAATACACGCACACACACACATACACATATCTATGCAATTATATACCTACCTGGTAATTCTATTCAATAGCACCTTTTAATAAATTGTAGTTTTTTATCTGATTGGTTCATTTGAAATATAACCAGTGCACTTGCCCTTCGCCCCACGAATTCTTTAAAAGGCCCAACCTTTTAAGACAAAACCCCTCTTGTTTTTCTAGGAACAATCAAGATTAGTAGCTGCTCGTTCTGTGAGTGACGTTTTGCTGTAATCCGTATCATGTCTAACGTATTTAACTTGCGATCGCGAAATATATATAATATCCCGACCAATAATATACAAATACATACACACGCAGGTACATCACGCGTCGTTCGATACCTATTTTTCTTCTAATCCTTATATATTTTACTCTTTACAGCTTTTTTACCTAATTGTTTTATTGCAACATTTATGATTACTTATGTTACATATATCTGATGCATTATCATAAATTCAAGTATTATTAGTTATTAACTGCTCAACTTAATTTTTTTAAAAATTTATTGCAGGGCTAGAATTACTCAGAAACTCGTTTAATGCAATAGTGCTTGTAATAAATTTATTGACCACCACGTATTATAATTATTATCATTATTATTAAATTAATAAAAGGGTAATAAATCTATCATCTTATAACGGGGTTATAAATTTAATTTAGTAATTGTATAACATCAGAAAACCATTATTTTGGAAAAGATATATATAGGAGTACAGTATTTCCGGTAATTCCGGAAGTGACGTAAATTTTTAGTAAATTCAAATGGAATGCCCTAATTATTTTTATTTAATTAGGACTACATAACTAAAAAAACTAAGCAATCATATGCACATATTATGAGCATCATTTAGTTTAAATTAAAGCAAAAACTTTATGAAGAGCGTGTTTGTTAAGCCTAGAAAAAAAGAACTGAACTAGCCACCAAAACAATCCAGGTCGCTACATAAGTGTTGCTGCTAGGGCAAAAATTAATGAATAGGCTTCGATTTGCTGCCATATTCGCCTTATTCGCCAGACTTAGCACCGTCGAATCACCACCTTCCTTTACGCATTAAAAAATGTCTTATGGATCAGAAATTTTCGACAGGAAATTGCGACAAAGTTGCTGAGGATAGGAGTATCTTGAATGCGAAACAATTAGGTTCAACGTTTATTGGTTGATCTCGTCACGTAGGACTCTAGTTGTTGGCCATCACCATGAATGTGTTCTACAATACCAACATTGTCTTAGATGTTAATAATTATATATAAATATACAATTAAGTCCTTTACGATGGGAAAATAATAAAAAATTATTATTTTCTGTTATGCCATCGTTAGTTAAAATTACAGAAATTAAATAAAAATTTCTGCGCTGGAGAAGGACTCGAACCTCTATCCGCTGTTTGCCAGATCGCTGCCTTACAAATTAGGCTCCTAGGCAGTATAGCTTCAAGTTCTTTAACTTGCCATAAATCGTATTATGGAAAGAGATCTATAATTTTTAAAATGCGTAGTCAGCGTGTTTTAAAAAAGTCAGGTTACTTTGTTGTTAATAATGATATAAGTATAAATATATAACTAAGGAGATGGGAAATTAGTGAAAGTTATTAAGTACTTATTAAGTGTAAATTGTTAATCCGATCAACCACATGGCTTAGGTTGAATCATAACTGGAAGCAACATCTTCGCCGCCGTTACCAGCTACATTTTTTCCTGAAAATTTAGTAACCGCAATTTAGCGTGTTTTTTGTGTTCCCTAATTAATTTTTTACGTATTTAAAAAGTACCTATTCTTTTTAGTCTTAAACAAATGAGATTTTCTAGATTTGATTTTTCTTTATTTATTTAGACTTACTAAAATACTTATTGTATTGAGTAGATTAAACTTAAACTAAATTCTATATCTGCAAAAATTTTTTTTGTAAACGAAACTTGGTCCAGTTTCGGAAAAGCTGCTTTATTGTTTAAAATTGCCTTACATACACTAGATTATCAAACTTATTTTCTTATTCTTAATATTATAATAATTTTTTTCAATTTAATAGTAATTTATACATCATTTTCAATTTAACTTTTTTTCTATTAATTAAAGTGAAGATAAGTTTTCATGTTAACGCTTTTTTATATTTCGTCATTGTATTGCTTATGCTTTTGGAAGGTTTGACACCTAAAATTGGACCCGATATTCTTTGTTTCTCACCCCGATGTACAAATATACATGATGTTGCTATATTCATTTAACAAGAACACGCTTATTTTGTTTAATAACCGATACGACAATCATCAACGCAGCTCGTTCAGTTGCATCCTGAGTGGATAACTTTGGGAAATCATATGAACCTCCCAATAGTTTTACTTGTTTTTATTTACCTGTAGTTTTTCGAATTCGAAAAACCTGTTGAGCTTTAAAAAATAAAATTGATTTTTCTCTATGGTGAGTGACGTAGTATATTTTTCTTTTATTTTCTATTTTTTTAAGAAAAGTATTTCGATTACTTTTTTTTTTATAGTCGCCGATTCTTCCGCCACACCTTGCTTTATGTTATTTACTTATAAATTCATACAGTGCTGATGTAAGCTATTTGGAGATTACATCCTAGTATCTTTGTGGTAGTATAGTTGCGTGAAACTTTAATTTTCTTATTTATAATAGCAAAAGTTTGTATGCTCTTTATAACAAACATGTGACTGTAATGTATTTCACATGTGACTACGATAACTATAACCATACCAACCTTAACGACTTCAAAGCCTTTGAGGATTTCCTCCGACTTAATATACATCTACTTCACCAGCTGATCTTGTTAACTTGCCACGTCTTAATTGTTGCTTCCCTTTTCCCAAACCCTATCACTTTCTGGTAACTTAACGCTCCGTAAATAAGGTCGACGAGTAAATGTGAAGGCAGTCCGGTAAGCGCTTTGTTTTACTCTGGTACAATCGTTAACATCCAATTATGTTTCCAACACGCTTAACACGTACACACTTTGTTCACACATTTTCGCATATGCATAACCGAAATAGAATTTTGTGCAAACAAGATAAGTGACGAACACATTTTTCTGTTTTGTTCCTGGAGTATAACGTGGAATTGCATTTTGTTTGTTTTATAATATGGACGGATTACTAAGTAGTAAATCTGACGCAAGGGGCAGTACTAATAAAGAATATTGCAACTTGGCAGTCCACCAAAACATAACTATTAAAATTGACATTCTCTTCGAACACACGACACGTAAGATACTTTTTATTATATTATTTGAATAAGTGAACTGTTTTTAGTTCCTTTTAAGTATTGATCAGTGTTTAAATTTTTATTTTGCAGGGATGTCAAACAATGAAATCAAAGTTGAACTGAATCCTGTTTATAAAGATCAAATTTCCCTAGATACCAACCATAAAATGATGAGACATCTGAGTTTAAATGTGGACAGGTTGGTATATTTGAAGGCCAATGTAGTAGACGCCCAAAAAGCGTGTATATTCCCGAAGTGATTAAAAAAGTATAGGATATGGTCCTAGACCGTTGAATAGATGCGGAATCTCTAAACATTTCATATAAATCAGTGGTTTAAATTTTACATAATGAATTGAGTTTGAAAAATTTATGTGCAAGATACGTGCTGCATTTGGGAACGAAAATACACTTCAATCATCGATTTGGCGTAATTAAGACATGGTCTAAAAGGTTTTTGACACAGAAAAATAACTGTTGATAAAACCAGGATAGATTATTGTACATCCGCAATAAATTGTCAATCGAAACAATAGACTGAGGCTGACACTAGAGCTCCGGATACACTAAACTTGGTCGGAAAAGTTATGGCTGATATCTTTTTGCATTGCAATGGGATGCTCCTTAATGATTACCTGCAAAAATGTAAAACGACAGTATCTCAATACTATGCACTACAATGCAGAAAGCTCCACTTGAAGACAGAACTAGTGCTTTTTCTAAATAATGCACGTGTTCATACTTTGACTGTTTCAATGGCAAAAATTCATGAACTACATTTCGAACTTCTTCTGAATTCAGCTAATTCGCCAGATTTTGCCTCCTTGAACTTTATTCTTTTTCCGAACCTGAAAATTTGTTTCGATGGCAAGAGACTTGGGTCTAATGAATGAAGCGATAATCACTAAAGCTATCGCATATTTCGAACAGTATAATAAAACTTAAGTTTTCTGTAAGTTGCAAAATGGAAATAACTTTTTACCAAAAAGTTTATGTTTTCTTGTCTATGCTTCTTAATTACTGAACCGTTCTTGTATGTATTGAATGATAGTTTAATTGGCGATCGTTTGGAAAACAATAGATGTAGATTCGAATCCTGGTCCGATGTAGAAAACTTTTCATTAATTTGATGTAGTTAATGCAATGATGAAATAACAACAAATGTTAACTTTCAATAATAATTATTGTAAATATTTTTTAAAATCTTATATGTTAACCTTAAAGTTGGTAGTCAAACTAACCTTTTTCTCTTTGAGAGAAAAGATATTTCTTAACCTGTTTTTGACAAAACGTGCACTTGTCAAGTCCGCTTCGTAATGTACTCATTTTACTTTTTAAGAGTTTAAAATAGCATGATTCTCAAAATAATGTAGGTTAGGTTTAGGTTGGGTGTTAGTAGGATATAGAGAAATTTGAAAAGAGTAAAAGTAAAATTTGAGCTTGGGGTTAGGACCCAATTTTGGGACTGCTACTTTCTTTAAAATTTATTAAGCGCATACCAATGGGTTTTCTGTCTTATGTTGGTAATGTTTGTTGAAAAAATTGATGGAATGTTGGATTCCTGTCTTAAATGGTAGTAGTTGGATATTTTAAATGGTATTCAAGTAAAAATACTTGTAGTTTCTTTAATTAAAGGCGTTCGATGTAAGTGGACGTTCCAAATTCAAAAATTTTAAATATGACTAAATTTTTCGGAGGTTTCTAGGACGAAGACTTATCGCTCCTGGACCATGTTCAGTTATTATGTAAAACTTAAATCGTGAACTTTCCCTCATTTAAGAATTTACCAAATGCGTTTTATTCATTAATGCATTCCATCTTAATTTATAACACTACAACATGGAGAAGAGCGTGAAATTAGGAGAAGCTATTTATGTCTTAAAAGCGTACTATTCTCTGAATTTTTGACCTACAAATAAGCCTTTGAAAAAATATTTCGGTCTCATGGGAACCTAACGTTCTCTTCGCTTCATACATATAAAATTTTGATACATGTTACAAAATCGTGATGTCTGCTAGTTTCACGTATTCATATTCTTCGTGTCAGCTATATTTGACTAGATTTAATAACTAATAAATGATCCTTTTTAAAAGTTCTCCCATAAGCTCAATGACCAGATTTTATATGTGATTTGTGTTTATTGGATTTGTATAATTGGTTTATTTTGTGATGTCAATAATTATACATAAACATATGATTAAGTTTTCACGACGGGAATTTTAATGAAAATTATATTATTTTCTGCAATTCCACCGCTAATTAAATACACAGAAATTAATTAAAAATTTCTGCGCTGAAGAAAGACTCGAACCTCTATCTGCCGTCTTCTAGACGACTGCTTTGCCAATTAAGCCACCAGGCAGTGTAACTTAGTCTTAAAGGACTCGAAGTTACACTGCCTGGTGGCTTAATTGATAAAGCAGTTGTCTAGGAAACGGCAGATACAGGTTCGAGTCCTTCTCCAACGCAGAAATTTTTAATTTATTTCTGTGTATTTAATTAACAATGGAATAGCAGAACATAATATAATTTTCATTAAATTTCCCATCGTGAAAACTTAATTATATTTATGTTTATATATAATTATTGACAACATAATAACCGATCTGCGGGTTTTAAATAAATATTAGATCTGTTCCATAATGCGATTTATGGCGTGTTAAAGGACTTGAAGTTACACTGCCTGGTGGCTTAAATGGTAAAGCAGTCGTCTAGGAAACGGCAGATAGAGGTTCGAGTCCTTCTCGAGTGCAGAAATTTTTAATTAATTTCTGTGTATTTAATTAACGATGGAATAGCAGAAAATAATATAATTTTTATTGGTTTATTTTATTTTATTATTTTAAAAAATATGGCAACATCCATATTCTGAATCGGAATTTATCGACAGTAAATAAGTATCGTACATGTTATGTCTAGTATGCTAAATAATAATTTTAGCTTGTGATTTATTCTCGTTAATTTTCCATTTCTGTTTCTGAGTTTCTCACTCAAATAACAAGTTCAAATAAATGACGAGTTGTTATTACGAACTTTGAGAAAATACCATCTCCAACTCTACATAAATATTCCACGTAAATTGCCAACTTAATATTCTTCAACTTGAATTGTTAAATAATAAATTAGGTACCGAAGATGTCATTCTACATATTTTCATGTTAATTAATAATTTTTTACGTATAAACATACAATATTGAAGAATCTTAATTTATCTAACGATAGAACGAGATCACATATTATAATAATAGATGGAACCAAAATTTATGAAGGGATCTACCTGTTCAATCTGAATCGAAAAACTTAGGAGTTGTTTTGGATACTCAACTGAGATTTGATACGCATGTTCTTCAATGCGTTAGACGTACTTACGTTAATTTAAAATTAATAATCGCCCATAGGTACTGTCATGCGATTGACACCAAGCGTAGCCTGTGCGACTCGTTGGTGTTGTCGCATTTTTCGTTTGGTTGTGAGTTGTATGGTCCATGTTTAAGTGCTAATTCTGTCTCACGTATTCAGAGAGTCCAGAATTCTTGTCTTAAATTGATATTCTGTATAAAGAAATTTGACCGCATCACACACAAATTGAGTGTGGTCGGATGGTTAAATGTGAGAGACAGACGAACTTTGCAGATGGCCACTCTGTTTCATAGAATCGTGGTGTGTAGGCAGCCTGCGTACTTATATAATAAAACTACATTCAGAACAGATGTGCGCACATTAAGTTTGAGATTTAGGGGCACACTTACACCTCCTGTGCATCGAACAGCATTGTATGAGCGCTCGTATTCATACCAGATTGCTAAAGTCTACAATGCTGTGCCTAGTAAATTTAAGTGCTTCTCCCTTCCACGTTTTAGATTTCTCTTGAAGCAAGAGTTGTTGTCCAGATAGCTGTGTGTTGTCTTCTCTAGATCTTACTTGATTATTTGAATTCAACTTGTTGTGTATCATTGAAAAAAGTTTTTTTTCCCCGATGTATGTCCTTACAGAATTTTAGGTTAAGTTAGTTTTTACGCATTTTCTTTTTTGTTAATTTGTTTGTTAGTCTCAGGGTGCATAGGAAGAACAACTTTGTTTGAAGTTGATATGCACCTTGTGATTTCCAGAGGGGGAAGAGGGGAAAATTATGGAAATTGTATTATGATTTACTGTAGGGATAAACTTGTATATTTCTTTCTTTTCTTTTTGGAAGTAAACTATTATTATTATATTTCTGGGAGATTCCCTTAGTACATCCCCTTACATACAGTAAACCATTAACACTACATGAAAAATATAAATCCATTTGCCTCAAATAAAATACAAACGCAAAGAAAGAACATTGCCTCCCTCTCTCATACAACACACGAATGTGTTTGAACAAGAGAACGAGAACGTGTCTGTCACGCATGCCGACAACAAAGTTCCCAGGGCGTATATAGACAGACACTTGCTGTCTCGGCGATTTGCCAAATAGGTGAATGTTAAAAGGAATTATATAAATATTAATAACACCCTATTAACTACATATGTTTCAGAGATTCACTCATCATCAGGTAAACTTGTGTTATTAACGTGCGATTCTTTTGTAGGGGTTTATCGTATCTTTTCGATACAGGAAAATAATAAAAAAAACATAGCCTCCTACTCTCGTAGAACACAGGAATGTATTTTAACGACAGAACGAGAACGTGTCTGTCTCGCATGTTGAGAACAAAGTTCCCAGAGCGTATATAAACAGACACTTGCTATCTCGGCGATTTGCCAAATAGGTGAATGTTAAAAGAAATCATTCAAAATATTAATAACACTCTATTTATTACATATGTTTCAGAGATTCACTCATCATCAGGTAAATTTTAGTTATTAACGAACGACTCCTTTGTAGGATTTATTGCATCTTTCGATACGAATTTCTCGATACAAATACTTTTGTAGAAACAGGAGAGTCTACTAAAAACACTGGCATGAAATTAGGACTAACCAAACGCAAAATGGTATATATTGGAAGAGAAAATTTACTCCTGAAAGTAAAGACACAATAATGAAACTGTCGCAAATATGCAGCCGGAATAATTTTATAAGTAATTGGGGTTTGAACAAAATACAAAAATAAAGCATTCATATGCAAAGCAGCAAATTAAAATAAAATATCTATATCGAAATCAAAGCTTAACTCAAGAAATATTTATTGCAACTAGTAGATATACAATACCAGTTACAGGTACTCGTTTGGCAGTGGTCTGATACAGAACTAAAAGATTCAACCGTCTTAATAAAACAGGGCTGACAAAATACTGTATGCTACATCCAAATTCTGGTATATATAAATACTACTACAGTCAGTAAAGAAGAAAGTAGAAATATGATAGTTAGAACGACAAATGCACACTATTAAATCTAAAACAAAAAATCATATAGAAGCAAATCAATATTGTCTTCACTTTTGACTTCTTTTTTTTGTCTTTCTTCGCTTGGATGCTTCCATTCAGAGCTTTAATGCTTGTTCTCTAGATTATATTGAAAACACTACGCCTCATCGCCAGTTACAATAGAATACCTGAAGTTTTCTTCCTTTTGTGAGTTTTTAATCAAGTCTGTACAATGTTGAATTCGGATAAATTTTTGATCATCAGTTAGTTTGTATGGTACAAATCTTGCTCAAATCTTCTTCTTCCATTCCCATGTAGAGCAATGAGGATTTCGGCTCGTTTCTGATAAATTCACGCACAAGTTCTATGTTACTTTCCGTAACCACAGATATTTTCGCACCAGGATATTCGTCGTCATTTATGTCCGTACGACCATCTTTAAATCGTTTATACCACTCATACACACTCATAGGTGATAAACACGCATCACCATACACTTGTTTTATCAAATTAACCATTTCAGCAAACGATCTACCGAATTAAAAACAGAACTTGATATTTGCTCTTTGTTCAGAATTAATTTTGCGATTAATGCCAAGTACACACTGTTACTTTATGCGTAATTTCTCTGCTTCTAATGATGCAAATGTCATGATATTTTGACACAACATTGGCGACAAATCTACTTTACCGGCGCATGTTGTTTTTAAACAATATCTCCACTAAGAATTATTATTTTAAAAAAGTTCCGGTTTCTCCACGGCAGCCTATGTGCATACACGTATAGAGATAAAATAAATATAGTTGAAGAATAATTGAAAGAAAAAAATTAAATAAAACGTTATGTGAAGCTAATATTATATCATTCCTTAACAAGAAACCCATACATTAATAATAAAGATATTTGCATTTGCGATATTATATTTTTAAGACAAAAATTTATTTAGAAAGTGTAATTGTAGAAACGTAAATTGCTTTGGAGACAGCGGCTAATTGAATTATGAAAGAAGGTAAAAACAACCTTTACCGCATTAATATTTGTGTCCTGCATGGATACTTCGAGTAGGGTGTTTCACAGTTTATGCCGTGCAGTTTTTGCTAAATTTCTGATGATGACGACAACTTATTTGTTGAAATGCGTGTTTAGGACGCAAATATCAGGTTGTTACAAATGTAATGTCCGTTTTCTCCTTCAGTCTGAACTGAATCGCACCTGTGTGAAAACGTGTATGTTTTTGGTGAAAATTATTATTGTATTTGTAGAAAACGGTATTTATTTTGAAGTGTGTACCTGTTCCATTTCTTGGAAAGATTAATACACCTGTCCTTGTCTCGTCTATGGTTATGCTGTCGGCAAGAGACATTCGGGAAATTTACCTCTTTCAATTTAAAAAGGGATTAAGTGCAGCTGTAGCAACGCGAGAAATTAATCAGACGTTCGGTGAAACCACGTGTAATGAACGCACATTATGGCGATGGTTTAAAAAATTCAGCCAGGGAAATTTTGATTTGGAAAATGAGCCTCGCGGATATGCGCGTAGCACCGTTAATGACGACGAGCTGCGTGTAGAAGTTGAAAGTAATCCGTCGACAACAGTACGTAGCCTTGCAGAAACATTTCAAGTGTCCATTGCCACCATTAGTCGTCATTTTTCTTCGATTGGCAAAGTGAAGAAACTCGATCGATGGGTGCCGCACCAATTAACGGAAGCCAATAAGCTCCGTCGATTAGAGGTGGCTACCTCTTTGGCTAATCGACAGAAAGTTGAACCGTTTCTTCATCGAGTGGTAACGTGTGACGAAAAGGGGATACTTTATGATAATCGAAGACGGTCAGGACAATGGTTAGATCGAGGTGAAGCACCAAGACAGCATGTACGAGCATCACTTCACCCGCGAAAGATTATGGTGACTGTATGGTGGCCAGTAAGGGTATTATTCACTATTCATTTTTGCAACCTGGTGAAACCATCACGGCAGCGTCCTATTGTGCCGAACTGGAAACTATGCATGGAAAATTGAGCCGCTTGCAGCCCCCACTAGTCAATAGACATGGACCCATATTTCTTCATGATAATGCAAGACCTCATGTTGCACGACAGACAATCCAAAAACTTTCGGAATTTGGTTACGAAATTCTCCCTCACCCATCTTATTCACCTGACCTTTCGCCAACTGATTTTCATTTTTTTCGAAGTTTAGACAATCACTTAAAAAATAAGGACTTCCCTGACCGGGAATCTGTAATAGCAGTGTTTGAGCAATATGTGAGCCGTCAAAACCTAGATTTCTTTTCAAAGGGAATTTTTCAGCTTCCAGGCCGTTGGCAACAAACTATTGATGTAAATGGAGACTATTTTGCAGAATAAATATTTATATTTTTTTAAATTTAGACTTTTTTTTATTCCTTACAAAATCGGACATTTCATATGCAACAACCTGATATTAATATGCTAAGCTTCTTTTTCTTCCTTTTTTTGATTATTGCTAAATAAAAATTTCATAAAAAAGTTTCATGAAAGCACCCACAACGAAATCAACAGCATTGAACTCCAAAAGAAAGGACCAGTCGCAGATTGTCAATTTCGAACACAGTGTAGCAGGGTCAGCAGTCCATTAAATATTCAATTCTTTTTCATAAACTCATACGCTGACAAGTGTAGAGTATCCCCTTATTATTTTTTAACCTATTTCTTTTAATAGCCTCGATCTTAAGCTGCTTTTTCATTTATATCCAATACATTTTGTGTATTAAATATTCAAAGAGAAATAAAATGGGCTAGAATAGAAGTAATCATAGTTGAAAAAATTTAGCATATTTTTAATATACATTTCAACAATCTTTCTCTAGTTTAAGCTATTTATTTTTAATATTTCTTAAAACAGTGGCGTTAAAGGGTCCAAATGTGAATAAGAAACATACACGTAAATCTTCTATTCTCTAGTCTTTTGTATAATTGAAAATTAAACTGTCAAACTTCAAATTAGGTGCTTTAACTACATAATTGCACTTCGGTTAATAATTAGGGTAAACGATAATCTTTTGAAAATCTATTAAAAGAACGTCTGTACCGGAAAGCTTACAGAATACCTGGATTAAAAATCAATTATTCATTACCACTTACATTGTCAGCATTTGCATAATAGGAGGTAAATTTCAGTGAGTAATACCACTTGAGAATGTTGGTGGAGGATTTTTAAAATGAACGCGTGGTAGGAGAATAAAGGTTTCTTGAAGACATCTAATTTTACACTTTCAATTTTTAACAAAAATGTGTAATTTCCTCATTGAATGAATGAGAAAATTTCGCCGTAAGAAAGCCTTTGTTGCACGTTAAATTTTTTTCTTCTACAAGGTTTTCTATTATGTAGAGGCTTTTCTCTAATATTTACTTTTTTATTTTCTAAATTGTAATGAGTTTTACTTATATTCATAGAAAATAATTTTCTGAAAGGAAAAAAAAATGTTATACACAGATCTATCTTTAAGAAAATTTCGTTCACGCTGATTAAAAACATTTGATTGTCAAACTATATGTTGGTGACAAATAAAATTTTCATGTTTTGTAGGCTTTACAGATAAATTTTGATATATTTGTATATAACTTTTTACTTTATATACGAGCGTGGTCCCAGAAGTACCTGACCCAACAAAGAAAACACATAAATTTTGGGAAAGAAATATATTTATTTTTCAACATAATCTCCTTTCAACTCTATACACTTTTCACGGTGATGCTCAATAAGTTCGATACTCTTTTTATAATAAGAACTGTCTTGCTCCTCAAAATAGCCATTAACTGCCGACATCACTTCTTCATCGTTGGAATATCTTTGACCACTGAGCCAGTTTTTCAAGTTTGGGAATAGAAAATAATCCGACAGGGTTTAATCTGGCGAATAGGGTGCCTTGGGTAGCAATTCAAACTTTAATTTATTACTTTAATTCAGTTACAGTGCAACAAACAGTAGCAGTAGTTGAGCCCTAAAGATGTCCCATAGGAGTGGATACGAAACGTCAGTAGTTATACCAGTGGCGCGGTTCCAGACCGCAAGCCCAGAAGAAGATAGTATGGACCACGATCGCGACCAGATTTAATTCATTAATTTTGGCCATTGCAATAACGGATTTGTGAGCTGGTGCATTGTCTTGATGAAACAACACTTTCTTCTTAGCCAAATGTGGCCGTTTTTGCTTGATTTCTTCGCTCATACGTTGCAATAAGTTCGCATAACACTTGCCGTTGATAGTTTTTCCTTTTCCAAGATAGTCAAAGAAAATTATTTCACGCGTATCCCAAAAAAATCGATGCCATGACGTTGCCTGCAGATGAAATGGTCTTCGCCTTCTTTAGTGCCCGTTCTCCCTTCGGGTGTGAAGTGATGAACCCATGTTTCATCTATGGTTATGAAACGGCGCAAAGATTCTGTTTTGTTGCTGTGAAACTTCGCTAAACACTCAATTGAAACATCTTCACAACACTCTTCTTACTCGAGTGTGAGCAAAATGTCCAAATTTTCAAATAATATGCGATGTACCGTAATTTTTAAAATGCCTACTATGTCTGGTAGCTCACGTACTTTCAGTCGACGATAATGCAGTACCGCCTTGTGGATTTTCTTCATCATTTCTGGAGTCGTCATCTCATTTAGTCGATCAATGCGATGCTTCTAAGCGTTTTTAATAGGGATCGTACTGTTGGACTACATTACGAGTGATTTCACGTAATGTAATATTGATATAGTTATTCATTGTTGGGGAGATTTTCTTCAAGAAGGTGGGCAACATCTTAAAAGGGGCTCTGGACGATTTAGAAGGAACCATCGAACGGGAAGGCAGAAGACCAAGATTGCTTGCCCTTTGGGACCGGCATAGTATCTCTGTGAGAACTGGTTTTTGCAGAAAGAAGCCACAAATTAGCAAAGCATTTCATATAGAGCTGTATTCATTGTCGTCAAAGACTAATACTACCTCTTGCCAAACATAGTGCCCTTAGATTAAAATGGTGTGATGTACAGAATTGAGTGAAAAGTGAAATAATATCATATCTACAGAAAAATCTTGTTTCTGTTTGCAGATCCATGATGGTCATAGATGAGATCGACATCGACAAGAAGGAAGACAATTTTTGCATTAAAACATGACACTGCATTTAGTAGAAGATTGATAGTTGGTGATGGAATTACCATAGGAACTATGAAGTAAACGTTTAATAACTGATTCCATAAAGCAATTTATGGAAAATTAAGAAGACTCGAATTCGCCATGTCAGTGGTTTAATAGCGAATACATACTCCCGGTGAGAACGAGACTGCGGGTTCGAGCTCTATGCGGAGAACTGTAATTTTTTAGAAAAAGTCTGCATTATAGACGATGTAATAGAGGTTAAATTAGAATTGTACATAATTATATGCAATTTAATGCATATTTAATTTTAAAATTGACAATGTTTTTGTAACCAGTCTATTTTGTTAAATTTAGAAAACACGAAACGAAAATATCTTAATATGTTGTTGGATACAATATTTATTGAACATTTCTTATATGTTTTCCACTGTAACGTAAAAAATATAAAGCATTCTATTCAAAATTTTTTATTCATTGTCATTTTCTATTAATATAAATGTGTACAAATGATCTTAAACTTTTTAAAAATATTGAAGCAAAATTAGTTAATAAAAATATACAAATAAAAGCTACATGTTTGTATTTATTACGCCCGAAAAGTTTTACAAAGTTAGTGTTGATGGTCACGAGTTCATGAGATTTAAAACTTCATAGGTGGAGGTAACCACATGGTTAATCGATTAGCAACTTTGTAAAGCATAATATTGTCGGCATGGACAGTGTTACCACATAATTACGAGTTTATCGAAAGTGTGAAAAATAGCTGTGCATAATTTTCTAACATACACATTGGCTTTGACATTGGGTAGCGTAATTAACGAAATATTATTTGTTTACGTTTTCGAAATGCTGGCGTTATTATTGAAAATACAATTTAAAAATAAATTTAAATTTGATATTAATTACAAGGCAATAAAGAAGAATATCAATATGTGACAGATATACTGGGTGTCCTATGACATGATTGCCCCCAGGTTAAGAATCTGTTACCGAAGAAATTTCAAGTTAAAATTGTCTAATTGAACATATGCCCAAAACTTGATCGTAACTGAGATACAGGCATTTGAAGCATTAGATAGCCCTACTATCTAAGACTGTAGAAACGAGTGCTTTCGCAATAGCGTACGGTTGAGTTACTATCAATATTAAAAATAATAAATGTAATTCCTTAATATTTTAGTTTTTCTTTATGTTGTTGATGTAGAGTGACGCAAAAATTCGCTGTAGTGTTGTGTCATTAGTATGCCTTCCAGTGCCGGCTCAGTCATACTCCTATAGCGAGGTGAAAATATGCAGGTGTATTTGGAAAAGGAGCGTTCTATGTCTAAAATGATGTGACGTTTGCGAATTTAAAGAGGACGTTCGCATAATATTCGCCTTCTTAGTTTTCAGTTAAATTCTTGTCTATACGCACTATAGTTTGAAAATCGGGATTCTTATTTATAACCGCACACAATTTTTCGGTTGTTAATCTTTCTATACTATCTGTTACATTTCCTAACGACGCTTTACTTACACTGTATTTAGCGCTCCACGAAGTGATAGTTTGGTGTTCTCTAATTTGGAAATAGCAGCTTTAAACAGCTTTAAGTCATGTTCCTTATCTCGTCAATACCGACTGTGGAGGTTGAGGAATGTACGGACAAGCCCAACTCACGATTGCGTTTTGGAAATTTAACTTCTTTGGTAGAAACTTTAAATTGGTCTACTTTTGGGTAATTGTTTCTAATAAACTCAGCTACAAGATGATATTTATGGAGCAACAGGTTACATGAAGCAATTGAGAATAATATTGTTTCAGTAACTTTCTAGCTTTAACCATATTCGAATCCCCATCTCTAACCAACATTACAAGTTGGGTTGTTGATATATTGAACTTTCGAAAGGTATGTTTTATAATTTCTATTATCTTTTCCGCGTTTGTCTTCTATAATATTCTACCACGTAAAAGAGGAGCCAAGGAAATCTCACTGCTTTCTAAAATGCTAACTAACACATTTAAAATACTTTTCTTTCTTGCATTCATTATTTCAGCTACTATTTTTATTTGATTCGTAATCGTGTTTTTCACCCGAAGAAAACTATACTGCAATTGACCTCTTGTTGGCAATCTCCATTCTGGAACGTACTTCCCCCAAAAGTTTCGAATTTCTTTACTGTCTACAATATTTTGTGGAATATTGCACGCACTTAAAAATAAAGTCATATAGAAATTTATAACATGGTACATCACGTTGCGCATTTAACTGGTGTTGTTTGCTATTAATATGTCTTTTTACACACAAAAATACTGCACGGTAAAATATTGATATTGCAAACAATACATTTAATAATAGTGCCAGTATGTTCTAATGTCGAAAATCGGTTAAGAAATCTATTAGCACTCGTCGATTAAAGAACGCCGTCGATTCGCAATCATCAGCCTTACTCGGCATTCATACACATATCATACGCATATGAATCTCGGCTCGGGTATATCCGACCGCTTTTGAAATATACAGGGTGTCTATAAAAGAACTCCGGGGTTTAAAAAATTAATATTTTTTAAACTATAAAAGATAGCAAAATTTGATCAATTCCTTTGAAACAAGCAGCTCAAAGAGTTTTACTCATACCAATTGGGAATGTTTCTCTCAACAGTTAGCAGCGCTGCGGAGCGTTGACCTTGAAATGACGTAGCGGCTGCGGCAGGCAGTCAGTGTCGTCTGGACTGCCGCGCTATAGCGACGCCTCAACAAAAGGCTCAATGTGTTATTTGGCTCATAGAAACTAATTCTGTTGTTACTGTACAAATAAACTTTCGACGTAGCTATGGTGTTGACCCGCCTACAGACAAAACAATTCGTCAGTGGTTATGTGCGTTCAAGGAAACAGGAAGTGTTTTGAAGCAAAAGTCGCCGGGTAGGCCGCGTGGGTCTCAAGAGAATGTGGACAGAATCCGAGCTTCATGCACTCGAAGCCCTAAGAAATCGTTAACAAGACGCAGTCTGGACTTGGGGTTACCAAGATCAACAGTCCATAAGGTAATTCGTAAAAGACTTCGTTTAACTGCCTACAAGATACAACTTTTACACCATATCAAACCGGCAGACAAGGTTAAGAGATTCGAATTTTCTGTTTCCATGCTGGATAAAATTGATGAAGATAATGATTTTTTAAAAAGTGTGGTTTTTAGTGATGAAGCTACTTTTCATGTGAACGGAACTGTAAACAGGCATAATTGCAGAATTTGGGGTTCAGAGCCGCCCCATGAGTTTATTGAGTACGAACGTGACACGCCCAGAGTGAATGTTTGGTGTGCTGTTATGCGTGACAGAGTCATAGGTCCCTTCATTTTTGTCGAAAGGAATATCAATGGTGATGTCTATTGTGACATGTTAGAGGAGTATGTTTATCCTCAGTTGGATGACATTGAGGCGGAGAAAGGTTTAGTTTACTTCCAACAAGATGGGGCGCCGCCACACTTCAGTTTGCGTGTGCGTGAGTCACTGGACGCTCGTTTCGGCAACAGGTGGATTGGAAGGGAAGGACCTATTCCATGGCCACCAAGGAGCCCTGATATGACTCCGTTGGACTTTTTCTTCTGGGGGCATATCAAGAATCTTGTGTATGCGGAGAAAATTCGAAATGTTCGCCATCTCAGGGAACGAATAGAGAATTGCGTGGCGTCCGTTCCCCCAGACATGCTCGCCAGGACATGGGAAGAGGTAGAATACCGTTTCGACGTGTGCCGTGCCACTCACGGAGCTCACATTGAACTTCACTAAGTTGTTAAAAAATCTTGAAAATGTAAGCTTTCTAATCATGTATAAAACATGTATGTACGTTTTTTACTTTATTAAAATATTTTGTCTTAAAACCCCGGAGTTCTTTTATAGACACCCTGTATTATCGTCGTCAATGAGTGCACATTTGTTTCTGTAGGCTTACTTATTACTAACATACTACTAACATCAGTTATTATTCATTGTAACAGTAAATGTCAATCAAGTTAATTCGGAGTGTCTATTTTTTCGTATTACATTAAAATACTTTTAAAGGTATGTTGATTTTTTTTTTGAATGAAGAATACGCCGATATTCAGTGTTTATGGATTGGGTAATGGAATTGAACGAGCAGCAGTTAATGAATAACATCAGTGATATCCCACTCATAAAGCACTTCAACCGTTTTCAACAATGCCCATCAATATTTACGAGAAACAGGCGAGTTTCCTGCAGTTACTTCGGAACGTCCCGTGCAACAAGAACTTGCTCTAGAAGCAGCAGTACTTAATATACGAGGGAGCGTTTTTATATTCGCGGAATGGGGGACAAGGGGTGGAAATAAAAAACCACAATTATTATTCTTTTTCTATATATTCACCTGCAAGACGGATACATTTTTCACATCTTCCAATTAATTTATTTATACCCTCATAAAAAAATGATTTCTCTTTATCTGCAAAATACGCCGAAACTGCCTCCTTGACTTCATCATCGGCAGTAAATTTTTTACCCCGCAGCTCTTTTTTCATTTTCGGAAACAGGTAATAATCACTCGGGGCCAGGTCTGGGCTGTAGGGTGGGTGATTCACAATTTCGAAGCCCACCTTATGCAGGGCAGCTAACGCAACGCGGCTCTTGTGGACGGGCGCGTTGTCGTGCAAAAGCAAAACACCTTTTGTTAATTTTCCTCGTCTTTTCTCTTTAATGGCTTCTTTTAGTCGCTCTAATATTCTCCGGTTATAGAAACACCTTTATCTTTATAATCAATCAACAATATTCCTTCCGAGTCCCAAAATACCGTTGCCATGAGTTTCCCAGCTGATTGTGACACTTTAAATTTCTTGGGAGGTGCTGTGCCCTTTTTATGCCACTGCATGGAGTCTTGTTTGGACTCAGGTTCATAATGATGAACCCAAGTTTCGTCTCCAGTAACAATTCCACTCAATACACCATCCTTGTCTTCATTACAGAGGTCCAAAAATGCACGCGAACACTCTACGCGCTGTTGTTTTTGCGGCATCGTGAGCATTCTCGGCACCCATCTTGCGCTGACCTTAGACATGCCGAGATGATCGTGTAGGATTTTAAAAATTGTTGTATCGGATACTCCAACCATTTCTGCGAGTTGTTTCTTCTTTAGTCGAGCATTTTCGAGTACAATTTGTTCAACTTTTTGGATAAGTGCTGGCGTGGTCACCTCAATGCTCCTGTCCGGCCTCGGGTCGTCTTCAAGGGATTCCCTTCCTTGTTTAAATAAATTATGCCACTTGTACACCATGGTTTTTCCTGGACAAGAGTCGCCGTAAACCAGTGACATCTCATTCATTATGGTCGCGACTGATTTTCCTTGCCTGGTAAGGAACTTTATAACGGCACGATATTCGATTTTTTCCATATTTCACTTTTCACTCCTGATTATGTTACTTGGTTGACGATAGCTCAAAGACTAACTGTCTAATAACAATGAAACTTCGTATTTATACTAATCATGAGTCGCTGCACAGGCCACGCCCCCAATGCACCTACTCACCCCTCTACAACCCGCTCATTCCGCGAATATAAAAACGCTCCCTCCTAGTTGATGTTAACCTTCTACTAGTGTCCGAAAAATACCCAACAGATTTAATGTAGGCCGCATGAAAGTATGGAAAACTTTACATAATTTCAGTTTGTGCCCATACCATATTTTACCTGTCAAAGCTCCGTAATCTGGCGATTACCCATCAAGACTTAGATTTAATCGCTGATAAATAAGTAATAATAAGGGAGATAATTAATGATAAATTAATATTATTTCAACAATGCTATATAATATAAATTACAGATTTGATTGATCTGTTTCAGAATTTATAATTACATTTAATTAATATAACATTGTTTTATAAAATAACAGGGGTACTACTAAATGAATATCTAACGAACCGCCATAAATATAATTCGACAATCTCAAATTCGTGTTGTAAGTATGCAGTAGTTTCAGATTTTTAGATTTATATAAATATTTCAAACAGAATTAAAATCCTGCCACATGCAAGGCCACCCACTTTTAGCAGCCAAGCAAATGCAAAAAAGATATTACTCAGACGTTTAGTTTCAACAGCTTCTCAATTTAAAAAGCCGTCTTTTTCCCCTTTCTACATTTTTTATACCGCAGTTGGGTATTAAAGTTTTGAAATATTTTCCATAAAGCTCTTTTGAAAGTCCGACCACGTCCGGTCGTCCTCGACGCGTCGAAATTAACGATAACTTTTTGCTCGTCCTTTTCGAGACTCCGTTTTTTGCGCAGCCACCGCTCCTAGATCCGTTCGAATTCGGATGGAACTGGTGTTAAAAAGTAATTATGCATCGATTCCTATATATGGAACTAACTGATCTGACGCAATGGAAAATGATATTATGAAACGGTCGAAAATTAAAGTAATCAATATTAAAGTTGTGTAACTGCGGTTTAAGCTTGCATTATGAGACTAATAGAAACATATGGTAATATATTCATAAATTTAGAGAGGCAGCACTTGTATTTTTATTCGTTTGAGTGTAAGTTTGAGAAATGCTACAACTAGCGTATGATTAATAAATACATGATCACGCAAATGTATGGTACACATCTATTCGATTGTCGTTGATGCGGCTGCTTAAATTTGAATAAAATTTTTCACAGGCAGAGAACGTTCTGGTAGGTCGAAAAAGTTTGAGGATGCGAAACTGCACGAGTTATTCGATGAAAACCTAACTCAAACTCAAAAACAATTGGCAGAAGCGTTAATTGTGGCCAAATAAACGATTTCCGGCCGATTGCGAGCAATGGGAAAAATCTAAAAGTTGGGAAAATAGATGTCACGCCAATTGAATGATAAGTAAATGGAAAATCGAAATATCGTCTGTGTAATGCTGCTTCTGGTATTATCGGAAGTCATTTCTGCATCGAATAGTGACGGGTGATGAATAATGGATTTATTTCGAAAACCCTAAGCAGCAGAAATCATGGTTATCACCTGTCGAGGCCGGTCCATCGACCCCAAGGTCAAACCGTTTTGGTCGCAAGACAATGCTCTGTGTGTGGTGGGACCAGAGGGGTGTCGTGTATTACGAAATGTTAAAACCTTGTGAACCAGTTATAACTGATCGCTACCCACAACAAATTATCAATTTAAACCATGCATTGACAGAAAAACTTCCAAAATGGGACCGAAGACAAGGTAAAGTGATTTTACAGCACGATAACGCGCCGTCTCATACACCAAAACCGGTTAAGGAAGCGTTGAAAGTACTTTGATGGGCCATAATATTGCATACGCCGTATTTTCCAGACCTTGTCCCGTCCAACTATAGCCTTTTGACATCAATGGGACACGCGCTTGCAGAGCATCACTTCGTCAATTTCGAAAAAAATTCGAAAATGTCTCGATGAATGGTTTTGCTCAAAGGACAAACAGTTTTTTTGGGATGGCATCCATAAAATGCCTGAAAGATGTTCCAGATGTGTTGAATCAAATGGCTAATGCTTTGAATGAATAAATTTTTCCTTCCATTTTCTTGAAAATTATGTAATTTTTTTACGAAAAAAAACCGGTAATAACTTTAACCTGGAATAAATAATCACAGCGAATTAGATAGTTACGAAAGTATATACATTTTAAAGAAAAAAACATATCTTAAACTCCGAAAAATGATGTGTTAGGCTCCGATAAGGATCCAATAACATACTCTTGGCTATTTGAAATCCTGATTAAAAATACACTACCGTTAAAAAGGTTCGGAAGTGTAAACGGGGGTGGACTTTACGGTAAGTGATTAGTTTTAAGACTAGAAAATTATATGAATTATATGAAACGAATCTACAGTCTGTGTTTGGGTTTTGACGGTTAACGTCTGGCACGAGCTTGTTTCTGTGCGAGTTTTACCGCAGATCCTGGTGTGACACTGTGATTATCTACTGATGATGACAACTTAGTTGTTGAAACACATGCACGGATACGAAAATTGTGGAAATGAGTTACTTTAACCTTAATTTATTAACAATAAAGTAAATTTGTATTGTTATTTAGATAAACCTTTTATTGTATATAATGTTATAAATTTCTTCTGTTTTACTTAACACGTTCTTAAATCCACAAATTTTGTGCGAAAATATAGCAGTCAATTTTGATAAGGTTTTGTGAACTTAGTTGACAGCTCTTTTTCCAGTATTATTCAAAAATAAATCTTCTTTTTTTCTAAATTTTTTAAAATTATTTTGCTGTAGTTATGCAGACGCTCAATACTGGAATACTAACTTTTAAAATTGTCACCTAATAATATTATTAAATCCTTGCGCATGCGTTGGAAGTACACATCAGTGTATGTATGGATGTTCATTTATACATACATACATATATTAATCAGGAAACATTATTAACTATGATAATAAATAAACTCTTCAAAAGTCAAAATGTATATGATTAGGTTCAAATGTTATTTTTAAAACTCCATAGAATTAAATAAAGAGATTGACTAACATTCACCCTTCAATTGATAAGTAGTTTCCTTACTTTTTAATACGTGAGCAGATCAACAATAGGTAAACCTAAACAAGAAAAACAGAAACTTTTTGATCGAAAATTATCATATTTTTCAACGTATTCTCCTTGTAACTCATGACTATGACATATACCATAGGCGTACAACATACATATACAGCAATAAATAATTTATGATCCAAGTGCGACACTGTGATTAATTATCTGCTAATGATGACAACTTAGTTATCGAAATACGTATCGGAATACGAATATTATTGTGGAAAGGGGTTTTATTTACCTTTTTTGATTAATTGGATCAACCAGTCTCTATTAAAATTTATCTTTATGTTTATATAATTAATGGAAAAAGAGATCATATAATCAAATAAATACTAATTAGATTAAAAATTGATCGAAGAACTATATCAGAATTAAAGATACTTTGCCAGTCTGAACAAATTAAGGGCAAACTGCCATTGCTGGTATCGTTGCATAGCAATCACAGTACGATGTTTTTCTAGTACATCATAGATGGCAGCATAATATGAGAGTGGAAATTGAAATTTTCACTGTCCATGAAAGGCAAGTTTGTATACTTTCTGACGCCTACGCAGGAGTTAATTCTACATTTCTCCACATGTTCCCTATTTGCTATAACTTTGTACTAGTTATGTTTTAAATACTCGATAAGAATTTAGTTTGATTAAGAGGTGCTAAAGATCTAGTATTATTTATACTCTCAATACCGATTACTAAAAAAAGTCTGTAGTGGGAAGGAGTTCGTATATATTTAGCAGAGGTGATCTCCTTGGAGGGAGCGAGCCGGGCAACCGCCCATGGCCTTGCGGGCCTCGTACAGTAACCCGGAAAAAAATTAGGATAGAAGAAGTGTAGGTATCATTATGACAAACAGAAATTCTTTACGTTTTACGTATTTTGCAAGGGAAAGGACTTCGTAAAGATCTGCAGAGCCTCGCAACCGTTAAGATCTCCGCTGGTATTTAGTTCAGTACATTCGTAAAACATATTTTAGTTTTGTTGAATTACCTTGCAATTTTCCATTAAAACTAATTAACTAGACTACAAAGTGGCCTGAAATTTAATTACATTACCCAGCATTAAAGTTGTAAAATCATTATATATCTGCTTGTATGTTAGGATGCTAATGTAAATGTATAGTCACAGCTTCATACAACTCATTTGTGAAACACGAGTGAACATATATAAAACTCCGACACTAATTTGTTTACTAATTTCAAGTCAATGGCTTTTCGAACAAAGGGGATCTATAATGCGATTAGTGTTGAAGAATAAATCCATATTTTGGTATACAATTGCTTTATAATGCTCATCAGTCTCAATTACCACCAGTAACTTTTCTACTAATTTTGAAAAATTACATCAGAAATTTACTTCATTTACACATCGGTTGTATAACTTTATAATCTAAATCTATATTTGAAATGCCATTTTTAATGCGTATTAAAATAATAAACATAATAAGCAGTTCAAATGTTTACAGAAATAATATAAAATATTATTTATGTATAACAAATTACATATCCTATGACTTAGTAGGAAACTAAAACAAAGTAATTTTCTAGAAGTGAATATATTAATTTTTAAGATCCAATTTGCGAGAAACTTCCGTGAAGAGAAAATTAATAAAAACAGGAATAAATTAGATCTCCTTAGATAGAAGTTAGACCGTCGAAAGCCTGTAATCGGGTAAAGTTAAATTGAGGTTCGAAATGAACGAGACTTTTGGAAATGGTCTTTGCGTTTTCGGTCAATTAAAAATCCACGACCGATTTTTCCCTCCTTTTTCATCGGATTTTATGAGATTTTACCGAGGAAAGGCACGAAATTACATAATTAAAATGAATTATACTTACTAAAAGTGAAAAAGAAGTGTCATTTGAGGCTTTTGAAAATCATATTTAAGAAAAAAACTTTTCTTCAGACTCGTTAATTCTTTTGGCTCAGCGTTCGATTAATATGCTTTAATAAATTTAAATGTTTTCATTAAAGCGCAGCTTTTCCTTGTTTCCAAACAAACTACGTTAATTTACTTCCCCCTTTATTATTTCTTAATTTTTAATTATCGAAATAATATAAAAATGGAGTTCCCAGGTAGGACTTCCGAATCAAAATTGGTTTTGTTACTGTTAACGCATATGTATTTAATTGTTTTTATATATATTAGGCACATATCGATATAAAACTCAAAAATTATTAATAAGACGACATTTGTGATGCACAAGTGAGCTACTAGAAATCTCTCTTGTGTTCAGTTAGGTACCTATGTGGGTCATAAATAACACCTTTCTTTTTCCAAGAACGAGTGTAGCTCCGTTACTTGGAATAATCTTGTAATATTACATTTGATATTAATTCTATTTTATTTACTATCTGTACACCTATTAAATGTACTTACACATGCTAAGTATTTACCATTATTGTATTGTGTAACGATTACATAAAGCAGGTCGTGTAACATATCATGTTTTCTGTTATTAAGCTTTTAATGATTTTTTTAATACTGTCACAATCTCTTTTATTATACCTCGCCTTTAATTATTTATTAGTTTTTGGCTTTTCTTGTTCTGTTTTGTCAATGATTCATAGTTAATTGTTGCAGTGTTATGCTTTTGTTGGCTTAATAGATAAAGTATGATATATATTAACAATACTATAGAGAAGAGATCGTATAATATTAATTACTTGGTATAAGTTTTGCTCTTTTGTGTTAAGTAATTTGTTTCGTTTGTTAATTTTAGTTCTATTCAATGTTTTATTATTATTAATTATGCTTTCTTGCGCACATCTGCAAGTATCGTCCTATTATTCTACGTAACATAAAACTATTTAGTATGGAAAATTAGATGCTTTCTTGTTCATACTCTGTAGATTAAAATATTTCTTTAAATACCAATTTTTCTGTCGTTTAATTAGTCTCGTAAATGCATTTTTATTTATAGCTTGTGCTTGGATACACTACAGTACACCCGAAACTAAACAACAGTCGAAACAATGGTTAGAACGTGGTTCTGTACCTCCAAAGGAAGCGAAAACCACTTTATCGGCAAACAAGGTGATGGCATCAATTTTTTTTGATTCAAAGGGCATTTTGGTCATTGATTACCTTCAAAAAGGTGCCACAATAAACGGACAATATTATGCAGAACTTCTACAAAAATTAAATGTTGAGATTCGTGCTAAACAGTCAGGAATGGCAGAGAAAAGATTCTGTTTCACTAAGACAACGCTCCCTCGCATACCAGCACAGTTGGGATGTCCAAAATCTACGAGTTGCATTTCCAATTAGTACCGCATGCGCCTTATTCGCCGGATCTAGCCCCTTCCGACTTCCACCTTTTTTTACATCTGTTATAACAATGCTGTCGCTTCTCGTATTTTTATAGTTATGGTAATTAATCAATCTAGAACTTATCTTCTATTTGAGTTTATTTCCTTCTGGTTGTTCTTGAACGTAAACCTATTGTTGGATCCACATGTTATCGTTATTGTTATCGTTTTTAGGGTAATATGTCGATGTCATGTTTTGTGAGCATTTCTGTTGTATTAAGGTACATTCGTAAAGTGCTTTTCTAGCTTTCATTTTGTTCTTGCGTTGTATTCTGTACATCAATAATTTGCGTTAAACCATAAGTAATTTAGGGGTATAGATAGAGTACACGATTTTATTTAACTTAAATTTCGAGTAAGCAATTTTAATTAATAGTCATTGTGATAAGTTCATGTGAATTATACAAAGGGTACTAGGAAAGTTTTGCAATATGACGCAACAATGAATAGTAGGAAGCTGCCTGTTGCTGCATGTTGAGATATGTTCATACGTGCATACTAGCCGACGCGCCATGTCGATAGGCTCAGTTATTCATTAACAGTGATAGTGTAAAATGCTTGCGAAGGCATCGTGGTCACGAAATGAGATAAGGGCAGTTTTGCGTTATAATTTCGTGCGTGGTTTAAACATAGCCCAGTGCTTCCAAGAAATGACTCTTGCACTGGTTGATGTTTGTCCGCATCGCACAACGATATTCAGGTGGTATAGAGAATTCCAAAGGGTAAATTTAACTGTGGAGGGTGCTGAGAGGCCGGGAAGGCCATGAACGTCAGTTACGAAGGAAAACGTTACTACTGTGAGGAAAATGGTTGGCGAGGGCAGGTGAGTAACCTACCAACAGATAGAGGGTACTTAAGGCCTAAATGCACCAGCAATTCGTTCGATTCTGCATAATCATTTGCACGTGAAGAAACCTTTGTTCTCTCTGGGTGCCACATCGACTGACTGAAGAGCAGATGACACGACGTGTGACTTGGGCCGGGAGATGCTAAAAAAGGGACAATCTTGGTATGTGAACAACATCGTGACAGGCGACGAGACTTGGCTGTACTATTACGATGTGCCGACCAAAGCTCAAAACAAAGTTTGGGTCTTTGATGATGAGGACGCACCCGTAGTTGTCAGAAAATCCTTATCTGTAAAGAAGAAAATGATAGCTGTATTTTTCAACTCGAGTGGAATTATGGAATGCGTCGTTTTAGACACACAGAAGACAGTCACAGCTAAGTGGTATACTGAAAAGTGCTTGCCTAAAGTCATTGGATCTATGAAGAACCTGCGGCCAAAGTCAAGAATGGAGACCTGGTTCCTCCATCACGATAATGCTACAGGTCATCGCGCCAAAGCCTGCACCGAATATCTGACCACGACAGGATTGAAACTTCTCGAGCGCCCTCCCTACAGTGCAGATCTTGCTCCCTGCAACTTTGCACTGTTCCATATGTGAACATGAAGCTAAAAGAGAGGCGGTTTTCCAGTGACGAGGCCCTTTTGCGGGCTTGGGTCGATGAGTGTGCTTTACTCCCTAGTGAAACGTGGCAGAATTGGTTTAAACATTGGTTTCGGAGGATGAAGAGGTGTATTGAGTGTAGAGGAAATTACTTTAAAAAAATTTAGTAAACAAAGCTGTATTGCAAAACTTTCCTAGTACCCTTTGTATACATAAAATATAAAGGAAATAATAACTGTACGGAAAATCGCACTACTATGCACTAGAAAGAACCAAAAGGTAAAATAAACCCATAACAGCCCATCTATTTACCCCTTCTTTTTTTATTTTATTCTGTTGTCTTTTCAGCATATTTTTATAAGTAACTTGTATTAAGAAACGACCTGATTTTATGCACACGGCCTGCATATTTATCACATTTGTTATTAGGTCTTTGTCTTTTTTTTTAATCACTGAAAGTTGATATATTAGCCTTTTCCACATTAATTTTCATATTCTGTATACGTATCTCGACAAATATAAATATATATATATCAACCTTCAGCGATTAAGTTAATCAACCATAGGCTCTATCAAAATTACCTTCTTTGTCTTTTCTTTCTACTACTTTTTAAAGGAAATTATTTGCGTAAATAACGTGGTATCGAAGTCGAATATCAGATTTCGTCTAGTCTGTCATTTTCATAATAAGCGGTATTTTTTGGTAGTTGCTCTTTGACGATCACAAAATTATGTGGTACATTTTTTCCTAGATTTCACATTTTTACAGCTATGTGCTGAAAGTATTACTTTAGCAAAAGTCTTTTTAATGAAAGGGTAAAAAAGGGGCAATTCTTCAAGTTCCTCGCAAACGAGAGGACTACGTCACGTACGATAGATCCAATTATAATTGAAACAAGACGGTTTTACAAGAAACTAGAAGCAACAAAGGCAAAGAGAGAGGGTGCCGACCGATTGCCAACTTATAATAACCAGTTTGCGCTTGAAATTCTAAATTAAGAAGAGGCGGACCGGGAGGATGAAAAGGGGTATTGTACGTTCGTTCGACTTTGAGAAATCCGTTTTGCCGGAGGATTACTTTTGAAGGTCACTATTGTCTCAGAGAGAGCCATCCAGAATTAAAAGTAACGAATAATTAAGATATTCACGTTCCACTTAATAAAACGGACGAAGGAACGAGACATCTTCATCTTCATTTTGGCAGTATTCTTTATTGCGATCAATTCATGAAACGAAAATTCGAGGGCCCTCTGAGTCACATTCTGCCCATTTTTTCTTGTTATTTCAGCTTTTCTTTCGATGGAACATTCAAACAATAAATCCTTTAATTACTTCGTTCGATGTCGAAAAATTAACGGATATAAATATTTTTGTAGCGAAAGATCTGAGAAAATTACTTCGTAATTTGTTCTTTTGTTCAGAGCTGGTACCGTCTTTTAATATTGCAATTTGCTAATGCTGGTTTTTAATGTCTGTTATTATTACAAAGATATTCATGTTTTTGGTTCTCATACAATTTATATTGATGATAAGTGCAACTGTGAACAAAATTGTAACCAGAAAGTAGGATTTTGAACGAATTAATAAAATAGTTTTCCACTTTTCATTTTAATACATACTTTAAAAGCCCAATACATTTTACAATCCGTTATATTAATCAAAGAAGGCAAAAAATCCCTTACCACATTAATGTTTATATTCTATATATGTATATCTTTCGGCAACTAGGTTGTCATCTTCAGCAGAAATTAATAATAGTGTCGCAGCTGGTTCAGCGGTAAAGCTGCGAATGTGAAGATCAAATACATGAAAACTAAGCACTCACATTGCCATTAATTTCTGACTTAGTTGTCTAAATATGTATATAGAACACAAACATTGATGTGAAACGTTTTTTTTGCGTTTTTGATTAATTCAATTAGCTACAGTCCCCAACAAAATTGATTATCCGTTATATTATCATTTATACTACTGTCGTAATTACATTTTTGATTAATAACAATCTGTTTCACAACCAAATTTCTATTTTATTATGTTTTCATAATATAAGCATTATAAAATTTAAAGGAACGAAGATAAATTCAATTTTCTCTTGATTATTTCTTTCTTCTAAATGACTTTTCAGCAATTTCTATTTCTTAATGCTAAGTAACTGAACTTTATTTTGCAATATTTTGTGCCATTTTTAATAGTCTTAAAAACATTCAACAAAAAATAGATTCTTTCCTAAAGAATAATTTGTACAATTTTGTTTGTTTTTAACATCTAATGAATAATAAAAATGAATCTGGCTGGTAGATTTCAGCGGTCGTTGCTCATGGTTACTTCATCTTGGATAGCGGGTTGAAACCGCGTTCTCGATACTTCTACTGCCAACGATTTGTCTTCAGTTGTATGAGACATCTTCAAGACTCAATATCTGATACTGTTTTCAGTGTTGAACTTAAACATCTGTAAATCTGTTGCGGATAAGTTTAAAGAGGGGTGTACGTCACGGGTTAAGAAAGCGTTGTTGTTTTAATGGAGTTATTTGGAGACATAGCATTGCCAGTCATTATGTAAGTTGTAACCGATACCACGGTTTGGGTTATTGAGGTGTTTTAAAATTTCTATTGATTCATGGATATGTCGGTTGTAATAATGATTATTTCCGGACAGGATTCAAGTAGAACTGAAATGAATATGGTGCCCAGTTTAAAGTTTATGTTAAGCAAGTGCAGAACCAACTACGCGCAGCGATCTGATGCAATATTCATGCTTTGAAACACGAGTGATAGATCGTTTTGTTTTACCAATATATACACTATCCCACGAATAGGGAATTCTGTACACCTCACATGTTTCTAGAGAAACACGACCTTTTACTGAAAAGGGGTCTGAAAGTTTTCAATGCGGTTTAAAAATGCCTTTGATGTCGTTTTTAAGGAGCATTCTACTGATGCAATCAAAGATGCCTTGTGTATGGGTTAAAGGATTTCGACAAGAGAGGGTGATGTATGTTGAGTTAGGTTGTGTAGCCCTAGGGTATTTATGACATGACCTAATTTCTCCGGTGGAGAGTACTGGTCAAATATGCCGAAAGCTCTTTATATTAAGGAGTGGATGACGCTCTGTTTTTGAGTAGTGATAAGAAAGAGTGTTTAGATATCGGAGATATTAGTCAACCTTCAAGATGATGATGCACCAAGATCTATAGATAAATATCAAAGACGTCATCTACGTATCTAAACCAACATTTCGGTTTTAGGTTGTAGGAGTATAGGATTTGTTAGTCACTTTTGTTCAAACATATGAATGTTTGAAGGAAAGAAAGAGGGTGTGTCATCTCACCAAAATCCGTAACAAAGTTGCAATTGCATCAATAGAGAAACACTTTAAAATCTTGGCGAATTGCCATTAGATGAACGTTAAAAAAACCATTCAAAAGTTAATAACACTCTGTTTACTGGGCGTTTCAAGGAATGCACCTCTCATTAGGTAAATTTGTGTTATTAACGAACAATTCTTTGTGGGCTTATCGATACCGAAAATTATGAAGAAACTGTACCTCCTTCTTTCGTGCAGACATACGAAAGTAAGTAAAGAAATGGAGACCTTGTTACCGATATTAGCGAGATGACATATTTCTATTCTACAGTTCATACGTTCGTATGTTTGGACGAAAAGGGGAGGTATTGTCTTCCATCACTTTTCTGTATCAGAAAGGTACGATAAGGATCGTTCGTTAATAACACAAGTTTACCTGATGAGAGGTGAATTCCTTGAAACGCGTAGTAAACAGGGTTTTATTAACTTTTGAATGATTCTTTTAATTTCGAATTTTCATATCAAAACTTTGAAAGCTGAATTTTTTAGTTGAATATGTTTTTCTCATGAGCCTTTATAACAGTGCTCAAAAGAAACTGTAAGAGTCAAATTAAATTGCGCCATCCATTTTCGTTGACATTGAAACAGATTTTCCCTACCGTCAATGGAGCTTAAGCAGGAACGGCTCTAATATAATAACAGAATTTGTTCTAATTGTTTAAAATTCCAATTTGTGTTTTCTCGAGCAAAGTTTAGTCGCACCACTCGATGACATCTCTGGAATTTAGAGGCTTTTATTATTATATAGAACTTTGAACCAATCTCTGAGTCCTCCTTTGACTATATGCTCACTTAATCTGATTCCATGGAATTTTTTCAATATACTGGATTGAATTGTTATTTGACTTCTGCTTCGGAGGGTTTGAAATGTTATAAATCGATTATTTACTGTCGTTATTTGGCGTTTTCTACTTTGATCTCATCATCTCACTTATACTCCAATGTTTAACAGCACGATCCAACGAAGGATCGTCGAGTTTGATTGATCAAACATTTAAGCAACGTGATTGCAAATTCGACTATTTGCGATCAGCGTCCTAGCGATAGCGGTTAATGACATTTTATTCATTATAAGGCGCTTTACAAAAAAACCCATAATGACGAGCAGAAAAATTTTTTAAACAATTGCTTATCAAAAAATAGGAAAACCTTTTAAATGTAAAAGCAATGCTTAACAACATGCAATTCGAAGTTACATGTTTTGATAAATATGTCAGAAAATGGTAATTTGTAGGTAACAATTCAACGCACGCAGCTCGTACAAAATGAGTTGAAAAAATAAATTAATTTTTCTATACATATGTTCCTTTAAGAGCGCCGGTGTGTGTAAAAGAAAATTTAAATCAAGATTTTTTTTCGTGCGTTTTACTTTAACAAGATTGGAATCGAAAATTTTCTGTCAAAAACATAGATGACGGTTAAAATATCAAACTTATATCATACTTTTGAAGTTACAATGTGTTCCATATTATACATATATGTTCTCAACAAGTTTTCGTCCATATCTGAAATAAACAAAATTCGTGTAAAACCAGTCGCTAATCAAATGCGTTTTAACAGATTTAACACTAATTGAAATAATAATTATAGGAATGGAATCAACATTTAATTTCATATGCAACGATATACGGGGGAGGTTTGGTATAAATCTACATACCTAGCGATGAGAGGGACAACTAATTATTCGTTGCCTAGTTACGCTCAATAGTGAAAATATGTTTCTATTAATACTTTAGTTACTTGTAAAGTGTTTTGTAATAAAAAATTAACTTTATGAAATTAGAACATCTCAAAGTCATTAAATTCTTGAAAAAAGGACAGAATTCTCTTAAAACTATTCACTAAACAATGATTGAAGCTTATGGAGGCGAGGCTTCGTCCATATTTTAAGGTGAAGTACAGGTCAAAACAGTTTTAGAAGGGTTATAAATCCACTGAAGACGATCTACAGTCTTTTGAGACCCAGGAAGCATTACTCTTGTTGAATATATGACAAAAGGCACTACATTAACAGTGTTCCAAATGGTAATACCTTATTGAAATTTTGTACGTTATAGCAATATTCTTCTTCTTCATTACAACGAACGAGTTCAGAAGGCAAACAATATCCAATCTATCCAGATAATCCTTCTACCATAAAGTCACCTGTTGTAAATAAATGAAACCATTGTAACTGTTAGAATATCGTAAGCGGAGAATAATAACGAAATTAGTATATATTTCCCAAAGTTTATATTATTTAAATTATAAATTAAATGTTTGCATTTAATCGGCTTCGCTATAAAAACATGTACTAGTGTATTTTTCTTTCATTAATTTTGCATTCGGCTTCAGTGAGAAACTTGACAGTGTTCCAAATGGTAATACCTTATCGAAATTTCATACGTTATAGAAATATTCTTCTTCTTCATTACAAACAACGAGTTCAGAAGGCAAACAATGTCCAATCGATCCAGATGATCCTTCTACTATAGAGTCCGAATTTGACTTCATTTAAAGTCTTTTTATTTTGAATTTTTAGAAAACACCCTATACGATCTCATTTTACAGACGATAACGAGTTGAAACAGGTGGCCGATGCCTATTTTGAAGACTACCGCAAATCGTTACTTTTTTGTGATGGAATACAGTCGTTGCAAAACAGGTGGAGCAAGTATTTTGAAGTTAAGAGATAAATTTGGAATTCGTTTTGAATAATGACACTGGCCCTAATTGTAACTCATCTTTGTTTAGTCTCTTAAAGACGGACAGGGGTTAGTGCCATAAATCAATGTAGGTATGTTTCGTTCCTTTTCGTTTTTCGTCCTTTTTTATTTTAGTTTAGGGCTAGAACGCAATTTTAAAAATTATGCGAAACGAATATACAGTGTGCGTTTTGGCCTTCAACGGTACGGATCGTGTGGGGGATTAATTGTTTCGTACGGGTATTTATTGCCGTAGTTTTTCAGGTGCAACACTGCTTAATTTATCTGCTAATAATGACAACTTGTTGTCGAAATACGTATACAGAATTACAAAAATTAATGTGAAAAGGGTATATATATCAACATTAGTGATCAAGTAATGTTTATTGTGAAGCTATTCTGTTTATTTATAACTAAAGTTGAACATTCCGAATAAGTATTGATCTTCTATTTATTCTTCCAAAAATTACTTACTATTATTATTGATACTTACATTGCTCTTATTATCGTTTACATAAATATACTTATATAACATGTACATATGTAGTTCTTATGGCAATTATTTGTGAAAATTATTGTTAATACCCAATTATTTTATACAATAGTAAGTAATAATTTATGACCCTCTACCTAAAATAATTACTTTCAGTATAGTTAGTTTGAATGCTTCTTTTGTATTCAAGAACCGCTCCATCGTTGTATAAATTATGTTCTGTTTAGTGGAGAATTTTCCTAAAGGAAACACGTTCCGCGTTCGATGAATATTAATTGCCAGTCAATTATTGCTGTCATCGCTATACTGCTAAAACAATCTTTCCAATTACTTCATAAATTTAATTATAAAAATATTATGAGAATCACTCAAGGAAGTGGCGCTTTTAAGGAACAGTATTCCATTGTGTTAGTAGTGATGGAAATATAACGACGATGTGCAATTTTGCAATTTTGCAATATTGGTCTTTTTAAAATTAATGTTCTGGTGATCAAGTGAAAGATGAAAGGGTTTGAATGCTAAATGTATCTGAATACTTAACTTGGAACTTTTTCTCATTATATTCATTTTTGTCGAATCAAAATAAAATGCTACTTATTTACCAGAATTCCACAATTCTTTTAGACTCGTATCTGGCTGCTTTCCCAAGAAAATATTAACGATGTTAATAACTTTAGACGTGTAAGCTATGTGATAAGATCTTCTAAAGCCGTTGAAGAGTCTGTTTATTCAATTTATTAGTAACCATAGCATTATTAGTAGACATTAATATGATTACTTAAAGGGAAGATCTTGCGTGACATTTAATTTAGCTAAGTGTTGACTTCCTTTGAGGAGGTCGTTTTCGATGTCCAGGGCGATTGATAGCATAGATCAATCAATAATTATTTGTCAAATTAGAGTACTACCGTGTAAGGAGTAGTGCATTAGATTGATTTGAATCGTACTTATCAAATAGGAAGCCAACTGTGTTAGAGTTCGTTTCAAGATATGTTAATTTAACTAGGAAGCCATATTACAGCACCTCACCTTACGATGAGAGCTTAATGAAATGTAAGCACTTCAAATACGTAAGCTGTTCTTTACTTTAATAGTCAAAGTGGTATTAAATAAATGGTGTTTAAGTAATCGAATCTGATTTGCTTATTTATATATACGAGTGGAATTAAATATTTCCAAAGATTTAATTCATCGCAATTTGGGCGTTTGGGATTGAGAAAGACCTATGCAAGGTTTGTGCCACACAAGCTAACTGAATTCAACATTATATAGATCTGGTTAAAGACTCAAAAAATGACGAAAACTTCAGGTACTTTATTATAACTGGCGACGTGGTGTTTTCAATATGATCCAGAGACCAAGCGTCAAAACTCTAAATGGAAGCATCCAAGCAAGAAAGACCGGAAAAAGTCGTTTGGAGAAGTCAAAGGTGAAGACAATGTTGATTTGTTTTTATGATTCGAAAGGCATAGTGCACAAGGAGTTTGTACCAACCAAACAGTCAATGCTGTATATTGTCTTGGTGCTATGAAGCGTATCTTGGCGCGTATTCCTTGTGTGCGCCCGTGGAAATGATGGCTGGTGTTTGTTACATGATAATGAACCATCTCATCGCACGACGCTTGTCACTAATTTTCTAACTACAAATGGCATTTTAACCAGCAACCAGTCACCGTATTCACTGGATTTGACCCTATATGATTTCTATCTATTCTCCAAACATTTGCCGATGACAGAATAGCGCTATACCGTCGCCGAAGCCATCAAAAAGGCGTCGACAGCGATGTTGAAGGACATCTTTAAGATGAACTTAAAAATTAATTTGACATGTTAATTGACCATGCAAAACGTTCTATTGAAGCCGAAGGCGACTACTTTGAATGAAATAAATGAATTTTCTCTACGAAAGACTGTGTATATACATGCACGCATACACACACTACTCATACACTATCACGTTGCTAGTATATACTACTAAATAAAGCATATATATATATATAAATATATATAAATATATATATATATATATAAATACATATTTATAAATGATTGCATGAATAATACAAAATACAGGCCTGCCATCTATGGCCCAGAGTACTCGAATCTCGTTTACATTAACGTTAAATTACATTTTTACCCCAGGGGATGCCATAGAGCTTTCTATTTAGTCAATGTCTTCATGTTTTCTATTTAGTCAATGTCTTCAAACGAAGTGCAACAATAAAATCAACAAATCTAATATAGTACATCTATATAAGTGTGCTTTATATTTTCTAGTATTTTTTCTATTTTCAGCTTATTTATTTCGTATCAAAAGCATGTAAGCACTTTCAGAGTCAATTTTTTCCTTTTTGTTGTCTCTTTTTCTTAAAAAAACGGAACGTTCTTATTATATATACTTTCTTTTGCCAATGCATAGGTCTCCTTTGTACTCCTTTTATGTTTTGTGTTTCCATTGGTACAATCTTGTTCGTCTTAAAGTCGTCGTGACGGACCCCACTGACGCAAAAGTGTGTCCTTGTATTATTCCTAAATTTCATTCTCTAAATTTACTCATATACATATTCTTACTTATAGTGTTCGACATCTGCATCATATCATGTGTTGTGTTTGCTTGTAATATTTCAATTGACAAAAGGGGCAGTTTGTATATTAATTTCGGCGTTTGCAAGGAACAGTTTTAAACTTCCTATGTAGAACTAACAAAAGAAGATTAATTCTAAATGCAGCCTGTATTGGTCCTGTAGGAACTGTTTGATGTTTGGTAATGACCTGCTAAGTTGTTTTGTGTTCGCATATATTGTATATGATATTGTTTTGCAGATCTACACTTGTCACCTGTTGTAAATAAATGAAGACGTCGTAATTGTTAGAATATTGTAAGCGGAGAATGACAACGAAGTTAGTGTGTCTTTCCCAACGTCCATATTATTTAAATTATAAATTAAATGTTTGCATTTCATAGGTTTTGCTATAAAAACATGTACTGGGATATTTTTCTTTCATTTATTTTGCATTCGTCTTCAATGAGAAACTGGTTTAACTTAAACTACTGTTACGCGAAAGTTAGTACATTGTTTTCTTCAAACTCTTGAGTAAGTTTCAAGAACGCGAATTTTAATTTTTGTATTGGATATGAACTTTCATACAGAAATTTATTGAGTAATAAAAAGTCTAATGAAGAGGTAATATTTTCGATTCAACGAATTTACTTTTGTCTGTACCATATTTATATAAAGTCAAATTATATAAATCATCCATGCGTCTTTATTGCCTCAGGAATAACAATGAGGGATGCATTAATTACCACGCTTATATCTAATTGACGTTATTAATTATTCCATAAGGGATTTTCACTTTCCCCCAATGTATTTATTTTCAGTTAACACTTTAACGCACCCAGAATTTCATAATTCAATTTGGTAGAAATTCATTTGTGCGAGACTTTTACTGTATCCTCGAGTTGTTTGTTTTTAAAATTCAAGTTAGGAAACGAAATTAATTTCAATCTGTGCCACCGAGTATCAGAGGAACAACATAAATTGAAGAACTCATAAATCAAATTTATGCAAAATTGAAATTACGTATATGTCTACAAATCTGTGTGGAAATAGCTTTTGATCTAGAAGTTTAAAACGAAATAATAGTATTTACGATTAAGTATTTAAGCACTTTTAATGTTATATTTGTAAGACGTTAATTAATTATATTAGTTCTGTCTTCATTTCTATTTCGTAGGAATGTAGAATGAGAGCTAAAAGACCCCAATTGTATAAGTTTAAAACTATATTATTAGAAGTGCAACTAACTTCTCGCTGTTTTTCAAGAGATGGCTCCAGTAGTAAGTGCAAAACGTCATGAACCAAGCTTAGATATATATGGTAAACAAACCACTTTGACACATTAGTGATTTTGTTTTTGCGTCATATACTTTTGGTTGTGTGCCGTGATTGGTTCCGTCGCTTCATAGACGGTGATTTCGATGTTGACGACCGTTCGCGTGAAGGAAGACCAAAAACCTTCGAAGACGCTGAATTGGAGGCATTGCTCGATGAGGATCCGTGCCAAATGCAAAAAGAACTTGCTTAAGCATTAAGAGTTACCCACCAAGCCATCTCCCATCGATTGCATGCGTTGGTAATGATTCAAAAACAAGGAACTTAGATTCCTTATGATTTGAAGCCAAGAGACGTTGAGCGTCGTTTTTTCGCCTGTGAACAACTGCTCCAGCGGCAAAAAGGAAAGAGTTTTCTTCATCGCATCGGATGACGAAAAATGGATTTATTACAGCAACCCAAAGAGAACAAAATCATGGGGACTGCCCGGTCATGCTTCTACGTCGTCGGTTCATATGAATATTCACGCGGCGAAGGTTTTGCTGTGTATTTGGTGGAACAAGGGCGGTGTTATTTATTATGAGCTGTTGAAACCGAACAAAACCATCACTAGGGAACGGTATCGAACTCAATTGATGCGATTGATCCGTTGGATGGCACATGGGCTGGCTAATCAGCAGTGCCGCTCATATGAAGACATCTCAAAATGGCTTGATTTGTGGATAGCCTCAAAAGACGAACACATCTACCGTGACTGTAGTCGAGCTCTGTCAGAAAGATGGGAAAAAGTTGTCGCTGGCTATGGGCAATATTTTGAATGATTCATTTGTGAACATTTTTTCACAATAAAGTTGCATTCTCATCAAAAAATAGCGAGAACTTAGTTGCGCACCTAATAATATTTGAATTAATTTACAAAACTAGGAAAAATAACAGCTTACGAATATCTAAATTCAATGAGGAAATAGAATTAGACAATCGCATGAAAAAAAGCAAACAATGTGTACACTTTAAATATGACGGTATTTGGAAAAAGGGGATAAGACATAATGTATGTCTAGAGGCAAAATTCTGATACGAGAGACTTTCAATTTATTCTTGGTATCGGCATGAAGAAAATTAAACAATTAAACTTATTTTCAATTTTAATATATTACCCCCAAATCTTCAATGAATTTTTTCATCTCGAAATTGACTTTTCAATACTTTCTGCAAAAAGAAAGATACCTACAGGTAAAAGTGGTTTGTTAATTATTAAGGTTACAGAAACGAGTCCTTCCGCAGCAGCGTACGGCTCAGTTACTATCAATATTAAAAATAATAAATATAATTACTTACTATTTCAGTTTTTCTTTTGTATTGTTGATGTAGAGTGACGCAAACATGCGATGTAGTATTGTGTCATTAGTATGCCTTCCAGTGTTGACTCAGTCATACTCTTACGGCGAGGTAAAAATATGTTGGTGTATTTAAAAAATGAGCGTTCTGCGTTTAATGATGTGATGTTGGCGAATTTCAAAAGGACGTTCGCATCATATTCGCACTTTGGTTTTCAGTTAAATTCTCGTCTATACGCACTATAGTTTTAAAACCGAGATTCTTATTTATAACCGCACACAATTTATCGGTTGTTAATTTTCATGTAATGACAGCTTGGTGTTCTAATTTGGAAATAGTATCTAAAATAATTGAATAATTTTCGAAAATTTGCTCTATTCGGGTATGGATTTCGGTATCTGAAACCAGCGCCTGACTTACTGAAATTGCTTGAGCATCTTACGGATTTAAATTTAAGAAACAAGGTTTAATAATCTGAAAAATTTTTCATAATGTAAAACAGCTTTAAGCCATGATCCCTTCTCGTCCATATCAATTGTGGTGGCTCAAGAATGTCTGGACAAGCCTGCTTAAACACACGAATTTGGAGATTTAATAAAAATTTTTTGGTGGAAACTATAAATTGGTCTGCTTTTGGATAACTGTTTCTAATAAATTCACCGACAAGATGACATGTATGGAGCAAACAGGTTACATGAAGCAATTAAGGATAAGATTGTTTTAATAACTTCCCAGCTTTAACCATATTCGAACCCCCATCTGTCACCAACATTACAAGTTAGGTTGCCGATTTATTGAACTTCCCAAAGGTGTATTTTATAGTTTCTACTATCCTTTTGGCGTTTTCCTTCTGTAATATTCTACTACGTAAAAGAAGAGCTAAGGAAATCTTACCGTTTTTTAGAGTGCCCGCTAACACATTTAAAATACTATTTTTTCTTGCATCTCTGCTTTTATTTGATCCATAGTCGTATTCTTCACCCGAGGAAAATTATACCTGTAATTGACTTCTTGTTGGCAATCTCCATTCCAGAACGTATTTGCCCCCCAGAGTTTCGAAATTCATTGTCTACAATATTTTGTGGAATGTTGCACAAACTTAACATAGAAACAAAGTCGTATAGAAATTTTTTAATGTGGTACATAATGTTGCGCATGGCACCGGTGTTGTTTGCTGTTAACACGTCTTTTAGACATAAAAATACTGTACGGTAAAATGTTGATATTGCAAACAGTACATCTAGTAATAGTGTCAGTGTATTCTAATGTCGAAAATCGGTTAAGAAATCGATTAACGGTCGTCGAATATAACAAAGAACACCGATTCGCCATAATGTATTTAATCCGATATTCATACATATACCATACGTATATGAATCTCGACTTCGGGTATAACCGACCGCTTTCGAAATATATCAACGCCGCCAATGAGTGCGCGCTCGTTTCTGCACGCTTACTAATTATCTACGTATGTGTGTACATAAAAGATTTCGACTAAAGTTACATTACAGACAAACCCAGAAATTTAAATATTTCCAGTGTTTCTACAAATATTGTAATTTTAGGACGTGTGTACATATCCCAACGGGAAATAGTGTAGTTAGTTTCATGAATTCGGAACTGTACAATGTAAACTTAAAATACTTCCCTTTAGATAATTATTGAAAATACCGGAATTTCAGCGCCGATATTATTCACATCACTGACTATATTTAAAAAAAAGCGCATACCGAAATATTAATGGAATGCATGGTATGCCTATATATTGAGAAATTTCGAAGGTTTTTGCATAAGTTCGGTCTACATTTCAGCCATCCACCAATGACATTTGAAGTGGGTTTCAACCGGAAAGTTTTCGACTGAAACAGATGTAAACAATTTCCGGTTTTGCGTTTTCTCTTTGCATGTGCTTTTGTATAGATTCTATGGACGTGGCCTTGTGTACGTGTGTATTAAATCGGATCGTCGGCAGTTTACCAGTTCAGTTAATGCCGAATGCAAACAAAAACCCGAACCGAACGATCGTGTTTGGTATTGCAGCAGCTGTAGGTAAACAGTAATATAAAACACGAGCTTGAGCAATTCGATGAAAAACAACAAGCTTGTGTGAAGCCCGTGGCGTTTATTAATGCAAAGTAAATAACGAATGAAAAAATCATATGTCGGAATATAAAATATAACTTCTTTATATTTATTTTGCATACTTCTGTTGTTGTAGGTTGCTTAGGACAAATATACTTAATAGATAATAGATGGAGTTAGAAAAAATACAAATTATTCATAAACTAAGCAAAGTATTCATTAAAAATAGAAAATATGTTCTGTTTCAGAGATTTAGACATAAAACATAACTAAAGAAAATTCAATATATAAAGGAATTTATCATATGGAATTACATTTTATCTTCTTGTGCGCCCAAAGAAATTCTGCAGTAATATTTCTTATACATAAGGATGCGTAAGAACATGAATACAAAATACCTGGTGTACCGGAAAGTCATTACCGGTTTTTATAATAGATTTAAGTATTCAGAGTTGTGATTTGAAGCATTTGTCATTTTATTCTACAGACACCAAGCTTCAAAGACATACATGTTATATTTTGCGAAAGTAACATTGTCATAGATTTATACCTCCGAAAATGTCGAGTTTCGTGCTTGATAAAGTGCATTTGCGGCATGCATTTCTTTTCTTATTTAATCTAAAGAGAAAAACTGTTAAAAGTTTCGTTTGCTGGTAGTAACTTACGGTGACCATGCTTCAACCATAAAAACATGTGAGGCGTGGTTTTAACCACTCGAAAGTAGTGATTTCAATGTGCAAGACAAAGAACTTTCTCGTAGACCAAAAAAGTTTGAAGACGCGAAACTGTAGGAGTTATTGGATGAAGATCCAACCCAAAGTCAAACAACAATTGGCAGAAGCATTTAATGTTGTCCAAGAAACGATTAGCGACCGATTACGAGCAATGGCAAAATCCAAAAGATGGAAAAATGGACATAACAATTGAATGACAGGCAAATGGAAGATCAAAAAATCGTCTGTGGAATGTTGCTTCAAAGGGGCGATCGGAAATCATTTCTGCATCGAATAGTGACGAGTGATGAAAAATGGATTCATTTCGAAAACTCTAAGTGCAAAGGATTATGTTTATCACCTGGCGAAGACGGCCCATCGGCTCCAAGGCCAAATCGTTTTGATCGCAAGACAATGCTCTGTGTTTGGTAGGTCCAGAGTGGCGTCGTGTTCCACGAACTGTTGAATCCTGGTGAAACAGTTCGCTATTGATCGCTACCGACAACAAATTATCAATTTGAACCATGTGTGGATAGAAAAACACTGCAAAGTGATTTTACAGCACGACGATGAGTCATCTCATACATCAAAATCGGTCAAGCAAGCGTTGAAAGCACTTGGATGGGATATAATATCGCAACCGCCGTACTTTCCAGATCTTGCCTTGCGACTATCACCATTTTGCAACAATGGGACACGTACTTGTAGAGCAGCACAATTTCGCTTAAAGGACAAAGTTTTTTTGGGATGCATCCATAAATTGCCTGAAAGATAAGCTAGATGTGTAGAATCAAATATTATGCAGTTTTTTTTACATAGAAACCGATAACGACTTTCCAGTACACCAGGTAAATAATTAGTTTAAACAAAACACTAATGTTCGTCAATTAAATCCTATTTAAATGTTAAGATTTTAATTAATTTTTATACACTTGAAATAAACGAAGTAAATATATCAATTTAAAATTTTATGTATAGATAAATGACTATGGATGTCAATTTGGAGATGCGCTCCATCCGTGTATCATGTCAATGCGCAGCCTCCTCCCTCCTAATCTGCAGTTTCCACAATTTTATCTGCGATATTACATATTAATATGAATATTAAGAGAGACGTATTTGTTTTGCATTTGACAGTTTTATATAATTTATAGTAATTACAATGTCACAGGTGTATTGAGAAAACGATCATTGTCCGATCAAGAAAATAAGTTAATAAGCGAATATCCTAGTTTAATTTACAATGCGGAAAAACTTAAATGTACGGTTTGCGATAGGTTGTTAATGTGCTAGACGAAAAACTATTGCGAACGATACGTAAAGAGTACAAAGTACGTAACCAAAAAAAAATATGGAATCGAAATAAAATCGAACGAGGAATTTTTATTTCATTTATTTGTAAAAATGATTTTGTGTAATGTATCGTTTACTTTATTATCCAATGAATCGTTTTGTTCGTTTTGGAATAAATACGCGAAATATCCATTACCTAGTCCGACAGCGCTACAAAATATTCTATCATCAGTCCGTGAACGCATTAACCATAGAATTAAATCCAAATTCAAAAATAATAAACTGTAACTGTGTGGACGAACTAACAGAGCGTACGAATTTCTCTTGTTAAAGTTATAGTACGTATAATGGGACGAATTCGATCATCTTCCATTTAACTAACTTCAAGAAGAGTACAACAATTTTATACCGAAGTAATTTCAAAGTCAGTGTTGGTAAATTTTGAACTTTCAACAAACTAATTGTTAATGTTCATAGATGATGTCGCTGCAAATATCTTTGTAGGCCGTTCTCCCAAGAAACATTTTGCTAACATGATACGTGTAAAATTCATAATTTAAATCTTATGGCAAAAATTTTTCGACTGTGTTATCCTGAAGTAGATGCTTTAATAGTACATACGACAGAAGTGTTTGTCAAAACGTGTTCGAGAATTTCACAGGCTGTGTTCCGCTATCCCCGAACTACTAAAGCCGATTCTTACACGTTGGGGAAAATATATAGAGGCAGTATTTTACTATTAAAAATATTTTGTGTGTAAAAAGAACGTGGTTTTAAAATTGCAACTACCAAGCAAAGCTAGTCAAAAGTTTAAGATAATCAGGTTAAAACAGATTTAAAAAATATTCAGAACAATTACTTCGCATTAGTTGAGGCAATAGAAAAATTAGAAAGTCCTTTGCTGTCGTTGAAGGAATCTCTCAAAATAGTGAGACGTTCATGGACACTTATGCACGGTAAAAACGGCAAATAATTCTTGTATTATACGGAAGTTTGAAACTGTTTTAGACAAGAATTCAGATTTAGTGAAATTAAGACAAATTTGTGAAGTTGCGGTTGTTATAGAATCGATGACTTGTTTTGAAGATTAATTTAATTATGCAAATATAACGTATACGAGGATAGTTTGACAAGTAGTGAGAATGACACATAGGTGGCGCTCTAATTGGTAAAACAAATGCACTGCAATTTAGGTTGCATATTTATATGTTTACGTTCCGATATTTAGATAAATCGGTTGATTAGTTTATTTTTGACAGCTGATTGAAAAAGAAGCAACACGTCGTTTTGTTAAAATGGAAAAAGCAGAGTATCGTGCGGTGATTAAATACTTCGTAATTAAGGGTATGAAAGCTACCGAAATAAAAGATGAGTTACGGGAAATATTAGGTGAATCTGCTCCATCATCCGTCACAATAAGAAGATGGATAAATGAATTTAAACGTGGTAAAACAAGCTGTGTTGATGAAGCGCGCTCTGGAGCACCCAAAATCGTGACTTCTAACGATATGACCATAAAAATCCATAATATTATTATGCAAGATAGACGACTCAAAGTGAGAGAGATAGCAGACATGGTAAACATTTCAACGTTAGCAATATTCGAAGATTCTGGCGTTACAATATAGATTTGCTTTTTATAATTTCTATGTTTATAAAGTTAATCTAGTATTGTTTACAAAATCTCCTCCCTATAGGAAAATATACATTTCATTATGAGTTTTTGTTTTTGTGCTTTTCGCGTTTGTGAGAAACACAAAATAAATGTAATTACTTTATTTTGTGCCTAAATAAACATGAAATATATTAAATTTAATTTTCGTTAAAAATATCAGATACCTGAATAAATATACATATATTGTATTTTAATTCGCTGCTAACCTGAATAAATATACATATATTTTAATTCGCTGCTATAAGAAGAATGTACAGATACCGGTAACAATAAACAATACCAACATCCCATACAGCAACACAGCGAAATACCTGGGAATGAACTTCGATATCCGATTACGATGGAAAGAACATATAAAAAAGAAAAGGAAGGAACTCGACCTCAAATATAAAAAAATGTACTGGTTGCTCGGGCGGAAATCAGCTTTCTGTGCATAATAAATTATTACTATACAATCAAGTTCTAAAACCTCTCTATTGCAGCTTCTAGATAACACCGACTTGAACAGAAGGCTTAAGGAGATCAAACTATTGGAACTGTGTAGTGCGTAGTGACAGAGAAAAAGCAGAGCATAGTGACTTTGTGTATAACGCGTTAACAAAAGCGTTGAACTAAATGAACTGAGATGTTCCACTCAGGACTTCTTGGACGAGCACCTAGTTTTTAAGACTATAGAGGAAAATTGTAGGTTAGTCTATAACAACTAGTAACAATATATTTAAATTAAAAAAAAATATTTTAATTCGCTGGTGAGTAATATTACTTCAGATGTCCTTAAACTGGTTCTTAATAAATTTTAATATTAAGATCAAAGAAATATTACTCGTGGTAAATAACATACAAAATCCTTTTATAATTTCTCGTTAAAATACTAGATGAAGACGCAATTAAATGTTTTAATATACTGCGTTATATTACGTATTAATATATTGAAGTTAAACAAACAATATTCGCATGCCAGGTGATTTTTAAATGGAATATAATCGTCATGTTGACCCGCAATATGCTGTAGTAGCATATTCAGATTTTATTTATATATTTACAAACTCTTCATGATGTAAAAGCGGTATATATCGTGGTAATTTAAATTTATATTTTATCTGTTTTAACTACGTTTATTGATTGTGGTCCCTATAAAATGAATATAATTTTTTTAAAAAATTCATATAACTTTCTAATTCAAGTTTGCGTGTTATACTGGGTGTACCAAAATAATTGACTGCGACTTATGGAATTTTAACCTCTTCAATTTGTTATCGTATATGATTTGTTAATTTTTATTGTCGAACTAAATCCATTTAAGAGACTATGCATGAGTGTTTCTCTCTAGTTTCAAAACCTTGTATTTCATTGCAAATCCTTAAACAATTCTTTTAAAACCTCGTTATTTTTGCTCGTGCAGCGCGAGAAGTGGTGGCTGAACGCAGGAGGTCAGTACAGGTCAAGTATATAATGGGTATTTTTTAAGTTGCATGAGAACTATCGATATCGATAACTGTGGTCATCATGAATCGTTTAACGTCAGAATAACGCTTCCAAATTGTGGAAATTTACTTTGAAAAAAATAAATCTGTTCACGTCCATTTTACGGTCAACATAATAGGTCTAGTGAGCAAGCAATTCGTGCATTACGACGGAAGCAACACTGTTAGTGTTGCCTCCGATCTTATGATTGCATCGTGAAGTTCGTCATTTTTGACAATAAATTTACCTTGATCGTTTTATTATCGGGTCGCTATTTCTATTGTTGACAGTAAGTTAAAAATTTTATGTCAGCGAAAAAATGGAATTAACTCACGAACATTTTCGCGCATTTTCATAAATTTTGGCGTGGATTATCTCAACAAGAATGCATCGACGAGCTGAATTCTTTATATGGTGATGAAGCACCATCGAAAACTACAGTATATCGTTGGTATAGTGAATTCGAATTTGGACGGCGTTCTTTGGACGATGAATTTCGTGATGGTCGTCCTACAAATGTTGCTGTGTCGGAAAACATTAATGCAGTATCTGAATTTATAATGCAAGAGTCATGTGACATACCATGAAATCGAGGCAACTCTAGGTATTAGTAACACCAGCGTCCATAAAATCTTGCATGAACATTTAGCCGAGAGAAGCTATATTCGCGTTGGGTACTACATAATTTCACAACCGCTCAAAAAACACTCGTGTCGATTGGTGCCAAGAAATGCCCAAAAAATACAATGGCGGTGCTTCAAAGAATATTCATAAAGTCATCACAAGTGATGAATCTTGGACCAATACGTATGAGTTCGATAGTAAACAGTGGTTGACTGTGTGGGTATTCCAAGATGAGCAAAACGAACCAAGGTTGTCCACCCTCGAAGCACATTAAAACAAATGGTCGCCTGTTTTTTCGGAAAAACCGTTTACGTTACAACCGTGTCTTTAGAGTGTTGTAGAACGGCCTGTGATTTCTTTTTGTTCAATATTTTTCCATATCATAATTATTCCAGAAATATATTGTAGTTATTTTACAAAAATTCAATGCTGTATGATGCACTAATGATGTTACCAATGAATTAATGATACTACAACAAGATAACATAAAACTGTATGATACTCAGGCTTCTTTTGGGACTTTAGAGGAATTTTATGGAATTATTAGCAAAGTTTTGTGGCTTCCCCAATTGCCAGACATAATTTATTTTGACGAATAAGAAGCAATATTTTATAAAATCGACTTTATAATCTTTAATATTTGAACCAAATCATTCAGCATGAAACTTAAACAATTACGGAGAAGAATAAAATATTTTGGGTATATGAATTGAAGAATTAATTTACAGTTAAGCAAAATGATGATTATTTACAATATTGATTATAAATTATGAAAGGTAGTACATATTTTTGAAATAAAATATAATTGTTAAAGAAACAAGCTATCTGCTTCTGGGCTTCCGGGCTGGAACCGCGTCACTTGTATATTTCAGTGTAGTAGTTGAGCCCTGAAGATGTCCCATACAAACGGGTACGAAACGTCGGCAGATATACAAGTGACGCGGTTCCAGCCCGGAAGCCCAGAAGCAGATAGCATGGACCACGACCGCGGAAGTCTACGTACCAGGTTAAAGAAACAAGTTTTGTATTATGAACTTTTGTGTAGAAAGTTGTGCGCGAATATTAAATATAAGTCGCTATATTTCTACGAATTTGTGTATTAAAAAATTAAACTCAAAACTACACCTTTTACCGTTTCAGTACATTCTATATCACATTATTTGTATCTGTCTAGTACTGTACACGCTATGTTTGTGTACATTCGTAAATTTATAATAATGGTTGCAACATACGTACAATAATTAATCAGAATACATTTAAATTTATCAGATTAAGCCCAAAATAGATTAGAATTACTCGTGAGATGGTAGCATTAATCTTAGTACGTTATACATTCAGTATTAAATGTTAAACATTAATTTAGGTGGATTAGATCGCTCAGACACATAACGTGCTATCGTCCAACGAAAGTAATAGGTTATTCCAGATGAGCCGAACTTAAGATAACTGTTCAATTTCGATGGTACCTCGATACATTTTAACCTACAACCGCGATAACGTTTTACGTTAAAACGGACCCAGTTAAAAGCTACGGCATCCAACGTTTCAAATTAAGGGTGCGTTGTTATAAATGTTTACGTATATACGTACATATATACTGTGTTCTATATATACGTATATATTAGTATACATAAATTTTGAACCAATGCACGAAGGAACTAAATAGGATGAGGAAATCAGAATTCGCAATCGAGTTCCACTTACCCAGTATTCCGAGGCGGAAATTGAGTGTAACCACAATGACGTGGCCGTAGGAGGCCAGCACGCTTCCGTCGTACGGATTGCCAGAACCCCACTCAAAGCTTTCTCCGTGAACAAATACTAAAACGGCGTATGGCGCTTCCAAACCTCGATTACCTAAAATTGAAAACGGGAGTTAAAAAAATACGTGAAATGTAATAAAACAGGACAAGTCACGCAATTTATATACATGCATGATTATATAGGATATTTTTAATAGAAAATGACTGTTTTGTTATTTAATATATTGATGATAAAGAGTGATTCAAACTGCGCGGTTTCTTTAAGAATAAATAAAATATATATGGCGCACTGAATTTGTCTGGGCATTTAAAAAGTGTGATGTATGACAATTATAAAAATGGCTTTGTACACGGTATAACAACGCGTTCAAATTGTTGAATTACTTTATGAAAATCGATGTTCTGTGAAAAGAGTTTTTAGAAAATTACACGAATTTTATGGTTTACACAAAAAAATGAAAAATACAGTCGTATTGATCGATCACAGGAAAATATTGGTTTGGTTCGTGAAAGTGTTGCTGAAGATCCTGAAATGTCCATCAGACGACGTTCACAACAACTTGGACTTAGTGGATCCACAACATGGCGTATTTTACACAAGGATTTAGCTCTGAAGGCATATAAAGTTCAAATAACTCAGGAACTGAAGCCAGTGGATGATTTAAAACGTCGTTCATTTGTCAATTTCTTCAATGAATAACCAGCTGATTTTTCTCAAAAAATAATGTTTTCCAATGAGGCACATTTTGAACTGCCAACCACGAATTATTCATGGGAAACCTATGCATCCTAAACGAGTTACTTTTTGGTGTGCATTAAGGCCAGGTGGTGTAATTGGATCTTATTTCTCTGAAAATGCTGCTGGTGAAGCTGTAACTGTCAATGCTGATCGATATCATCGGATGATAACCGAATTTTTGTGGCCCGAGTTTATGAATATTGATCTAGAGGATATGTGGTTTCAACAGGATGGCACTACACCTCGTTGTAGTGAGGTGTAGTGCCATCCTGTCAATCAATTGATTTATTGAGAGAAAAATTTCCTGGGCGTGTAATCTCAAGAAACGGTGATGTTAATTGACAACCAAGATCATGTGACTTGACACCGTTAGACTATTTTCTTTGGGGTTATGTGAAAAGTCAGGTTTATAAAAACAATCCACGATCAATTCCTGCTTTGAAAGATCAAATTATGCGTGTCATTGGTGAGACAGAGCCTCAATTATGTCAAAATGTCATTGAAAATTTTAACGAAAGAGTGAACGTCTGAGGAGCTACAAGAGGAGGTCATTTGGCAGATATTATTTTTCGCATATAAATGTCGTAACTGATACTTCAATTACTAATAAAAGGTTTTTGAATGTGAATGCAAATTATGTGTTTTATTTATTCTCTAAGAAAAACGCGAAATTTGAAACAACTTTTATAATAAAATGAGAATGATTACGAATATTTTGTATTTGGTTTATTTATTATGATACTGACACGTAGAAATAATATATGGAGAATATCATCAATTAGAAGTCCACCTTACTGGGTTTCGCAGATGACGCATTGTATATTAGCTTGCGACATCGATGTTACATCTAAAATTGATGTATCTGAAAATATCGATCTCAATTTTTCAATATGTAAATTTGTAGAAATAATACCTTTAGCCGATGCAAAGTGCATTTAGTCGACAATCGTTTTTAGTCACCTATCAGCAGTACACCGAACATTTAAAAAATGCTAAAGTAAAAGATTATTTCAAAAACTAATATTTTTAAGTAAAATACAAAAGTAATTTGTGTAAACGCTACACTTTGTTATTTTAATCCATTTATGCGTTGAACAAAACCAGTGATGTTTAAAGTAAAATCATAACTTGGTATAAGGAGGAAAGTATACTACCTAAAACAACAAAATAATGCATTGAATATACATATATTAACCACTTTAACCACTATTACCCTACCTGTTTACCAAGCAAGCAGCGACGTGTGCATATATATGGCTAATTGCCAAATAAAGCGTAATTAATGAAAATTGCTGTTTTGTAAAGTCAACATCATTTATAAATTACACACAACACACACACACACACAAATATATTGTATATATATATATATATATGTTTGAACGAAGATTCTTGCGGTTGTAAGTATGGGTAATACTAACAGAATCTCAGCACGCATGCAGGAACATGCCGTAGGCGTACGAAACAAAACTACTGCGTCGACACTAGCACAACATGTCATCACAACAAGACATTCAATAGATTTCCAAAATACAAGGACAATAGCACCCATAAAAAATCCCCGAACAAGAACATACAGAGAGGCGATAGAGATTGAAACACGAGGAAACACCTTGAACATTAGGAACGACGGTTTGCGCATTCCTTCCACTTGGAGACCTATCATAAAACAATTCCGTCAAACATTAACATTAATCCACCACATTATAATCCCATTAAACCTGCAGCGAATGTTCCAGAATGCATTAAACACTTAAAATCCCATTATAAGGAAGCCAAAACCGATGTAATCCGAAAAGTTACGAAGAGCCAGTATATAAAGCAGTGTGAGGACCAGTCACAGCCAGTTTCATGTTGACGCTTCACTACGAAACAACTCCTGAAGGTGATTGAGATGTTATCGAAACGTTGAGGGGTCGATTCTTTCGAGAACTTCTGTCCAGCATAGCAGAGGGCCCGAGAATCCAGTATTACCCATATACTTTTATATATATATATATATAAAAAATATCAAATAATCAGAGAGAACTATGTGTCTATCTCTCAGATAGAAGTAAAAGCATTTATATTATTTTTTAAAGTATTATTTTAAATAGCACGCAGAGTAGTGAAAGACATCACCATCGTGTGTAAATACAAATGCATAGCTTCTTTTCAGAATATTATAAATTAACCAGAAAATAACATTGCACCTTCATTGAAAGAAAAAGAGTTACTTATCTTGACATTATTCGTTACGTTATGCTTATTTAACTATTTGCCAATTCAGTAGTTGAATTAAGAAATTTCTTTTTCTCGGTGTGGTAGATAAACCACAAAAATTCATTGTGATGATTTTGTATGTTTTATTGCGATAGAATGAGGTAGTACTTGAAATATTTATGCCATATGCCCATATTTTTTCGGCATTGAACGGATTTATATTTAATATAAGTATTTTTTGACGGATTTAATGGGTATTTCGACGTATTTTTTAATCACAAAAAACGTTTCTCCGATGAATGTTATTAAGTAGAAAAGTCTTTAAAAATTATGCGGCGAAGTAGTTTAATATAGATTCGTTTTATTGAAAAATTAAAATGTGTATTCATTATACGCAAGTGTTAAAAACTGCGGACAATACAACAAACCTCGCTGGGCATACATGTAAATATATGCATTTATTTCTAATTACATATGCTAGCCGTCAATATCATATATAAAAATTTCATATTCGACAAACATTATTGTTATATACCAATTGAAAAGTAATATCCCGAGGACGTATAACACTGTTATAAGACGAGGGCTATAAAGAGTTCATAGTTGTGAGAATGGTTAAAGTATATTCATACCGGTTTTCTGGACGATTGTGCTATATACTATATCTTTGTCCAATACATTAAGTATAGCCACAATATACGGGTATATAAGTCTTGTTTCTAACATATTGAAAGTTGTGTCACTACCTCGATCTATCCAAGCAAAAAGTAAACGAAATCCAAATACTTGCCTGTAGCGAGAGTGTGCGAATACTCCTACTGGATAAACTCTGTGTCGTACGAGGCTACTAATCAATGTTGGTTATTTCCACTTTGCCATCTTGCCTGTAGCGGATAATCTCCGTGTCATAAGAAGCAGGCTAAGCAGGCTCGGCTATTTCCATTTTTACATCTTATTTTGGAAATATAAATTCTTACATGTAGAGAGATCATGCGAATACTCCTACCGGATAAACTCCGTATCGTAAGAGACGGCTAATCAGTGCCGGCTATTTCAATTTTAGCAACTTATTTTGAAAATTCGAATACTTTGTCTCTAGTGAGGGTGTGCGAATGCTCGTACAGGATAATTTCCGTCGTAAGAGCGACTAATTACACTCGGCTGCATCCACATTTACAATAGTATTTTATCCGCTATAATACTGTAATTTTACATGTAATGAGGGCATGAGAATAAAACTATTCTCATGCCCTCCTTGACTTTGAGATATTATCGATTTTGAGGTATGATTTTGTCGTACGTGAGATTTTGATTGTTAGGAATTATCGCTTATGACTATCGACTATGTCGAACTTATATATGGTTATATTGGGAATTATGGTAACAATCTCTTCTCTGTTATTTTGGTTAGTCTCGATTTTGGTTTGTCTTTACATTATATGTCGGAACAGGACAGTATCGCTTGAGTGTTATACTATGATATCTGTCGTTCTAACTTTTGGCGCCTGGGTAATTTGTATTATTTGTTTTTCGGTTCGATCAGTTTTTAAATGAGAGTTGTCTAGAATAGGTGATAGCAATCGTCGGGTATTTTATATCTAGGTAGACCTGTTATTTATATTAAAAATGCATTATCATATGCCTGAAGGAAAATTATTTGTGGTTAAACATTTTTACGGTGGAATTTTTGCGAAAAGAACTAGGGATGTCTGCTGTATCCAGAAAGACCTATTTCTAGCGCAAGTATGATTCATAGTACGGTTCAATATGTGAAAACAACATTTGCTTTACTTAGTATGTAGTAAAAATAAAAATGTCCCTGGCTAAAATGTCAGCAATTTATAAATACAAATATGTACTTTGCCAGCACTAAATTCCACTATGTCATCTCGTGAAATGGCTATCAGTGATACAACAGTTTAGAAGATTAAGAAATATAAATACCAGTCTTCCAAAATATCTGAAGAAAGTGTTTCCTAATTCATTAAAGTTATTATTTCTGCAAACGTTATAAATTGTATAATTCTTTAATTAAGACATACTTATAATAGAAACTTAGTATCTTTGTAGTCGTAAGAACACGAGCGTAACTCCACCTAACTATAACTTAAGGTGTAGCATAACGTAACCCTGTCTTATTATAATTGGAAGTAAACTCCGCCTTTTACAATGGAGTAGGTACTTCAAATTTGTCTACTTATTTAATAAAACTTTTCACGCTATATATTTATTAATATCTAATTATCAATACATCAATTTTTTTTCTAAAATCTAAAAGAAATATTATCTGCTTCTGGGTTTTCGGACTGAAACCGCGTCACTAGTATATCTGCCGACGTTTCGTGCCCATTTGTATGGGACATCTTCAGGGCTGAACTACTGCACTGAAACTGGTGTAAGTCGATGGGGGACGCGTTTATATATGGATAATGGGTCATGGGTCAATGGAGCGTTACGGTTGCGGTTGGGTAGATTAGAGATGCAGGATTGTCAAGCGTTATGTAGGGGGTAGCCATCATCGCGGTTAAGGTTATTGGGGTGCTTAAAGATCTAAAAGAAATATTTCCACAAAAGGCAAGTAATTGTAAATGTACTTTACTTCTGATAAAGAACTATAATAAATCCATGAAGAAAACAATATTTTATTTACATTTACACAAAGTAGTTATAGCACTGCATTTGCTTGAGATTATTAATAAACTCATTTTTGCAATTGTATTACATACATTTTTGAAGAGATGAACTAAGAACATAATAGTTCAAAATCTTCAATATTAAAAAAACAAAACAACATTTATATTCTTTGCCATTGATGCTTCCGATTTTTATTAAATATCTATGTTAAGTTGATGTCAATATTTAACATTCCTAACATTGATCTTTTCAAGAAGTATATCGACTCTAGTCGTAGTATACGTTTAAGATCAGAAATTATTACAACGCTATCAGCGTAAACGTTGCCCTTAATATCACCTCTTTGCTCTTAATGTACCTTCAAATAAGTCCATTTGTTAGATCGCACGAGTTTGCTGGCCAGTGTGTTACTAAAGTGTGAAATCACACGAACAGGAGACAGAGTTTGCAATAAATAACACGTTTCTCATACAGTACGATAGGTGACGTCATCTTGCTGAAACCACATGTTCCTAGTATTAATTTCATTTAATTTAGGTCGGAAAAAGTTATTAGCGTGTTACGATAACAAATGCCATTCATAGTTAATGCAATTTTTCTGAATTTTTGAAAAAGTAGGATAAGAAAACACCACTTATTCATAAAGCATACTTAGCTGTAAATCTTTCGGGATGCATTTATTTTTCTTGAGCAATATGAAGATTTTCAGGTTTTCAAAAGTTTTGCCCATTATTAAACCATCGATGTTAAAATGAATTTCGTCAGTTACGATAATTTGGTTAAAAAAAGAGAGTCAGCTGTTTGCTATTCTAGCATGCAGTTGATTCAGGTACAGATAAATTTGAAGTAAACTAGAAGTCTGGTATTTATGAAGTAAATTGCTAAGACAATATTTTGAAATATATTAATCAAACTATACGCTCAACAGGAGTCCGTTACTAAAAGTATGTATCAATATGTATCAAACACTTATAATATAACAGCAGAGTGTCTTGAATTTATTAAAAATATAAACAATTGGGAATTTAACAACTACAAGAGCATCTTTGTTGTGAAAAGCAACGTGGTATTTAGCGCAAACAAAAAACTGATCTAAAAATTGGTCTTTCGCAAACTCTGAACAGATACGGTCGCTGTAAAAGGTCTAGCGTTGAACGCCGCATATGTGCAATGTGTAGAGAGTACGAGTGTTAGTACTAGTTTTTAAAATGCACAAGAAAGATCTAAATGTATTTTTCAGTGACATCCAGAGTTTATACGATCTTCGATTAGAGTGTTTACAGTATATTCTATGTAGCTTTACTGCGAGCTAATATACGGTACCCCGTTTACATTCTCTGTTGATGATGATAACTTAGTTATTGAAATACGTACCTAGAGTACAAATAAATAATGTGATAAGTGTTTTTTGCCTTTCTTCATTATTATATGACTGTAGTTGGCAATAATCATTATATTTCCAGTTTCCAGGGCATACTCTAATTTCCAACAATTAGAAAAGGTTGTATTTAACGCCAGATTAAATAGAATTGTCAACGGATATGTTAAGATGACTGTACAAGCTGTTAACAGGAGACTTGGAATTTGATAGTCTACGGTGTTGCTCTGCAGTTCTTTTAACAATGAATTAATAACAGAAAACTCAATAAAATCAATATGAATATTTAGTTACAGGATATGTTGCTTCATATTGTACTGGCTGTCATCGAACTGGACGATGTTATAAATAGTTCAAATCTGTATATCCAAATACGTTTTATTTAGTATTAAAAAGTAGTCGATAATATATTCTAGGTAGTAATGCGTATATAAATAATGTTAATAGACATTTATAATTTTGTAGATAACAATTTTAAGCGTTTTTCTATAATATATTTGAAATCCTATTAGCGCCCACATACAAAGGGTACTAGGAAAGTTTTGCAATATGACGCAACAATGAATCGTAGGAAGCTGCTTGTTGCTACATGTTGAGACATGTTCATACGTGCATAGTAGTCGCCGCCGCGCCATGTCGATGGGCTCAGTTATTTATTAGCAGTGAGAGTGTAAAGTGCTTGCGATGGCATCCTGGTCACAAAGTGAGATAAGGGCACTTTTGCGTTATAATTTCGTGTGTGGTTTAAACATAGACCAGTGCTTCGCAGAAATGACTCTTGCACTAGATGATATTTGTCCACATCGCACAACGATGTTCAGGTGTTCTAGAGAATTCCAAAGGGGAAATTTAACTTTGGAGGATGCTGAGAGGTCGGGAAGGCCACCAACGTCAGTTACGGAAGAAAATGTTACTACTGCGAGGAAAATGCTTAGCGAGGACAGGCGAGTGATCTACCAACAGACAGAGGATACTTCAGGTCTAAATGCATCCGCAATTCGTTCGATTCTGCATGATCATTTGCACATGAAGAAACTTTGTTCTCTTTGGACACACAGAAGACAGTCACAGCTAAGTGGTATACTGAACAGTGCCTATCTAAAGTCATTCGATCTATGAAGAAACTGCGGCCAAAAGTCAAGAATGGACAGCTGTCGCCTTCATAACAATAATGCTCCAGCTCACCGCGCCAAAGCCTGAACCGAATATTTGACCACGACAGGATTGAAACTTCTCGACCACCCTCCCTACAGTCCTGATCTTGCTCCCTGCGATTTTGCACTGTTCCCGCATGTGAAAATGAAAGTAAAAGGGAGGCGATTTTCCAGTGATGAAGACCTTCGGCGGGCTTGGGGAAAAGAATGTGCTTTACTCCCTAGTGAAACTTGATAGAACTGGTTCAAAGATTGGTTTCGGAGGATGGAGAGGTGTATTGAGTTTAGAGGAAATTACTTTGAAAAAATTAAATAAACAAAGTTGTACCGCAAAACTTTCCTAGTATCCTTCGTATAATGTATGAAATTATGAATATTGTATTCAAATTCTAGTCTCCTAATAATTGAATGGCATGAGATTAATTATATGACTCTCAATCGATTATTTTAACATCGTCAGTCTAATTGATTACGCATTATTTTACAGTTCAGCTAACATTTAAAGATGTTCTCCCTATCATTGACGATGGGGAATTTCTTTTTATGTTTCAAAGCACTTTGAGCACTTGCTCCTTATTCTTATTTTCCGCCTTTCTACATCTGAATCAGTCTTTATTAATTTGTCTTATAACAAAATTGCATTAACTTTTTCTTTCCGTTATTCTAAAATTAAACTTTTCTTTTGCATGAAATATCTTTATCGATTAAAATTTGTTTTGTACGAGGATGGGCTAAAAAGTTCTTGGAAAGAAAAGAACTTAGGTGCAATTATTTCTCAATAAAATTCCCTGCCACCCCGATACATTTGAACCAAAGTTAATTCAAAGTTTCTATGCCTTGATAAAGAACTCTCAAGTTTGTTAAACTAATAACCACTCATACCAGATGGTTTCTGAACCGGCGGTGCTGATGGTTAAGGGAGTAACACCAATCGATCTACTGGTCCAAGAAAAGAAGACGCCTTACGAGATCCTGGAAAAACAAGTGAAAGCAGAAGCTAAAGCGCTCACTCGACTGAAGTAGCAAGAACGCTGGCGAAATAAAACGAGAATGCGGTGGACGAGAAGGCTGACCCGTAACATCACGGACTGAATAGACTACGATCACGGTAAACTATTTCCTTAACCAATTCCTCAGCAGACACAGGTTGTTCAATGCATACCTAGTCAGAATGTGTAAGTAAAGTGGAGGATACATTTTGCAAACACATCTTCAGGTGCGAAAGGTAGGTAGTACAGAGACGGATTGCGAGAGTTGTCAGGCAATGTTGTGGAACTAATGTCTGGAAAAGGCCGCTAGCAGGAGATCGACAGGTTCGTGGTGAGGGTGCTGGAAACGAAGAACAGTGATACCGAACCAAAGCCGGTAACCAATCTGGGCTAATTACAAGCTGATATGCTGAAGTAATGCAAACAGCGGTTCTGAGATGGAGTTTCACCTTGACAAAGTCAGGCTTTCTATTGGGTGCGAGCCCCACACACTAGGGACTTTGGTCTTTTTCTGATGGTGAAATTAGGCATTTTTGTTCACTCAAAAAATCAATTATATCTCATTACAACTTCAATAAATCTAAATTAATATGATATATATATATTTCGAAAGTTAATACTATTTTAACCTTCTTTGGGTGCTGAAAAAACATTGCCTCCCTCTCTCATACAATACACGAATCTATTTGAACTATAGAACGAGAACGTGTCTGTCTCGCATGTCGACAACAAAGTTCCTAGAGCGTGTATAGAAAGACACTTGCTATCTCTTGTTCATTACATATGTTTCAGAGATTTACCCATCATCAGGTAAACCTGTAGAAAAATTATGAAAAAACATGAAAAAAAAATTGAAGCATATGTAGTAAACAAGTTGTTATTAATATTAGAATGATTCCTTTTAACATTCACCTAATTTTTTAGACACTCACTTTACATTTTATTCAATAGTCAATTTACTTACAAAAGCTTTGCAACTAAATGACAATACAATCACAGTAACTAAGGTTACCATAATGATATTTAAACAATCTGGAAGTATTATTAATGCTTTATTTATTCATATAATTTTCAGTCCTGCACATTCAGTTCAATTTTACATAATTTGATACGTGTAGGTTATTGTATTTAAATTTACCAATTTTTGGTCGACATGTTTTTTTCGTCGAAATATGTTAAATCATGGCTTTTTCTAATATATGCATATATAACAATATATGTATATTAACTATATATATATATATATATATATATATATATATATATATATATATATAATGTACTTATGAAACTTATCTATTCTTAAAGAAACTAGTCTAAGCTCATAAATGGATAACAAGTTTAGTGATTCACAACGAACAGAGCTGTTCTCCTAAAGGCAAATCATATTCTTCAATACTCCATAACGTACAAGAACGCTCAACAACTTAGTTAATGGTATGGTAATGTCATTATTAATTGTTACAATAACTTGGTTCCTCGCTTGTTATATTTCATGAATACAATACGGTTCCCATAGTGTACAACTTTACTTTTATCTTTGCTTTAACTCTAGACAATTGTATTAGCAACGTAGAAAAATAACAAATTTTATTAAATGTATTTAGTAGCCTTTTTTTGTTTTTTCATGTAGATTATTATTAATTATATATTATTAAACATTGTTGCCACATTATATTTTATTGATTGTTGTGTTTCGGACAATTTATGCGAAGAAATTCTCATCATCGAATTATTTCATCAACTTATAATTATGCTAATCTGACTAGTAGTAAATTAAGTCTCTAAGTAAACGCAGAACAATTATATACAGGGTGTTTGTTTTGTTTACTTTTCAGTTAAATTTTATTATATTTCTTCTTGACTGTAGTGAAAGGTTGTATAAGCTGTATTGTTTCTGTGTGAATGGATATCATTCATGGCTCATTATCATGGTCCATTAATCGAATTCTTTTCTTAATAATTTTTCCGAAATTTCCGTTCATTTGTTTGTTATTTTCTTTTGAACGCTGGTGTATTTATAAGTTGGTTTTCCCTTTATTCGTGGTTATGTTTATTTTGGATGTCTCGTCGCATAGATGTGTCTTGTGAACGTCAACTTGTTAGAGCACGAAGAGTGTGTTTATGATAACGCAGCGGCCCTTTTTAGTTTAGCGTTTCATAATTATGTTATATTAGTGATGCGTTAATTCTATACTTTATATTTTTGTAACGAACTTATTCGACATTGGCAAAATGAAAGACACTACGAACAGAGAAAAAATTTTAATATTAACTTTATCGAGGACTGATATATATATACACTACAGGCCATAAGTGAGGGATCAGTAGATGAAATTTAATAAAAAACATGCACGCTTAGTGAAACAAAACGTATATTTCTACAAAACTATATCTACGAGACAAATGAACAGTTTTCCTTATAAAATAAAATAATTTAACATATTCTGTAGAATTTCTTATCATATTCGACTTTCGTCGAAGTATCCACCTCTGCGCTTAATGATTTCTTTACAAATATTAGGCAACCGCGATTCAAGTTTGTGGAGCGTATCCATTGGTAAATTATTCCACACTCTTGTAAGTTGCTCCCAAAGCTGTTTCTGCGATTGTGGACAGCTTTCTCTCACGTTTCTATCTGATTCATCCCACAGTAATTCGATAGGGTTGAGATCGGGTGATTGTGGTAGCCAAATCATATTTATTAGCACCCCTTCCTCCTCTTTTTGCTTCACATAATTTTTACAAAGTTGGGAAGTATGTTTGGGATCATTATCTTGTTGTAGGTGAAAACCTTCACCAATTAACCTTAATCCAGACGGAATTGTTCCTCCAAAATCTTCAGGTACCCCTCTTTTCGCCTTCAATGCGATACAAATCTCCGACACCATCAAAGGGAAAGGATTCCCAAACAAGCATAGAACCTCCCCCGTGTTTAACAGTTGGCACCACATGTTCGGGTAACATCCATTCACCCACTTATCTTCCAACGAAAACTCGTCGATTACTACCAAACACTTGGAACTTTGACTTATCCGTCCATAACACCTGCTTCCACATTTCCATGTCCCATTCATTCAATAATGGTTTTCGAGCTGCAATACGCCCATGTAGTCCCGCCTTTGTCAAACGTCGTTGTACAGTAGTCAGTAACACTGGCTTTCGACGGCCTTCATTCAGCTCTGCTCGAAGCTGAGGAGCTGTGAGTGTTTTGATAGTATTTTTAGGCGCAAATCCTCTTGTCTGATAGTTACCCTTGGTCTTCCGCAACGTTTTATTGGTTGTAATGATCCACTTTGTGAATATCGTTTCACTGTTCCTTGCACCGCGTGATAAGATAAATTTAACTTTTGGGCTATTTGCCGCAGTGAAAATTTTTTACCATGTAGCGTTATTATAGAACTACGAGTTTCTGCCCTAAGTTCCTTTCTTTTCGGCATTTTTATAAGTTACTTTTACGTCTGTTCTTAAATACTCGTATTGCAACTTACTCGGACAAATGCTGCACGAAAACTAACTTTTAAATTGCTAAATAGTTTACTATGAATTCCTAATACCTTTATAATAATATTGCGTTGTAAACCCTATTAAATTTATTGGGGTATATAAAATATTTCTATTAAATAAACGCCATAAAACCATTAAAAGGATTTACAATATTTTTCAGAAACAAATATATTTATCTAATTTGTAATAATAATCCTAATAATCCTTCTCAGAATTATATTTACAATTGTTATTTCAATTATTCTCACCAAAACAGGTAAAAGTCTAAGGGATGTGTCTAAAATACAAGTGTTTTGTTATTTATGATAAGTGATCCCTCACTTATGGCCTGTAGTGTATATTCTCAAAGCGATATTGCTAGAAAAGTAAAAATTTCATGGCTAACAGTGGCAAAAATTGTCAAAGAAAATTTGTCCTCAACATCAAGCGATCGACAGCATTGCACAAAAGAGGAGGGTAGCAAAATTATTAGTGTTGCTTTGCAAAATATACATGCTTTAATAAAAAGATATCAGAGCGGACCTGGTGAACTTGATTTTACGTACGCTGCTGGATCAAAATGTCACCTAACTGAAACAATGAAGAAAAAGCAGCTACAGTGGGCTAACATGAAACAATATTTTGTGGTCGCAGTATAGAAATAGATCTTTATATAAAGTTATATCGCAAATATTTTAAAAGTGCTTTCTTATACTACGTACTAATTACTGTTGCGGAATTTATCAAATTTGTGAGAAGAACACACAGAAAACGGAGAAAAAAATGTGTAACACAAGGTGTTAAACGTCCCCCGCTAAGGGCATATGGTCGTGCATTACTGGGGTTGGAAGAGGACTTCTGTATCTTGTCGAATGCAAAATGATTCAGTGTCAATAGAAAAATGTAATATAAACTGTTCTGGTATCCTTTATTACTTTACTAGATGCAGAGGGAAATTCTTCCTTGTTTATACAAGATGAGACTGTGCTATACAACGAAATCTGTCGAGAATATTTTTCACAATTTCGTATTCCAGTTTTTTCCTAGCATGGAAATTGACCAACCCACAATCCAATCGAAAATATTGGAGTTTTCTTAAATCTATTATTGTTGTTGGAAGAGGACCTCTGTATCTTGTCGAATGCACAATGAATCAGTGTCAATAGAAAAACGTAATAAAAACTGTTCTGGTATCCTTTATTACTTTACTAGATGCAGAGGAAAATTCTTCCTTGTTTATACAAGATGAGACTGTGCTATACAACGAAATCTGTCGAGAATATTTTTCACAATTTCGTAATCCAGTATTTCCCTAGCATGGAAATTGACCAACCCATAATTCAATAGAGGAGTTTTCTTAAATCTATTGTTTACTAGTCCTCAAACCTCAATTTAAGTGTTTTAAAAGAAGATATCGAAAAAAACTAGAAAGAAAACAGAAAGTTGCAGCCTATATTGACACCATGCTGAAAAGAATTCAAGCGGTCATTCAAGCGAAGAGAGGTTTGACCAAATATTGAAACAAGTACATCTTATAGCTGTAATTATGTGTTCGATTTATTTTTTATTAATTATCAAGTACTGTACATGCTTTATAATAATTGCTGACATTTCATAAGTGATTATCCGTTTTGAAGTTTTTTAAGTTCATGATATTTATAAAGTCATCTATATCGAAAATGAAATGTAAAAAAGAGACTTAAAAAATAAGTAAATACATTAATGGACAATCAGATATAGAAGTCTATAAAACAAATTCCTATTGGTATATTAGAACATCGACCTCTCTCTATATGATAAAAATTGCGGTTGTCGAATTTACGATTCGACCATTTAATCTTTACGATGTAGGTTAATATTCAATGATCATCACGCGTGAATGCTTAACGGTCGCCTTTTAAATAATAAACTATCGCCTTTGCCGAGCCCTGGGAAAGCGCACCACCGGCCAGAGAATAATTTATTATACGTCAGCCATAATGTGTTATACTAGATGGGCACGAATTTCGTACGTGAGGATTGGAATTCCCCTCAGCTGCATTGGATTTATAACAAAATTTACTATTTTATTTCCTTTACATTCCTCTGAACGTATGTATCGTATTTATATGAAATAAAATTTATTTATTTATATAAATCATGCTCAATTCATGTATATTTGCACATATACACGGTATACACCGCGTATCTTCACTTCAGTAAATATAGAAATAAATAAATAAATAATAAAATCAATAAAACGGTGGAGGAGATGCATCAAGATCGAGTTGTGGAAACCAGAAACTAATATAAAACGAAACGAGATGATGGACATATGCAGGCAATGTTTCATAATATAAGAAACAATTGAACATATGTATCACAGGCGGACATAAAAACTTAGCACAAACAAAATATATAACACGGCATACCAATATCTGCGAAACAATAAGTAGAGATATTTGAAAAAAATACAAATTAGTAGTTGTAATTGACCCGTGATACAAATACGAATCAAACAATTTTGGGAAATTCCGGAAGTTAAATTTCACTGGAACAAGACCACTCACAGATCACACAGTCAAGCATAATAGGATGAAGAAACTATAGCTCAGCTTAAGAATGATAAGACATCAGAAAAGAATGTAACAAAAGTGTGAGAGTGTAGCAAAAATATATGACATGATTGTCATAGCTTAAGGTGATGTTGTTTGAGATAATATCAATAATAAACTGAAACTGCTTCAGTGCAACAAACAGTAGCAGTAGTTGAGTCCTGAAGATGTCCCATACGAGTGGGTACGAAACGTCGACAGTTATATCAGTGACGCGGTTCCAGACCGGTAGCCCAGAAGAAGATAGTATGGATCACGATCGTGGAAGTTTACGTACCAGATTGTATCTTCATGTTTTTATTGAATGTTTTCAGATTGTTATAACTCGAAATTGACAGATCCTTTGATATTATTGTGCTGACAAATTCCATTTTCCTGACTTTAATTTAGTGGAAAAAGGTTTGTAATGAATCCATACTCAGAACGTGAACAATTTGCACTTGCCATTAACAATACAGGAAGAGAAAATTATATACTCTTTAATGGACAGTATTGCGGCTGGATGCTAGAAAGAAGTCTTGGCATATAACTTTTTTTTACGATGAGTGCCTACCTGGAAGCAACGGTGTGTATTCATGTGCGTAAATGTTCTATGGCTTCGTTACTTACCTTGTCTCGCTCTAAGAGGTGAAACAGTGTTGATTATTCTTATTCAATACTGAAGGATACTACATCTCAAAGACGAAAAACGAGTTTTTAAAAACTGTTTGGCAAAAAGTTCAAACTATCGAATTTCCTGATAAATATCTAAAATCCAGTTCTCCAATACATATTCCAACCATACGCACTATCCCGGCGTTTAGCAGAATGTATTAAAATTTATGGCGGCTATTTACAAAATACGAAAAGAAAATTATATGTCCGTCATATTGAAGAGTATTACGGCTGTATAAGGTTTTCCAATAGAGATGATATGACTTTGAAGTGACATTTCGGCCATTTGTAATATGTCATGATCCGTCATTTGTTTTACATTGTATTCAGTAGTGTTTACAATTTCATCATAGAGAGATATACGCAAGAACAACGTTTACAAATTATTCAGTTTTATTATGAAAATAATTGTTCTCCAATTGCAAATTTTCGTGCGCCTTTGCCATTTTATGGTCGTAATAATCGTCCGAGTGTGCTCGCTATTCGTCGAATTGTTAAAAATTTTGAGGTTACATTTTCTTTACATAATTTTCAAGTGCCAATAAGACAAAGAACCGCTCGAAATAATGCAAATATTGCTGCCTTTCAGGCAAGTGTTACTGAAGACCGTAATTTGTCGATTCCAAGACGTTCTCAACAATTGCGACTGTCTCAAACCACAACCTGGCGGATTTTGAGAAAGGATTTGGGTTTGCATCCCTATAAAATTGTTCTCACTCAAGAACTAAAGCCATTAGACCACCATAAACGTCGTGAATTTGCTGATTTTGCCTTGGAACAACTTCAAAACGATAACGTTTTTTTTTAGAAAATCATCTTTTCTGATGAGGCTTACTTTCATCTGGATGGTGTGGTAAATAAACAAAACTGTCGATTCTGGTGCGACGAAAATCCACAAATTATTTATGAAAAACCATTGCATTACATTCACCTAAATTGACAGTTTGGTGTGGTTTTTGGTATGGTGGCATCATCGGTCCGTACTTCTTTCAAAATGAAGCTGGTAACACCGTTACTGTCAATGGAGGGCAGTATAGATTGATGATAACCAACTATTTATGGCCGATATTGGAAGAAGTTGAACTTGACAACATTTGGTTCCAACAAGACGGAGCTACGTGCCACACAGCAAATGCAACAATAGAATTATTGCGAGAAAAGTAAAAAAAAACCAGACTCTCTTCAAGCTCTACAAGTCAATATTGAACGTGCCATTCATGACATACATATATGGCTTCATCGAATTCGTTCCTGCAGAAGAAGTCGTGGAGGCCATTTGAATGACGTTTTATTTAGAACTTAATTGTATCGATTGTACTTCACATTAAATAAAAAACTTTTGAATTTTCTTAACAATAAGTGCGTTTTTGTTTAAAGAAATCATATCACTCATATTAGGAACAAGCCTTAACATATAATCGTAAAAATTAAGACTTATATATAAGTTTATTCACTATTAAAGTATGTTAATCATTAATTCTGATTAACGATGATTTTGATTCTGCGAATACGTAATGATTATACAGGAGTAAATATCAAAGAAGCCTATTTTGATTATACTGAAAATAGCAAGGCTTTGAAGACCCGTGTTTCTGACTAAAAAGTCAGTCGCGCTTTGTATTTATACGTATGTGTGTAATTATGCAGGAGCTTCATTAATTAATGTCTTTTGAACTCATCTTACGCCTTTGTATTTGTACGTATGTTATACTTCTCTGGGTTTATAGAGTAAACTTAATTAGTTTTAGTTAAATACGGAAACCAGGACACACACTTTTAAAGATCTCTGCTTTTAGCGTAATTTTAGTTAGAATCAATTAGTGTCGTTACATACTCGTACATATATTGTAGTGTCGTAGAGTTTATTTAAATTGTACTGTATTCTAATATATTTTAGATGATTGTTTAGATTCGTTTCCACAATATGTTACTTTAAAAGAATAAAGCAAGGCACACAGCCTCAGTGCAACAACTGGGCTTGAATTGCGTCGTAAATAATTCCGGTAGCGACGTTTTTTTACCACTTGTATGGGACACCTTCAGAGCTTATCTTCTGTTAGTGCTTTCGTTGTTGTCGAATTATGGAAGACACGCTTCCATCCCGAAATCAAGATGAAGAAAGTATGGACAACAACCGCAGAAGTCTACGAGCCAGGTTAAGTTAAAAGCTTTAAGTTAAGTTTTATTTTAAGTTCAACAAGTTATCAATGTGATTACCACGTCACAGATAGTCACAGGTAATATGAAGGGCATATGAGAATTCTGCCCAAACATGTAGTAGCATATTACAATCTACAGAATTGATTGCTGTTGCTATTCAATGTTTAAGGTCATCTATGTTATCGGGTAATGGGTGAACACAAACTTAATTTTTTACATATTCCCCCAGGAATAATTTGTACAAGGTGAGGAGCAAAATCTTGACCTCTCTCCCCACCAATTAATCACCGGGGCGCTTCTTAGTTCAAAAAAACCCGAACCATTGTGTGCTCCAACTTATCGAAAATTAATTGATTCGGACTACTACCTCGGATTTGGCTCAAAGGTAGCACGGATTCTTTCTACTTTTTTCTCCACTTTTCCCTTTACAAAGGCACGTACTTTTTGTAAACTATCGAAGCCTATTATTTACTCTTTAAAAAGGGGCAAGTAATGTGGAATCGCTTTTGAAAAGCACGTTGCATCTTAACGACCAAATATATTTTCGCAAATTCGAGAACACAAAGTTGTTTGTTGTTAACGTCCCAAATACGTAGATAATTGAATGATGTTATAGGAGCAAGGCACCTCCAACTCTGATGTAGTAGTCATTCGAAACTTAGAAATCGTCTCTTTAAAATGTCTAGTGACTCGATTTATGACAGTGCTTGAGAATCTAAGTATTGGCTCATGAAATTTGTTTATTCTTTTAGAACAACGCCGTATTTTGACGAGCGTTAAGTGTTTCCCCTTTAATTTGCCTTATGCATTCACCATTTACATTTAAATCTTTTATTTTTCTTTATACATTAATGAATTATTCACAGTTGCTGCTGTATTTTATTAATATTAGAAATATTAATAATTTACATCGTTAAAATCATTATACAAATTTGAAGGGTATAAATTACGAGATAATTCTTTGAAATTTAAATGGTTTGAATAGACATTATTCGTTCAATTTTTCGTGTTTGTTTATTTGAATAAATTCCGATTGTTTATCCATATGAATGAGAAAAGCTTAATAATAAAGCAAGCTATAAACTTTTTTTACTAACCTATTTCTTTAAGTTATGTATTTATATAAATTTTAGAAAGCGATTTCGTTATCAGAAAGGAAAATATCTCTATAAGTCAAAATTAAAGGTAATTTCTCAAAGAAACTTATGACTAATGTTGAGCAAACATAGTTCTTCACTGCGTGTAGCCTCGTTGGGAAAGCTAAATAGCTATGATTATAAATTTAATTATAGTTTTTATTTATTCTAAAGAAGAAAAACGATTTTGAAATTTGTTTACACTAATCACACTTAACAATCCACTTTTGCGAGGCAACCTCGCATCATTATCATGAAGCAAGCTATTGGGAAGACCTGTACACGTTCGCTCCACATCGGACCTTGTCACTGGCTATCCTGAGAGTTGTTCAACCTTACTAATTGCGCCCACGCACATACCCAGTCAGACATACACGCACACAAAGAGTGGGGGAGGGGGGGTACATGAATTAAACAAAAATTAGAAATTGATACATTCTTTAGGTCCAACGAAGGACGAAGAACTATAAGGTCAACTACTTTTGATTCCTTTAATCAGCCTGTAATACTGTTCAACAAAATCGAAATATTTTCCAATTATTTCAAAATTTGATATCGAAATTTGATTACTTGCTAAACATACATATATAGAGAAACGTTATTAGTATTACTTATACGACTTCGATGGATAACATAAATTTCGTTTACCCATCCTAATAGAATAGGGTAGTAAGAAATGAATGATTTTGTCTTTGTATGTGATGCGAATTAATAAAAACTCGTAATTTTTTTTCTAGAGCATCCGTCCGACAAACGGACGACTGGGCTTCCTCAAAGAATAGCGGGTTTGTCTCATTAATTTCTGCCTTAATTATAACGATGTACTAAGCAGAAAATTACGAGTTTTCATTAATTCAGATCGTGAAATGCACTCAAATGTGTGTATACACATATGTACATATGCAATTGCATATTCACGATGTCTAATGAAATTTGTCGTTTAATATATTATTATATTCTTAAATTACTTATTTTCTAATTGTAATGAAAAGCTAGTAAATATATTAAATGTTACAAAATTTAAAACTAACAAAATACATACATACAAATACAAATACTTGAAATTATATTTGTTTAACTGTTACAACTGTTGTTTATTGACCCTACTGTTGAGCCATGTTACTGAACTTCTATTCACTATTTGAATATTGGCTTTATATTTTGTTGGGCGCCTTTAATAATAATTAATATTAGAAAATATAAAAAAGAGAATTACAAGGACTCGCAGTAATGTAACAATTTATTTAAATTCAATAGAATGCACCGACTAGCAAACTGAAATACTACTCCTTACATAAATAACAACTTCCAGGGCGATTCAGATTATGAATAACGATGTACATACTTATATAAACGTCCCTTTAAATTGAATTGCGGAAAAATCTCAAAGTCCAACGATAATCAGAATCACTTTAGTAGCATATTTCGTGCATTATAACACATAAAATTAACAATGATAAAAAAGTGATGTCCTAATGTAATCTAACTACATGTAAGAATAAATTAAAAAAGTACAACAAAATTAACATTCAGAAATACAATTTTTTATTATAGTCTCTCTATTTATATGTATAAGCACTTATCCCTTTTAAGGCAGGTGATTTCTGTTTCAATTCATACACTCACTTGTTATTCGCTCTGTAATTATATTAAACGTTGCTGTCGATCTCTGCCGGCAAGGGTCAATGTATATACATTACCGGTCATATTTATTTGCCCACCCCAATTTTATGTGTTTCCTGAAATAAGGATTATCTTTCGAAAAATCTGCATTATAATTATTCAACAATATTATTAGTGGAAGTGATTCCATATGAACTTCTACGAAAATCTTAAATTGTTTATGATATATCGTAAAGGAGTCATAAATTGGAAAAATACCATAAATATTATATAGGCTAATCCCTACAGTATTAACAGTTTTACCAGCATTTCCTAAAGGTATTACCAATATTGTCTTATTGTACTAACTAATTACAATATTAAGATGTGTTATTCAAAAAGGAAAATAAAAAAAATAAAAAGAAGGCAAAACAAGATAAAACGACTAAATTGGGCTAAAGAACATAAGAATTGGACGATTGATCAGTGGAATAATGTGTTGTGGACAGACGAATCGAAGCTTGAACTTTTCGATAGTAAAAGGCGAATATTCGTAAAGATCCGAAAACCGGAACACACTTCTAGATTGTGTGGCGATTACTTGCGTCAACTAGAAGAGCAAGGGAAAATCTCTATAATGGTATGGTCAGCTCAAAGTCCTGATCTGAACCTAATAGAGCTTCTTTGGGAAGAATTGGACCGGAAGGTTCGAGAACGTGCTCTATCATCCACCACTGTACTGTGGGAACAACTTCAAGAAGCCTGGGCACAAATTACAGAAGATACACTGCAAAAATTAATTGAAAGGATGCCGCGGTTATGTGCCGCAATTATCAAAAATAAAGGTGGGCACATTGATGAGAGCAAAATTTAATAATAATTAATGATAAAGTTTTTATATAAGAAAAATGTAACTATTTTATGTTTATTTTTCACTATTGTATTGGTACAATAAATAAATTTTCAGTACACATTTGATAGTTTAATAATTTTGGCTAAAACTAAGGCTGGGCAAATAAATATGACCGGTAGTGTATATATACAATTTTCGCAATGCGTCCATTAATTTTGCCTTGTAGAAGAAAGTACGAATACCTCTCGTATTGCACCACGCACTCTAGATAGAATGAGCTAACGTGATCCAGACCATACGTTCTTCTATCTCTTTAATTAAAATTCCCCTTCTATTTACATAAACACAAATTTTATTACCCACTCTATTCACAAAGGGATAATCCTATTATCCGCACACCCACCTCTCCACGGTCAGATAATTGTTTTAGACTATGCACGTGGTTACACCTTGGTTATTATTTATTAGTGCAGATCATAAAGTGAGATAATGTACATAATATATACAGTAACTATACATAAGAGAACTGTATTAAGACATTTACAGGATGGTATAAAAATAAAACAAACGGTCATTACGCTCTTCTAAAATTAGATATAACATAAAAATGGGAAAAGCCTATAACATAAAGAAGACGAATATAAATGCAGTTGAATATTACAACCCATTTATCTCATTTACTTCCTTTACATAATTAAAACCGTTTTGGAAATATATTAAGGAAAAATATATAAATATACTTAAACAAAATTATATAAGTACCGCAATATTTTTATATTCTAACATTTGGAAAATACAAATTAAGCAGCATCTTTATTTAAAAGAGTTTAAAAAAAAATAAAATATACAAAATAAAATATTGCACGTACCGTTATAAAACATAATTCAAGTTATTTTAAAATAGTAAAATATTCAAATATCCTTTATATAACAATATAATATTACTATATATAAACACTACAAAGTATTGCATGAGAAACAATAATACCAAAAACAAATGGTTTGTAAATTGGCATTAAAAATGAACAGAAATAATTAATGCAGAATTGTGTTTAATATATCTTGGTACTTATCTTGGCAATTTTCACTGAAAAATGTTATATAAATGAAAAACTGCAACAGACGAAATGAAGTAATGTTTAATTTCATTCGTAAAAAAAAAGACTGGACATCTGCAATGTTGCAGCTCCAGTAAAGCAGATTGTATTGAAGTAAAATTTAAAACATCTGATTGGACAGATTTAATTTCACGCTGCCAAATATTTAGTTGTATGCGTTTTTTTCACTACCAGCTTTGTTTCTTGTTTAGGGACGCAACTGCTATTGACAAATGGGGAACCTCGATTTGGTTGAAGTTCGGTTTCGGGTAAATAAAACGGATTGCCATGTGTGCGACGTCCGACTTTGAATAATGGCGACACTAACTGAATTGTTTGAATACAGTGGGTTTTAAATTATTCTGGATATCTGACAACGATAACTTAATTAAAACTCCCTCTGTACTAACAACAAAAGTTACAGTAAATATGTCAAAAGCTACATATAGATTATAGTACCTTTCGAATATTAATAAAGATGTCTTCTTTATATCCATATACTTAATTGATTATGTATGTAATACTCATCTTCGTTTGATATACGAATTTCGAGGATATATTACGAAAAAAAATTCTCCTATTAGGAATCGTATCTAGATATAACGTATTAGTAAATATACTATGTAACAAAAAGAAACCGAATCATCCAGTAGAAGCATATGTTTCAAACCAAATTTTGCACACATATTTGCTATATTAAGAATAGCAAATGGTTAAATTTTCATAGAAAAATTCGTACCTTTTATAAAGAAAATTTGATGATGTGTTGCTATTTTACATAAACACATTTATTTTGCTTTTCACCCTGGCATGATTCTAAGAAGATGTTCTATGGACTCCCGTCAAAGCTCATTCCAAGCACTTGTAAGGCATCACGTAGCTATTGTAAGTTTATTGGAGGGTTAGGTAGTATATCGACTCTTCCACCTATCATATATATACGTTCCATAACTGATAGATCTGTAGACCGCAGGCCAATAGAGAATATTGATGTTAATGTCTTGCAGGAATCATAATACTGTAACACACGAGAATAGACATTCTATTGCTGGATCAAGCATAATTTTGCTTTTGGGTATATGGTAAAGTGATAGGTCTCAAAGCTTCGTAAATGTATATTTGACCATCTAAATGACCTCGAATTAATACTAACGGAGTCCTTCTTATGTTAATTTCACCCAAAATTCTTTAGTAAACGTAGTCTCATGATCTACGAAAGGATTCAAAAACTGCGTTACTCCTCATCCACGTCATGTTTGTCTGTAATCATCCTAAGGCTACAAACAAAAACTATGACCTATCTCTTCTCCCCTCAAGGTTATTCGGTTGCTTTACATTTACGAAATTCTAGATCTATTCGCTTTACCATATACCCAATTGCTAAATAATGTCGTATTCTAGTAAGTCAATGTCTGCCCTCATGTTGTAATTGTTACATTACGATTTTTACAAGAGACCAACAACTATATTCATTCTTGGCCCACACGGTCACCAGACGTATCACCTATAAAAATGTCTGGGAATATGATTAGTCGAAAGGTGTGTACGCTTCCTAAGCCTCTGCAACTTTCGACAGCCACATGATACCTCACCGGTTGCTGCTTGGAATGAACTTCCACAAAAGTTCATATTATTTTAATGGAAGTTTGCACAAGAATCCACATTATTTTATTCAAACAATGCATAATGTATTTTTTAATAAAAATTTAGTCATTTATTGTTCTCCAGATTGTAAATATGCATTTACATTTTGTAAACATACTAAAAAATCGCAATTATTGTGGAGTAAAGAATAACCTTACTACATTAATATCACTGATTGTAATATTAATCTTTATTAGTTATTTTAATTCGAATATTTGATCTAGTCAGTCGTGATTGTAATGCTATTAAACAAACTTCAATACTGTGTAAATATAAGAGATTGATTTAAATTATAAGGATCTTTTTTTCCTAGTAGAAGGCAATTGACAAAATTGTAGATTTCGTAGGGCAAAATACTTAGTTATAGTAATCAGCTGGGTTCGAGTTTTGACTCATTACTATTCATCATACATTCTTTCTGGATATTATAGGTATGATTCTTATTGTAACGAAATGAATGACACCATCTCCTGGTGGGAAATTGATTTATGCAGCGACAAACTTCCAATATAATCTGCAAAAATTGCTTCCTTCACTAAAAACCATGATATAACACATTTAAGTGAGAGCAATTTCAGCAACTTAATTTAAGAGCGAATAAAAAAAAATCAAAATTAATTGCGTTTCAGAGAATGCAGAGAAGATAGGGATTGTGATCAGCGTACAGGCTGAATTTTCGACTTGAAGTAGATTTCGAATATTTGTATAAGTCAAGCTAAACCAGACACACGCGAAGATGACTGAGGTCTCGTCGAAACGTTGTGAGAAGAGTCCTTTTTAAAGAAAGTCAAGAAGCCGAGTGGAACACCCGACAATTTCTAGAAATATATGGTGACCGTGGAAACGTTTACATACACCAATTGATTCTTGAAGCCTCTTTGTGTTGTCTTTGCTTAAAATTTTTATTTAAAGCAGTGACGAGGTTACGTAGTCGCTTTAAATGCTAAATTAAGACAGTAACGAGGTAAGGAGGATTGTTTGCCACACCAATGCTACAGTGAACACTTAGCAAAAATATGAATGTAATACTCGTTAGAGTCTATTCGTTAGCATGCATTAGCACGTATGTACAAGGTTTTCCAATAAGAGTGATATGATTTCTTTAAAAAAAAACACACACTTATTGTTAAGAAAATTCAAAAGTTTTTTATTTAATGTGAAGTACAATCGATACAATTAAATTCTAAATAAAACGTCATTCTAATGGCCTCCACGACTTCTTCTATAGGAACGAATTCGATGAACCCAATTTTCGAGCACTTTTTCCACTAAATCTAGTCGTATGTAATGAATGGCACTTTCAATATTGACTTGTAAAGCTTGAAGAGAGTCTGGTTTATTTCGATAGACCAATGACTTCAAATAACCCCACAAGAAATAGTCTAATGGTGTTAAATCACAACTTCTTGGAGGCCATTCAATATCACAATTTCTTGAAATAATCGAATCTCCAACCTTTTCTCGCAATAATTCCATTGTTGCATTTACTGTGTGGCACGTAGCCCCGTCTTGTTGGAACCAAATGTTGTCAAGACCAACTTCTTCCAATGTCGGCCATAAATGTTGGTTATCATCATCAATCTATACCACTCTCCATTGACAGTGACGGTGTTACCAGCTTCATTTTGAAAGAAGTACGGACCGATGATTCCACCATACCAAAAACCACACCAAACTGTCAATTTAGCTGAATGCAATGGTTTTTCATAAATAATTTGTGGATTTTCTTCGCACCAGAATCGACAGTTTTGTTTATTTACCACACCATCCAGATGAAAGTGAGCCTTATCAGAGAAGATGATTTTCTTAAAAAAATCGTTATTGTTTTCAAGTTGTTCCAAGGCAAAATCAGCAAATTCGCAACGTTTACGGTGGTCCAATGGCTTCAGTCCTTGCGTGAGAACAATTTTATAGGGATGCAAACCCAAATTCTTTCTCAAAATCCGCCAGGTTGTGGTTTGGGACAGTTGCAATTGTTGAGAACGTCTTGGAATCGACAAATTACGGTCATCAGTAACACTTGCCTGAATGGCAGCAATATTTGCATTACTTCGAGCGGTTCTTTGTCTTATTGGCACTTGAAAATTATGTAAAGAAAATGTAACCTCAAATTTTTTAACATTTCGACGAATAGCGAACACACTTGGACGATTATTACGACCATAAAATGGCAAAAGCGCACGAAAAGTTGCAATTGGAGAACGATTATTTTGATAATAAAACTGAATAATTTGTAAACGTTGTTCTTGCGTATATCTCTCCATGATGAAATTGTAAACACTACTGAATACAATGAAAAACAAATGACAGATCATGACATATTACAAATGGCTGAAATGTCACTTCAAAATCGTATCATCCCTATTGGAAAACCCTATATATGTTATCGTCGCACGACCGTCCTCTCCCATCGTACGGACACTACTATCGATAGTGCGGGTTGTGCGCGCTATCAATTAACCTTCTTTGTCTCGTCTTCTCTTTAAATTTCCGACTACCAGAGTCAGTCGGTATATACAGCAAGACCATCATATCCTTAGAAAAATCTGCGCACACTTTCGGTATTACTCGTACTCAGTCGCCAGTGTGTCGCTCGCTTCGGTGATTAGGTACATTCCCAACAGAAAGGCGCGGTTTTATTTTGTACTACGCGACGCCAAGAATAAGAATTTAGAAAATTTTTATTTATTAATATATGTTATACTGGTCCAAATGGAATGTAAATTATTAATTAATGAGGCTGCTAAGTGTTATTTAATAGTGTTCTATTGAGGATGTACTATGAAAGTAAATCTTAATATGATTAGGTAGATAATGTAATTACAAAATTTTTTAATAATACCCAGTAATTAGAAGCAAATAGCTTTATTTCAAAATGATTACATAATTACATAATAAATTACATAATAAAACACATTCACAAAGCAATGATTACTAAGTTATTCTGAATCATCGCTGAAACCAAAATCACTGTCAGATGTATCAGCACCCACGTTTATAATTAGTGACTCCGTAAGAACATCCATAAAAACTTCATTTTGTTTATATTCATCTTCGACTCTCTTCACGTGAGTGCAAAGTTTGTTCCAGTCATTTACTGTAATGCTTTTAAATTTTTCTTCCGCTAGCCTTTTAGCGTCCTCTAATTTAAATGTGATATTTTGTGATGCCACAAAATTTTTCACAGTCGCCCAAATCATTTCGATTGGATTTAGTTCAGGGTGATACGGAGGCAATCGTAAAGTTGTATGACCGTGTGCCTCCAAAATTGCGTCTATTTTATATCGTAAGTGTTGTTGTTTATTATATTTTATTAACATATATAACTGGGCTTTCGTCATATCAGATGTACAGGCAATACCTTTTTCGGTCAACCAGTGTAACATTTTTTGCTTGTTTGCATTAGAATTAGGCGCTGGATTTATCTGAACATTGTGGTATGGAGCATTGTCAATAACTAGTACTGAATTTTTTGGTAAATTTGGTATTAGTTTTTCAACGAGCCATTTTTGGTAATTTTCGAAATTCATTTCGTGATGGTAATCACCGGATTTTGTTCCGGATTTAAAAAGTAACAAAGCGTTTTCTACAAATCCATGGTTCTCACCTCCAGCGTGCAACATAATTAAACGCTGGCCCTTGGAGATTGTCGAAAATAACCCATTTCTTGACTTGTCTGTCCAACTTTTCGATTTTGTATGGCCGCTATGAATATAGGATTCATCTATATAAATAGTTGGACGATTTTGCCGTCGATATACATCTATTTTTCGTAAAAAATTTGTACGAATGTTTCTGATATCTGGTTTTTCTTGTAATATCTTGCGATTGTTTTGTGTAGCACAGAATCTAAAACCAAGCTTCTTTATAATTTTTCTTAAGGATTCTCGGCCGCCCGGAAAATTTATATCTTCTTTAAGTTTTTGTAGTAAATTTTTAATAGTAATCCGCTGATTATTTGTCTTGTGGAAATTATAAATAATATGTTTTATTTGGTATAGGTCAATGTCGTCTATTGAATCCATTACTAAACATTTCCTCGATCTTTTCTTTTTTGGCGATTTGAAAACTGGTAGTTGTTCTGTGTTCTCTTTCTCATTTCGTTCTGGTTCTGCTTGATATTCGTTCCCCTCTTTTAAAATATTATAGACAGAAGCTCTTGAAACACCAGTTGCTCTTGCTACGTATTCCTTTAATTCGCTTTTTGTACAATTTCTTATGTCTGTTTCGTTATCTGAAATTGTCTTTAAAAACTTAAAAACATTAAACACGACTTCACGGGTTTGTGAATGCAGTCCTTTTCCACCTTCTAAGTTGGACATTATTAATTATAATAAATAAAACAAATAATAACCAATTATAATGCAAGACCTCAATTACTCACTTTGACTAACCGTAACTTAACAACTTAACCACGCAACGATCATAAGCACACTGAGGACACAAACAGCTTACCGATGACTCGGAGTGTACCACCCGGCACGCCTACGATGCGCAGTAGATTTTTGTCCAAGGATATGATGGTCGTGCTGTATATGTTCTTTACTGTATGAAACACTGATATTTCTTATATTTATTATTTCGCCTGAAACAAGAATTTTTTTCGTATATATTTCTACTTTCCCATTACGATGCTTCGACATCTGACTTATCTCAGATGTCTCAAAAGACAGTTGAAGCTTGAGTGTATGTACAAAGCAGAGCCGAGAAATACATCCAAAAAATAAAATTGCATTAGAGAACCAGAAGAGAAATCCCTTTATTGGTTTGTCCGCTAAAATACATCGGACAGATATACTGAAGAATTAACGCTAGATGTGAAGAACATAAGATTGCTTTAAGAAATCTCGTGGCTACGACAGCCTCAACATAACATATAATATAGGGTGTTTTTTTTAGAGGTATAGAACTTTGAAATGGAATAAAACAAATATGATTTTTTTAAATTGACATGAAATTTACTTTATTCGAAAGATAATCTTCTGGCATTATAATTTAAATATGACTTCTGGCATATGACCGCCACGGCTGGCTCGGACGTAGTCTAATCTGGAGGGCCAATTTTCGATGACTTTTTCCAACATTTGTGGCCGTATATCGGCAATAACGCGGCGACTGTTGTCCTCCAAGTGGTCAATCGTTTCGGGCTTATCGGCGTAGACTAGCGACTTCACATATCCCCACAGAAAATAGTCAAGCGGCGTTAAATTGCACGATCTTGGAGGCCGATTCATGGGTCCGAAACGTGAAACTATGCGGTTACCAAACGTTTCCTTCAATAAATCAATTGTGGCACAAGCTGTGTGACATGTTGCGCCGTCTTGAAACCACAACTCCCGCACATCATGATTGTTCAATTGAAGAACGAAGAAGTCAGTAATCATGGCTCTATAGCGGTCACCATTGACTGTAACGTTCTGGCCAGCTTCGTTTTTAAAGAAGTACGGACCAATTATTCCACCAGCCCATAAAGCACACCAAACAGTCAGTTTTTCTGGATATAACGGTGTCTCAACATACACTTGAGGATTATCATCACTCCAAATACGGCAGTTTTGTTTATTGACGTATCCATTCAACCAAAAGTGAGCTTCATCGCTATACAAAATTCGATTATGAAAATCGGGATCAACGGCAATCTTGTTTTGGGCCCATTCACCGAATCTACGCCTTGCTAGGTGATCGTGTGGCTTCAATTCTTGCACGAGTTGGATTTTGTAAGCACGCAAACATAGATCTTTCCGCAAAATCTTCCATAAAGTGGATGGACACATATCCAATTCCTGTGCACGATGGCGGATAGACTGATTCGGGTCTTCCTCTACGCTACGCTCTACAGCAGCAATGACTTCTTCTGTACGCACTGTTCGACGTCTCTCTGGATGCGTGTTATCATTTAGAGTATACGTGGTGCGAAAACGTTCCATAGATAATCGAATTAATTGCTCTGATGGACGATTATGTTGACCGTAATATTGACGTAGTGCGCGATACGTATTTCGAACAGAACCATGATTTTCAAAATAAATTTGCACAATTTGCAAGCGTTGTTCAGGCGTCAGTCTATTCATGTTGAAATGACAAACCAAACTAAATATAAATCACTTAACAGCTGACAAAATGGCCGCCAGTTAAAAAAGTGTTGCCAACTTAAAGTTCTATACCTCTAAAAAAAACACCCGTTAGAATCCGGACACACCATACACTCCAATTCACGTATTAAAATAATAAAGGAAGCGATAGAAATTAATGGAGATCAAACAGAACGATGAATAACATAAGTTAACTTTTAGAGGTAGAGCAGAATGAAAAGTGTTCCAACTTGTTGATACGTAAATATACACGATGGAATATTTTTTAAACGACTTCGAAAAATTTTATGTGCTCGGAGAAAATATATGTTTTAACAAAATTATTCATGAATCCATATGGCACAGAGGGGCTGTTTCAAGTCCCAACCTATAATTAAAAACTGAAATAGCTTTTTTATTTTTGTGTTCCTTGTGTAATTTTACTTCCTTATTAGTTAAAACGAGCTAATTACTAATTTATATAAAAATTACGTTTCTGTGAAACATAGCTTTTTATTTTCTAAACTTCCGTGCCAAAATGAGTTAAGGCCTCCCATAGGGAACAAACCTTCTTTAAGACAAATTTTAATGGAGACTGTGATTGACTGAATTAATCAAAAAAGGTAAATAAAACCCCTTTCCACAATAAAGTTCGTGTTCTGTTTGTCTTTCGACAACTAAGTTGTCGATGATTAACGATTTTGTATAGTCGGAATTGGAAGATATTGATGTGGACGACGTTTATTTTCAACAAGATGGCGCTACGTGCCATACAGGTAACGATACCATCGCCCTTTTGCGTGAAAAGTTTCCTGACCATCTGATTTTTTGAAGAGGCGATCAGAATTGGAATCCGAGATCTTGTGATTTAATACCTTTAGACTTCTTTCTTTGGAGCTACGTGAAAGATAAGGTCTATGCTAATGGCCTACATCGACCATTAGCAAAGACCTCAAAGAAAGAATTCGTGAAATTGTCGAGGACATACAAGCATAGCAGTGGCGGCCATTTGGCTGATATTATTTTCCATTATTAATGGCATATCTTCCTCTTTAGAATTAAATAAACATCTGATGATTTCGCTTAAAAATACTCGTTTTTTTTTACATATCAAAATGAAACCTCTTATTGGAAGACCCGTTATTAGATGTTTATTGTTACGATTAATGTGAGGCCTAATGGATTGTGTTGGTAAATTTTGCTTGTAATACGAGGATAGTTTGACAAGTAGTGAGAATGACACATAGGTGGCGCTCTAATTGGTAAAACAAATGCACTGTAATTTAGGTTGGCTATTTATATGTTTACATTCCGATATTTAGATAAATCGGTTGATTAGTTTGTTTTTGACAGCTGATTGAAGAAGAAGCAACACGTCGTTTTGTTAAAATGGAACAAGCAGAGTAGCGTGCGGTGATTAAATACTTCGTAATTAAGGGTATGAAAGCTACCGAAGTAAAAGATGAGTTACGGAAAACATTAGGTGACTCTGCTCCATCATCCGCCACAATAAGTAGATGGGCAAATGAATTTAAACGCGGTAGAACAAGCTGTGTTGATGAAGCGCGCTCTGGAGCACCCAAAATCGTGACTTCTAAGGAAATGATTATAAAAATCCATAATATTATTACACAAGATCGACGGCTCAAAGTGAGAGAGATAGCAGACATGGTAAACATTTCAACAGAACGCGTACACTACATTTTAACGAAAGAATTGGGCCTCTCCTAGCTTTCGGCAAGATCTGTGCCGCGTTTGCTTACGACTGATCAAAAGTTCATTCATTTGCGCATTTCCAATGAGTGTTTGGACCTTTATAAGCGGAATCCTGTTGATTTTTGTAGGCGATTTGTTACTGGCGATGAAACTTGGGTATACTACAGTACACCCGAAACTAAACAACAGTCGAAGCAATGGTTAGAACGTGGTTCTGCATCTTCAAAGAAGGCGAAAACCACTTTGTTGGCAAATAAGGTGATGGCATCAATTTTTTGGGATTCAAAGAGCATTTTGCTCATTGATTACCTTCAGAAAGGTGCCACAATAAACGGACAATATTATGCAGAACTTCTACAAAAATTAAATGTTAAGATTCGCGCTAAACGGCCAGGAATGGCAAAGTAAAAGATTCTGTTTTACCAAGACAATGCTCCCTCGCATACCAGCACAGTTGCGATGTACAAAATCAACGAGTTGCAATTCCAATTAGTACCGCATGCGCCATATTCGTCGGATCTAGCCCCTTCCGATTTCCACCTTTTTCCAAAATTGAAAACGGCACTAGGTGACGACGATCTTATCATCTTTGTAAATGAGTATTTTGCAAGCCTTGTTTGGAATAAGAAAAGGAGAATATATTGAAAA